>ML784160.1:510206-552474 GCA_009831015.1 Picea engelmannii | reverse complement strand
AGAGGTTCGGCCGAATATAGTGTTTATAGTGTTTATAGTGTTTATAGTGAATATAGTGTTTATAGTGTTTATATTTCCACACTATGTGTGGAAATATAAACACTATAAACACACAACTATATGCAAACCAATGTAACTATACGCAAATCTACAGTTTGTGAATGTAACTACAGTTTAAATCTACAGTTTGAATGTACAGTTTAAATCTACAGTTTGTGAATGTAACTATAGTGTTTAAATCTAGTGTTTAAGTCTACAGTTTGATAGTGTTTAAATCTACAGTTTGCGAATGTAACTATAGTGTTTAAATCTACAGTTTGATAGTGTTTAAATGTACAGTTTGAATGTACAGTTTAAATCTACAGTTTGTGAATGTAACTATAGTGTTTAAATCTAGTGTTTAAATCTACAGTTTGCGAATGTAACTATACGCAAACGCAAACGCAAACGCAACTACAGTTTGATAGTGTTTAAATATACAGTTTGCGAATGTAAATATACGCAAACGCAAACGCAAACGCAAACCAAACGCAAACGAATGTAACTATAATAACATAACATACACAAACAATAATTTACGCGAACGTAAAATACCTCCCCGGCGCTCGAAATTTCTCCACGACCGTTGCGTCCTCGGCGCCCACGACCCCTGCGACCTCGGCGACCACTGCTCCCATGACCTCGGCGACCAATGCCCTCGACACAGAACCTCACACAGAGCCTCACGGAGCTAATACAGAGCCCTCGACACAGAGCCTCACAGAGCTAATACAACCAAAAAAAATTCCAAACGTCACAAATCGATGTGTGGCAATTATATAAATAAGATTTCGGCCGAACTATTGTTCGGCCGAAAGATAGTTCGGTCGAACAATCTTTCGGCCGAACTATTTTTCGGCCGAATAATGTTTCGACCGAGCTATCTTTCGGCCGAAAACTTATTGGCGGAAAGAAAATATCCGGCTGACCAAATTTCTACACGAAAATCGAGGGCCCGGTTATGGCTCCATTAGATTTGATGTTTATGTTTTTGGCCGAACAATAGTTAGGCCGAAAATAAGATATTTTGGCCGAAAAATATATTTAGTTCGACCGAAAATTTGTTTTTCGAAATTTTGGAGACCAGATTGTCACGAAAGTGTAACCCACCTTCGTGATTCCACCCAATTATCTTAAATTATAGCCAAAAAAATTAGTGTATTTTATTCACGAATTAATATGAAATTATGACCAAGAATATTAAAGCCCATAGAGGACTGATTTGATATCATAGTTACCAAATTGGCTTGGACAAAAAAAAAATAGAAAATTACTGTAATTAGCTTGAATTGGCCAAAAAAAAATTTACTACTTCATCGTGTTCGCTTACATTTGTAGTTTGAAGCAGAGGAGATGTTACACATGGTATCAGAGTGGGTTCAACCCTACGACTGTGGAATTCCATGCTTTCCACTGTCGACAACCCTTGATTTTTAACTTAGCGCTAATTAAAATTTTAACTCGTCCTTGAGTCAGCCGTTGTTAGAGGATGTCATGAAGTTTTGCAACGTAGTGCCAGGGGAGGACGTGAAACCTCTAGTAGCACTTACGCCAGAGGGGTCCAACCCCCAAGGAGGAAAACAAGTCTCGAGCATGAACAATTTTCCACGCAGGATGCATTGGGTCTGACAAGGTGCTTCCAGGGATTATACCTAGGCCTGGAAAAGCCATCTATACTGAGATAAGGCCAGGGAGTTGACACCCTTTGAGGTTCCACCGTGCGCTTCGATTGGTACTAGTAGCATTCACCGCAAACTCGAGAAGGTAAAATTTCTCGATTTCTTTGGTGCCCTGGACAGCGCAACTGCTGAGGCATGGTTGGAGTATATGGCAATGTGCTTTGCACTTCACGACTATACCTCCAACATGAAGGTCCACATGGTGGTGTTTCAATTGAAGGGGAGAACTCTTCTATGGTGGAAGACGCTCCTATCACAATTGAACATGGTCGTCGAAGACATGTCATGGGAACTGTTCAAGGAATGGTTCTGAGAGAGGTATCTATTGGAGGAATTCATTGAGCATCAGCTCAATGAGTTCAATGCCTTGCGACAGGGCAGTCGTATGATGCCGGAGCATGAGGGCCGTTTTATGGAACTTCTACAGTATACTCCGCACCTGAATATCGAGAAACGTAAGGTCAACAGGTTCTTATTTGGCCTTAATGTTAGAATTTGTGCAAAGGTTAGGATTATGATGCCTCAAACCTTGCATGACGTTGTCTAGATGACCCTCATAGAAGAGGAGGAGATTATCAGCGGTGTTCAGAGAAGGAATCTAGTGAGACCAGCAAGGTAGGTGTCATTTGAGGTGCAATAGCATCAGACACCAACTAGACATATGCCAGGATATCATGGCTTCTAGAGAGGATCCACATTAACTGCACCTTGGTGACCAACGCCTCAGTAGAGGATTCCTTACCAAGGACCAAGCACCACCAGCAACGTCGACTGCAACAACAATTGTTTAAGCTTATTCAGCAGAATAGACCAGGGTTTGAGGCCGATGGGTCGTTAGCTCCTACTTCGGGTACCAAAAGTAATGGACCGAAGAAAGGGTGTTGGACATGTGGGGAGCCACATTACCAACACGACTGCCTAGTAGAGATGACTAGAGCATCTTGATCAGTCGAACCCACTACTGTCGGAGATTTGGCCGAGGCTGATCGGATTCATGCAGTGGTGAATATCCGCCAGGCAGATTACCAACCAATTGTTCCCATGGCTTCATGTACCATCGCTGACCAAACCCGTAGTATTTTGATATATCCAGGTGTTATAGAGAATTTAATTTCTGGGCTAGCACAAAAAATAATCAAGGTAAAGGCAGTCGAACAGGATGAGTTTAGCTTTGTAGAAATGGCTTCTGCAGCCAAACAAAAGGTTTGTGGGAAGGTTACAGGCTGTATTGTTAACCTGGGAGAGTTTGTCACCAGGGCCAACTAATACGTCACGATCTTATGATCTTCTGATGTCGCGATCAATATGGACTGGTTAGAATTGCATGAGGCGATACTCAACTATAAGACGAAACCGTTAATATTGGTTGATGATGAGGGACAAAGACGTATGATTGTAGTTCAAAACCAGGGAGTTTCCCTGAGGTTCATATCTTCCTTGTAGCTATGGAAGAGCATGCGCAAGGGATGTAAGCTTTATGCGATCCTTTCTTTAAATGAGAAGGGAGTAGCGGAAGTTCTAGAACACCTTCTGGTAGTGAGAGAGTTGCAGACGTCTTCCCTGAGGAGTTACCTGGGATGCCGCCAGAGAGGGAATTTGAATTTACCATCGACCTAAAATCAGGAACTGAACCAATAGAAATACCACCTTATTGGATGTCGACCATGGAGTTACAACAATTGAGAATGAAACTAAAGGAGTTGTTGGACTTTTTAGCACTAGAATTCGCTCCTGGATTTCTTACAGAAGCAGAGCCCAACGCACATCAGTTTTTATTTCACGGTTTGATAAATGGGATGATCAGATGGGTAAAAACTCAGGGAGGTATCACTCAAATTCTGAGACTGGGTCTGGCATGCAGGGAACAATTGAGGTCTTGATCTAACTTCAGTCAGGGGGTTGATTTAAAGATGCGCAGGTGGAAGACTTGGGAGAAGAGTGAACAAACTACCTCAGGAAACAGGTCTTTCGGCGGTCTATGGGAGAAAAACTCTGAATGCCAGATCCTCCTGGTTCAGGGCTTCGGGAAACTGAGAGGAAAACTTGACTGGATCCTCCAATTCCAAGTCACTCAACGAGGAGAAGTTTACAGAGTCCGATTAGAACATAATGACTATCACAGTGATCCAACCTACATCATCCTATGACAATCACACTCGACTGGATCCTCCAATTCCGAGATGCTCTAATACAATATAAACAAAGATATGAAAGGAAACTGACATTCATCAGGAAAGAAGTCTCAAAATTCCAGAAATAACCATAACACAATGCTTCATTCAAGATTTTACAACCGGGAGCTCTGCTCAACCATCAATCCTTTTTAAAATAGAAATACTAAGACTATATACTCAGAAAAATTCACTTAGCAGTAGTGTCTCAGGACTTTCAATGGGTGTCGTCTCCTCAATCAAATATGTCCTATGTTCCCCTGTCATACGCCTCTTTAATTCAGCATGGCTCGCGCCAGGGGGTAGCTGAGCCCTTTGAATGTTGAATTGGCGTGTACAGGCTCCTCTAGCGATTTGAAGACTCGGCGTGGATTTCCTGAAGAGAACTGGTACAAGGGACCCTCCTGGATAAACTTCAGCCGTTACCTCCATACTATGCAATAAATGGGTGACGCGAGGTTTCACCCACCTTCTTTCTCCTTTATCCATTCTGAGCAGGTACCGGGATCCAAATCACATCGAGCTGGAGTCGGCAGAGCACAGTGCCCCCCTTTTGAAACTTAATTCGGAACCTTTGGCCAAATGAAAACGAAAGTGCCCCTCTTCCAGACCTCCTTCTTGATGACCAGGTGCTAAAACCATGGGCCCGACTCTGGGCGCTTTCAGAACTTTAGGATTCGGGGTTTCGTGAGGTGAAGCGATGAGGAGATCTTACTGCGCAAACTCTCGAACGCCGACACGGCGTAGATACGTGCCGCGTGTCCTTCAGATGGACGACCCAGATATTATTTACTATTATAAAGGGGTTGTCCCCCTTTCACCTGCTCGCTTGATATGACCTGGTGCTAAGACCCTGGGCTCGGCGCCAAAGGTGCTTTTGGCGTTTCATTGATCGAGACTTCCAAATGCAATGAGTGGAGAGCTCCCTGTTCCCCGAAACCTCGATCCCCAATATGTCGATAGGCTGACACCTGTCCCAATTTGATTGGATGACCCAAGTCTGCTTTGAACCATTGGAGCCCCCTCTTGCTAAATCCCGGGCAACTTGACAACCCCGAAAACCCGATGACCGTCGATTTTCTTTGTGGATGGTTCTCGACCGTTGAAGACAAAACTTTGCCCGCTCGCTTGCTTGGGGGGGCTGAAATGAGGCTTTCTACGTTGTGTTAGGGAATTTCTCATGCAATTCGCTGACCAGAAGGCCCGTCGCGCCCCGGCAAGAAATGTTACTAACAGGACCTAGGACTTATACGTCCAAGTGTGTAACTGTGGGGTTCGCCTGTTATTTTCATACAAAAGAAGGATGGGTTGTGGAGACTCTGCATTGACTACCATCAATTGAACAAAGAAACGATCAAGAATCGATATCTTTTTCCAAGGATTGATGATCTGTTTGATCAGATGAAGGGTGTGATAGCATTTTCAAATATTGACTTGAGATAAGGGTATCACGAGTTACATATCAAGGAGGACAACATCCCTAAGACCACCTTTAAGATGATATTTGGACATTACGAGTTTATTGTTTTACCATTTGGACTGACGAAAGCCCCAGGGGTATTTATGAGTTTGATGAATAGGGTGTTCTGCGACTACTTCGACAAGTTTGTCCAAGTATTCATTGACGATATTTTGATTTACTCTCAGACGATGGAGGAACATTACAAACACTTGCACTTGGTACTACAATCTTTGCGAGAGAACAATATTTATGGGAAATTGTCTAAATGCATCAATCAAAGATTCACTACTTAGGGAATGTCATCTCCGGCGAAGATATCATCATGGATCCAGTAAAGGTCGAGTCTATTATGAAATGGACTTCTCTGACGAATGTCTCCAAAGTACGTAGCTTCATGGGTTTAGCAGGATACTATTGACGGTTTGTCAAGGGCTTTTCAAAGATAGCAAATTCGATTATGGAATTGCAAAAGAAGAACAAGAAGTTTGTTTGGACCGAGAAATGTGCGGAAGAATTTTGGAGGCTCAAGGAGTTGTTAACAATAGCACCGGTACTAAAGGTCCCTAACATGGACTCAAACTTCTTGGTATGCACTGACGCATCCAAGGAAGGCTTAGGCGGAGTCTTGTTGCAAGAAGGTCAAGTGATATCTTACATCTCAAGAAAGTTGAGAAGGCATGAGGAGAACTATAAGACGTGCGATTTGGATTTGTTAGCCATTTTTTATGCCTTGAGAGTTTGGAGACATTACCGGATTGGTCGGAAATTCAAACTAAAAATGGACCACTGTGGACTACAACACATCTTTACGCAAAACGACTTGAACGCGCAACAAGGGCGTTGGTCATAATTAATTATCCATTACGATTTCTAGATTACTTATACAAAAAGGAACAATGAATAGAGTGGTTGATGCGTTGAGTCAGAGACCATGCATATTTTTGGTGATGCCTCTTCAGATGAATCTACATGAAAATATTCTAACTTTACAACACGATGATGACTGGTACAAAGAGGTCAAGGATTTTATTGGGCAAAACACAATGATGGTACCAAGATTTGAAGGATTTACGTTTGATGACGATGGATTATTGATATTAAAAATCGAATTTACGTACCACCCAATGATGATTTTAAGAGTTTGATCCTAAACGAAGCTCATAGAGCAGTGTATATGGCTCATCCCGGAGTCACGAAGATGAGGGCCAACCTTAAACCCTTATTCTTCTGGAAAGGAATGAAGGAAGACATAGTCAACTACATGGCAAGATGTCTAGAATGTCAGCAGGTGAAGCATGAACATAGAAATCCGACAGGATTACTATAGCCATACGCTATTCCATAATCTAAATGGAAGATCATTTTGATGGATTTCATTGTTGGATTGCCACTGACGGAAAGGAGACACGACTCTATTTTTGTAGTATTCAACACTCTGGCGAAGAGTGCACATTTGATTCCTGTGCGTACGAGGTATCAGGCACCTGAGATAGCTAGAGTTTTCATTAGTGAGATTGTGAGCTTGTATGGCGTGCCTAAGAGGATTATATTCAATCAAGCATCGGTGTTTACTAGATGATTTTGGACTAGTTTCCAAGAGGCCTTAGGAAGAAAACTTAACCTTAGTACCGCATATCACCCGGAGACAGATAGGAAGACCGAAAGAACAAACCAAATCTTGGAGGATATGTTGCGTATGTACGTTATGGACCAACAAAAGCGTTGGGAAGAGTTCTTTCCATTGGTAGAGTTTGCATACAACAACAGTTATCAAAGAACTATTAAGATGGCGCCTTTTGAGTATATTTATGGGCGAATGTGTCGGAATTGGGATCAACTTGAGGATAGGGTCCTAGTGGGACTAGAAGCGATCCAAGAAATGGAAGATCAAATGCAAACAATAAGAAAAAGGATCAAAGAAGTGTAGGATCGACAAAAGAGTTATGTCGATGTGCAGCGTGCCAACCGTAGTTACGAGGTTGGCGATCGAGTCTTCTTGCAGGTGAGACCGCATAAGAGTTCGTTCAAGTTTGGAAAGGGTGCTAAACTCTCTCCTAAGTTCATAGGACCTTTTGAGATTGTGGAAAAGAAGGGGTCTGTGGCCTATCGAATAGCCTTTCCTGATTCTTTGAGGCATACGCATAATGTTTTTCACATATCTGTTTTGAGACATTATGTTAGTGATCCTACACATGTTATTGACATGAGTTCCTTATAGGGGTCGGACGAGGGCGCGCTCATGGTGGAGCCAATTCACATAATGGACCATCGCATTCGGCTACTATGGTGTCGAACAGTAGATAAGGTCAAGGTCCAGTGGGACAACTATAATCCACACTCGGCGACCTGGGAGGATGCATACGATATGTGCCAACAGTTTCCATTTTTGTTTGATAGATAGACTTATGATACTGTGATACACTTTATTTTGGCACTTATATACTGTGAAACTTCGAGATAAAGGTTAAAGCAAGAGGGGGTGTATGTAATATCCCTCTCTTTGGCACACTGAGAGAACTTATTCTTTGAAGACACTTGCTTGCAAGTGATCTGGGTTATTATACTATTGGTCATTTTGATTGTGATTATGAGATATTATGGATTCGATGATATGTTATTTTGTTGTATTTACATAGACATGTGCTATTGACTGGGTCCTTCTGAGCGTGCATGACTATGGACATTGAGGATGCAAAAGCATCGATGAAACCCCTTGGATTCCAAATTGAGTCACAGAGTGGACTATTAGGGTTTGAATGTTGTTGATGTGACATATGTACATATGATTAGATGTTAGGATGATTGATTATTATTTCTAACATGATTCATTGATGGATGCAAGTCGACGATAGCTTGTCGACCAGACTCACATGTGGAGTATAGGGGTCACGCACGACAACCAGAGACATTGAGGGAGAGGTGTAGTAGTAGCCCTGCCACATCCTTCTAGCACTTCGACCATGGCTCGAGCTATAGGTTAACGATTAATTAGTTTGAGAAGACCCACAATGCCATGAGGGCAGACTGTGATAGTCTCTCACGATGATTCTAAGGGGTGTGCAATAAGGCAGGGGCTTATTCCTTAGAGGCCCTTAGTCTCCCACAAGATCACCTAGCAGAGTATTGACTCCAGGGGTTTGAGTTCTACCAAATTCAATCAAGAGGCGAGTGGCACCCTTGGAGCATGTAGTGCGTCTTGAAGGGCACGTCTCGCAAATAAAAATGAAAGAGGCAAGTGACAACCTTCGATCACTTAGTGCATCTTGAAGGGTACGTCCCACAAATAAAATAGAAAGAGGCGAGTTGCACCCTTGGAGCACTTAGTGCATCCTGAAGGGAACATTGCGATTTTAACTGGTAAGTGAATAAACCTAGTCGGCCTAAAAATGAATGATGTGATAAGTAAAGTTTAATGACTAATCTTTCCCTTAAGAACTGTCGCCATTCTAGCAAAATTAAAACCTAGGCCTAAGTAGAACATATGGTAAATAATAATAATAATAATAAATAAACATCTAACAAGAAGGGGGGTAAGAAATTCAAACTAATTATTAAATTCAAAATTATAATGGAGGATTAAATTTTTAAAAAAGGGGTAGTGGTTGTTTTTATCTACATTTGCTAATTTAATTTTTAGTTAAAAAGAAAAGAGGGTAAATAGTTGTTTTTATCTACACTTGCTAAATTAATATTTAATTAAAAAGAAAAAAGGGTAAATAGTTGTTTTATCTACACTTGCTAAATTAATTTTTTTAGTTAAAAAGGAAAAAGGGGGAAACTTAAAGAAAATGGAAAACGAAAAGAAAAAGTTGAATGTCTAACTTAGTAAGAAATCTTGCCTTTGGATCTTTCTAATTATGAATTCAACTAGGAATTAAGTAAGGCGTAAGTCATTTAATAAGTGTAAGGGAATTTTGGGACATCGAGGAGCATTTTTAGGAATGCTCGGTGGATGAGGGAAATAAAAATATTTAATTAATTAATAAAATTGATTTTTTGGTGCAATTGGGGATCGGGTGACGTGTACGGGGGAGGTTTTTCGAAATTAATTAACTAAAAAATGAATTTAATGAGAATTTGGGAAACTAATTACTTAAAAACTCTATAAAAAGGATGGAGGAGGAGGAGTATGGACCTCATCTTTTTGTGCAATGTTACGCTGCTAAAATTTTACCTTGAATGAACTTTTTCTTGTGGGAATTGGGATACCTAGCTCGGTTAACGAGTGGTAGCTCGACCTTGCGAGGCGAGTTGGGTGCTATCATTCTCTGGTATTGTGTGCATGGCCCCTTTGCGGCTCGGGGGGCTCAAAAGGAATAACAACACCCCTAGCGTTGGCTAAGAGGTACCGATGACGTCACATCAGTTAGAAAGAGGGAGATGGATGGAGCGCACGTGGGACAACAACTTTGAAGCATTTGTGTTTGGCTAAGGTACGCTTGTTAAATTTGTTACTTGCAATGAAATTTAATTTACACATGTTATTTTTCTGTGCTCGGTTGAAGATTTCATTGCCATGAGATTTCTTGCACATGCTTTCCTACAGTAATTGTAATCCCCTTGCTCATTGTATTCTGAATTTATTTCCCATGGAGAACCAAACCTTTGATTGCAATGACTTCTCTGCATTTGTTTTTATTGATTAATACGAAGAAAAATTGAGTTTTTATATTTTGTCTGTGCTTGAGCAGTCAGCCAGGAGCCGAATCGACAATCGTCACTACGGTGTTTAAAGACTTATAGATTCAAATGCCCTGGTTTCTTGTTCATGGATAATAAATGAAGGATAATTTTTCGCCTAGCTATATATCCCTTACTTATCTCTATGTTTTTCTCTTATGATTAATCTCTAATCCTTTTGTCTTCCTGTGAATGAGTATCTTTATATTTTGATTGATTCATTGTTGAATGATTAGTCCTTGCGCCTTCTTGTGAACAAGTATCTCTGTGTTTTTTATGGATTCATAGCAGAATGATTAATCCTTGGGTTTCTGTGAATGAGCATCTATGTGTTTGATTCATTCGTCTCTAAATGTTAAACCTCTGATCTCTGCATTTTCTTTATACAAATCTTTTCTTCCTCCCAAAAATTTTACTCTGCGATTCTTTTTATAGACATCATTCACATCACGTTTTTCTTGGAGTATTACACAGCCCCTTCACTAGTTTTTACACAACATTCTGGTAAGGATTTATATGGATTAGTTATGGATTTTCATTGTGATTTAGTTATGGATTGAACAACATTGATTTGATTAACGATTTCCGTGGGTAGAGATCCAAATTGTGTAGAGTTTTAAATTTCACTTTTAAATGTAATTTACACAACGATTTTTTGGCAAGAGAACCAATTTTTGAATTTTAAATTCTCTTTTAAATATATTTACACAGCGACCTTGCTGGGTAGAGATTTAATTGTGTAAAGTTTCAAATTTCTCTTTTAAATATAATTACCCAGCGAATTAATGTTGGGTTGCGATGCCATTGCTAGGAAGCGATTCTAGTGGTTAGATTTAGATCCTAGACAGTTTTTATTCAGCAAATTATACAGCCATTACACAGCCATTTACACAGCACGGACTTGGCCCCTACAACCATATATCATTTGGGTGCTTCCTTAATCTATAGACTGTAGATTCTGGGTAAGAGGACGCACCTGGGAAATTCTATGTGGTTGAAGGGAGGGACAAATCCATAAGAAGCAGACTTACAGCAAATTATTCTCACATATATCTTTATTCTTACATACATGCAGCAATTATCCTTACATATATCATATTTCTTTTAGCGCAGTTGTTATGAGGTCTATCCTGCTTATTCTTGGCCCACCAAAACCCATAAATTTCCAACTTTTGTTGTGTTTAGTTTACGTTGAGTTTTTTTTGTGCATCGCAACGGTTCTTTGAGAGCATATGAGCGATAGAAAAGAGAAGAATGGACAACACATATTCAAGCGCTAGAATCCCAGATGAGAGAGCGAGTCACTTGGAGAGTTGTTTGATGGCCAAGCAGCTTCGCAATGAATATGAATATGAGGATCAGCTTTTAACAAGGAGATATGGTCATCATGATTATGCGTTGTCTAGTACGACTGGTTATGTTAATCATAGCTGGGAAGACGTATGTGAGAGAGGCAGAGACAGAGATGGGGTTCGATATAATTATGATAATCATCGCGGGGGGATGAAAATCCTCTTTCGGATCATGTTATACCAACACATGCATGCAACACCCTGTTTGTTGAGTGACTTCCAAGTAATTGCAGTGGCAGAGAGGCATCTCACATCTTTAGCCATTTTCTTGGTTTCAAAGAAGTGAGGATTGTCAATAAGTCAAAGGAATATAGAAATAATCTTGAAGTAGAGCCCAACATTAATATTCTTGTTCTGTGTTTTCTGGATTTTGATAACCCGAAATCTGCTGCAACTGCTATGGAGGCTTTGCAAGGGTACATGATGGATAAGGATGATAGAGATTATCCTTTCCCAAAGTTGCAGTTTGCACATCCTCCAAGGAAAAGGAATGGCTTCCCATTTGCACGCAGTAATGACCGAGGTCGATCTCAACACGATAAGTATCGACGTCAATAATTTTGTGGGTATGTTGACACTATATGACTCCTTTCCAAAGACTGTTTATACATGATTTGTTTTATAACTTTAATACCACCTTTCATAGATATGTTATTCGGTGAAATATATAAATGTTTAATATTCCCAAAGCAAGTTGTCATGTCATTGTTTATTCATGATGTTCATTTCTTCACGATTGTGCTAAACAATTATGTGACAATTATAGCACATTATTAATAATGTGTTATCAACAACCACATTATTAAAATAAGTTGTATTAACAATGGCATTATTAAAATTGGTTGATATCATACAATTTAAAAAAATAAAATCCAAATTCCTTAATTCTCTTGAATTATAGTAAAAAAAATTAGTGTATTTTATTCACGGATTAATTCAACATGGAGTTGACACGCGGCTTTTAAAAAAAGTAAATTAATAACAAAAAAATATTTTAATGGCCACCATAAAAAAATTATTCCAATATCCATCTTAAGTAAAATAATTCTATATGAACTCTATAAATAGAGAGAAAAAGATAGAATAATTAAAAGTAAAAACATATGATTTTGTTAATAGATGCTTTCTACTTTCAAGAATGAGTGAGGTGCATCATTCGTTCAATTCTTGGAGTTGATATATTGATGCAAGTGGATGTCGATGGCCATCCACCTTCTCTATTGAATCAACATTTTGATCCTATGGTTTTGATAAACCCTCATATTCACCCTTTTTATGGAGAATGGAATGTAATGCCATTTTCATTTGTTAATTATAGACATTATGTAATGATTTCCTAGTGGTGTTATGTACATTCCTATAACATAGCGTTAATTTATTGAATTCCATTAGAACACCACAGTTAAGCTCGCTTGGGATATAGTAATGGGATGGGTGACCGCCCGGGAAGTCCTAATGTTTTACATGCCTATGTAATTTTATAAACATATACCAATTTATCCCACATGCATCATGATGCATCATGGGAATTGTTCTCCTCTCACTCTCTCATATATAATTCAGGTGAAGGAGCGCCTTTCAAAATGTAATGGAGTGTGATGTAAAGCTTGTTGCAAATGAAGCGTAGCCAAAATATCTTTCTTTTCAGTGATAACCTACCTCATTCTGTCAGCTTGTGTTCTACAATATTTTTCTATCTTATTCATTAATAGAAGTTGGTTTTCATTGTATTTATGTGTCATATGTTATATTTTTGTTTTTTTCTCATTTTGTTCTCAACATAATTCAGATCAATGGTATCAGAGAAATCTTATCCTTGTCATTTGTCAGAGCATGATCCCCATGAGGTCAAAGTATAGATAGTTGGGTCTCGAGCTATATTTTCTTAAGGAAAACCACTCTCGCCAGCCTAAGCGACCTCCCATGGTAGAAGAAAAGAGATACAATGGAGAAAGAGATCCTTTCAAGATGTTGTTCAAGGAATCCCTCGTGCAAAAAAGAAATAATATGATGGAAAACTTTACTCAGATCCTTCAATGACTACTTGTGGTTATCGAGGAATCTTCGACAAGAAACCATTCCAAAGGTGTGACACCCTTCAAGGTATAAGTGAATTTTGATATCCCCTTATTTGAAGGCCAGATAGATGCAAATTCTTTAGAAAAATGGTTGAATATGCTAGAAGGTTATTAATCTGTTCAAAAATTTTACGACAGTGAAAAGATCATGTTCACGCTCCTAAAATCCCTTCCCCATATCAAATCTTGGTGGGAAGGTTACCAGAAGAGGTACATCATGGATGACTCTACACCATTCGGGAGAGAACCCACTTGGGTGACCTTTGTAGATTCCTTAAAGGAGGAGTTCTACCTTGTTTGAAACTATGATGACCAGTATATGAGATGGATGAATCTGCGTTAGAAAAAATACTTGACGGTGCCAAAGTATACTACCAACTCTCATACCTTGTGCTCAAAGTTGGGTATCAAATACTTTGAACAACACCTGGTTTTGAAGTACCGTAGTGGTATACACAAGTACATCCAAATAGAGATGGATTTCTTGGAAATCTCCTCACTGAGAGTTTATTATCGATATGTAGTCAAAATTGAGCAGAAATTCAATTTGTAAAGAAAGAGGGAGTTCGGGTTTGAAAATACGCCACAACAAAAGCATGGAAAATGAAACCCTAACTCCTAGAACGAAGGACATATAAGAAAGGAACACCAACCTCAAGAGAGCTAGTCCAAGATGCATGCAAAGAAGGGAAACAAGAAGTTTAAGAAAGACATTGGAAAGTGGTGTGAGTTCCACAAAATCCCCTGGCACAACACCGATGAATGTCGCTCGAAACAATCATTTGTGGTCAAGCTAAAAGAAAACGAATCAAAACCTGACTCGGATTTTTTTTCAGAGAAAAATAAAGGGAAACAGATCATCGATGCAGAACCCACTTCTACCATCATGGCCACAACAATACAACCAAAAGAGCGAGAGGAGCTTGAGGAGGGGGAGTGCCTCTTCCACTCACAGATGTGGGTAAAGTGGACCACACTTCATTTCATTGTAGACAAGGGGAGTCAAAAGAACATGATCTCAGTCAAGGTTGTCAATAAATTGAAGTTTTCAACGATGCCACACCCCTAACCATACACCATTGGATGGTTGAGTCGAGGACGAGACATTTGTTTCAACCAATAATGTTGCATGTCTTATGGCATCAAGCCCTTCAAAGATGAGGTAGTGTGTGAAGTTTCCCCGCTCAAAGTCTGTGATGTTATTTTAGGACAACCATATATGTGGAAATGTCATGTTATGTATGAGTCTGAGCTTCATAATGTCATTATTACTCTGGGAGGTCATCTCTACAGGGTAAAAGAGATATTTTTGACTACTTCGACTTCATTGATCTTAGAAAAACAATGACGCAAAGTAATCTCTTAGACCACAAAGTTTTCCCTCTTCATGATCTAGTAAGACAATGAACAAAAGGTCACTATGACCGCTACAGCCTTGGCCCAAGACGTTTGTATCCAACAAATGTAGGTCAATAACATTGTCGAGGAGCATGAACCGAATGAGATTATTCCATATGTTCAACATAGCTTTATTGGCCACAACCCCTTTCAGGTGTGCTTGGGGTTCCAACCATTATCCCCTATTGATATAGCTCTTCTTGTTGCATCTTCACCGATGGAGTTCTCCCACACTCACACCAAGGCATATCATGCAACTAGATCTATTGAATGGATCCAACACCTCCAATAGGTTCATGACATCCTTCCATAGGAAAAGTACAAGAAAGACATCTACTTCAATAAGGTAAGTGACTCACCAACGTTCAGATTCAACAGAAGTTTCCCAATATCCCGAGGGAATTCGACGCAATGGGGACCATTACTTCTTAAGGGGGGAGGAATGATCCAATTGGATCTCGGTGGCCATCCACTTTTTCCACTGAATCAATGTTTCAAGCCTATGGTTTTGAGAAACCCTTATATTAACTCTTTTGATGGGGAATGGAATAAAATTCTATCTTCATTTTTTAATTACAGACATCATGTAATGATTTCTTAATTGTCTTATGTACATTCCTACAACATAGCGTTAATGTATCGGATCCCATTAGAACTCTGCAGTTAAGCGTGTTTGGGCTAGAGTAGTACTGGTATGGGTGACTACCCGGGAAGTCCTAGTGTTTTAAATGCCTATCGAATTTTATAAACTTAGACCAATTTATCCCACATGTATCATGGAAATTGTTCTCCTCTCACTCTCTCATATATAATTGAGGTGAAAGAGGCCCTTTAAGAATGCAATGGAGTGTGATGTAAATCTTGTTGTGAATGAAACTCTTCTTATGGTGGTGGGTTGAGTATCAAGGAGATTTGCAATTCATTTTGTGCTCAACATGGACTTCACACACACACACACACACACACACACACATAGCAACAACAAGGGTAGATCCACCTTAGGTTAGGATATATCATGAGTATAGATGCATCAAATCTTTTGAGAGGAAAACATTTCTTCAAGTTTTGTAATCTAAAATAATTAGTATCTCAAGGAATCCAATGCCTATAGACACATGATAGATCTAGAATTAAGATGGATTTATGATGGTTTTACCATTCCTAAATCATTCTTAAATCATTATAATTTTGATGAATTATAATTATATTTTTTAATTTAAAAACTTAGAGAAAAAACAGTTTTAAATTATTATAATTTTAATAAATTACATTCTATTAAGAGAAAAAGGGAATATACGATGATAATGATTAATTTAATATATTGATTTATAATATATGTATATGGAATCTATGATTAAATAACTATTACATTTTATAATAAAAAAACCACAAATAAGACTAAAAAATAGATATTAAAAACGTTAAAATAAAATTCAATAAGAAAATAAGATTTTATAAATTTAAGACTAATTTAATAACTATTTAAATAGAATAAACAGCAGGATGAAAAATATAAGACTTAAAAATTGATAATGCGCATTTATTAAATACTTTGGATGCTTCCTCGTTAACCATTTTTGTATCTTTTTTACTTTGGACAGTACTTTAAGGATCATAGCATAAATATCTGACACTCTTTGCTGTGACTGATCCCCCTCTATGGTGACGTTACAAATATTACAATAATTTTCAGCCTCTCCGGTGACATCGCTGATATCGCAATCTTTTTCAGCCAAATCTATCGCTGATTTTTTTCAGCCAAAGGTGCGTCGGATGCTATATTTGTCCATTATGAGAGTGACAGATTTTATTAGTTTAGCAGTCGCACAGTCAGCGAAGCATTTGATGTGTGTTATGGGGTGTTTCATACATTCTCTTTAGTTAATCACAAAGTTTCTCTGGTATAAAGCGCTGAGAATACGATAATATGGTTTTCTTTTGTATTATAAATTGTGGAATCGAATATGACAGATGAGTATAAATCGTTTCTATTAACATATTAGATATGATCGAATGAATAAAAAGTAGATACGAATAATGGGCTTTGAAGTGAAAGTAGGCTAAGAATCGTGAAAGCTTTAATAAACATTAGTTTTTCTAACATATCTCATCGAATGAAAGAATAAAAAAAATGATACGAATAATGGGCTTTCGAGTGAAATCAGATGGAGAATCATCAAAGCTCTAATAAAAATTAGTTTTTTCTAACATATCTGAGCACCCTCGTTAAATGGAGGTTGGGAAAAAGATGAAGATGATCGAATGAATAAAAAGAAAGTAGACACGAACAAGCAATGTCTCTGCCAGATTTTTGCATGAGCGTGATCAGCTGGCAGGTTTATGCTACGTTGGGTCACAGGGCCCGACATGCCCACAAGGACGGCACAACGATGCACAAAAAAATCTTAAACACTGACCAAGTATGCACATCCACTAATAAAAATAAAGAAATGTTGCAGTCTTGATCACTTGTATTAAAAGATCTAAACCAAAAAGTTCCCGAAATAATTTTTAAATTTCCTTACATGTTTTCTTGCTCTTTTCTTTTCTTGCTTCTTTCTTTTCAGTACTAGTGATGATTTTAAGGATGGAAATTTGTTTTAAAATGTAGAAATCTTGGCTAATCTTACTAATACTTCATATGCTAACTATAAATGATTGACTATATTTTTAAAAAAATATTCAAATTTCTAAGGATTTATATAGTTTTTATAAAATTTTGCCCATTTTTAAGGTAAAATAATTTTATCCTATAAAATTTGGGTGAAACATTTTAAAAATAGCAAATCTAGTTTTTGGAAAAACAATAGAAAATTAGCCCATAAACTAAATTTAACCCCTAAAATCATCCCTAACCCCAATTAAAACATATTCAAATTACACACTGCCCCAAAACTTTTCCATGCCCCTTAAATATAATTGAAATAAAATTAAATTAGAATGGATAATGATACTCACTGAAAAGATGAGAAGATCAGCTATAAAATCTATTTACCTTTTGCATTCGCCTACTAACCAGCTACTCTACTCAAGATGAAAACATTTTAGAAGAATTTCGTCGGACTTTTAAAATCATTTTTTTTAGTTGAGGTTGTTACCAGATTATCAGAATTATCGAGTTTAACTTCAATAGTTGCATCCTTTCATCTGGAGAAATAAACCGTCTGCAATATATCACACTTTAGATGATGCCATTTAAATTCTCAACTTTGACAAATAAATTGAATATAATTTTTCATTGAAACATGGTTGCCCTAATTTACTAGGAAATAAATAATAAACGAATTTATATCATTTTCCTTTTTATGCTTTTGTTTTGGAGAAAAGCAAAAGCACTGAGGTTTATATATTCATCCACCTTTAAACATCATTTATATCCATTTCCTTTTTTTGCTTTTGGTCTTATTAAAAAGAAAATGGTGCGTTGGACTCAATGGATCGACTTGTCCAGTGACCTTCTAAATATAGTGTATTTCCATTAACTTAATATGCCTATTCTTAATACCTACAACTTTAACCTAATCAGCCATGAAAATGAAAAACATAAAAAAAAAAAATACATAAATATAATTAAAACAACACAGTTATAATATATATATATATATATATATATATATATATTAATTATTTGAAATGGAATCATTCCCACTTCAACTAAAAAAATTCAACTAAAAAAAATTCAATACCAAGTAGTTTTTGAAATAATTCCTAAAAACATAAAAACAAAAATACATAAATATAATTAAAACAACACAGTTATTTTATATATATATATATATATATATTAATTATTTGAAATGGAATCATTCCCACTTCAACTAAAAAAATTCAATACCAAGTAGTTTTTGAAATAATTCCTAATTACATGAAAGAAAAGATTTCAATTTTCTTTCAAATTTCATTGAATATAAATATGAACACGCACAAAAATTTTCTATCGATGGTATGCCAGTCAATTTTGAATTAAAATTGCTTCTCGTTAAAAATTGTGTGTGAAATTTCTTCGCGTTAAAATTTGTGTATAGAGAAAGAGCATTTAGTGTATAGAGGAACATTGACGAGGATGAAGTTTAAAAAAGAAACAGTTTTTAAAACCGAATTTATTGAGAGAGAAAGAAAGTAAAAACTCAAAGCTCCATTTCTCTTTTTTTTTCATGTCTTTCGATCTTCTCAAGATCAAGAATGTTATTTTTATCCATTAATAGATCCCTCCTTAACCTGTCCTACTTTAAGCGCCATCCTTAAAACATAATCAGCAGAAATTAAGGAACATAATATCGAACCTGAAATTAAGAAACATAATATCGATCCTGGTAGTCAGCTTCCTCTCCGGCCAGATCAGGGACCTACCTACTTAGAAAACAATTTAGAGACAACACGCAGGGTGATCATCACCTCACCTGAGAAACAATGAGAGCTTTTGCATACTGCAAACCCTCGAGCATGCTGGTGGCTGCATCCAGAACGCCCTTCTTCACTTACTACGATCGTATTGCCCGTGGGTTGACTCCCTTATCGTTCTCCATTTTCGATGGTTTGAGTTTACGAAGTCTGTTGAATATGTCGACTATTTTTCTAAAATATGTGGATATCAGATTAAGTGGAGCCTATTTTGTAGCATGCTGTTTAACCAAATCTACTAATTTGGTAGAATGTATAAGAATGGAAAATAATTTCTAAACTAATTAAATTATGTTCTACATTCATGTAAGCTCATAGAGGCATAAAGGGATGGGGAATAGTGGAATTGAGAGAGAGGTGGAATTGAGAGAGGTGAGAGCATAAAGGCTGTTTGTACTTATCTCCTTTGAACCATAAAAAGACCGATTATCATTGCCCTATGGAGATTTCCCTTACAAGAAGGATTTTACCACATAATTCTCTCTATGTTAATTTTATGTGATTGTCATGTGTTAATTGTGTTTTCCTCATTTACAATTACAACAAGTCATATCAGAGCGATTGAGTTGAAAATCGTTGTTGCGTTGAAATCATTGAGTTATCACTGCGTTGAAGCTGAGTTGAGATCGTTGAAGAGGGTGCCAATTCCAAGGTCATCGGTGGGGTCTCTGCATGACGAGAGCATTGATTTAACCTCGGGAATATTAAACATATTGTAACCTCAACAGTCTGACTATACACTGTCAGATGTACTGGACAACTGTACTTTCTATTTTTGTCTTGCTTGAGCCTATTTAGCTCAGCTATCTCCCATTGCATTGTAATATCTTCTAACAATCTCTTCACATCTTCATTTTTGTACTCTTCTTCATACATTTGAATATACTGTTTTTTGTTCTATCTTTCTCTCTGCATTTCTTGCTTCAGAATTTATCATGGTATCAGAGCTTCAGTAGTAAGCCTCTTCACACAGTCTGGAGAGCAACGGGATCCTCACAGCGCAGAGCTTCACGGATCTTGAGAGCACGCGACACAGTCTCTTTCACAAGGTTTGGAGAGTCGTCCGTCATACTCTCGAAAGATCCAGAGGAAGCAGACCATCTTACGTTCAAAAGATCAACATAGGAAGCTTGCAGAGGTTGCATAGCGTACTACGCTTGAAAGAACGAGGAAGCAGAGACCGAGAAAGAAGAAACTTTAAATTTTTCTTGAACAATTTTTCAAGAATCGTCAAAGATTGACGAAGAAGAGCTGCAGAACGGAAGATCATTTAAAGAACTCGAAGAAAACGTTCAAAATCGTTAAAGATTGCTGCAAAAGGCAGCATCGTTTAAAGTTTTTGAAATTCGCTCAAATCTGTCAAAGGTTGTATCAGAGAACGAAGAATTCGTGTATTTCTTTCAAATCTTTGAAAGATTCACGAATCTTTCTTTCACAGGAGTAAAGAACGCGTCTCAGGTGCAAAGAATATCCATTGAGACCGTAAGATTCGTCCTGCGAACAAATCCAGAGCGGGAAACCAGTTCAAAAGGGACGTAGAAAGCGCGGAAAAGGTGAAATAATTTCAGTCGTTAGATCTTGCGCAGAGGCCCGGCAGCCGTTGGATCAGCAAGAAAGTGCACGAGGTTTAGTCCTCTGGAGTGAAAAGGAGAGATTTCAACTTATGAAGTCGCGAAATCCTCACATCATCTGGATCATCCATCAAGAGACACGTGGCGAGATCCTATTCCATCGCAAAATCGGTAATCAGGAGTTGGACGCGCAAAGGCAATTGCACTCCAAAAACTTCGATACGTGATATCGCGAAATCCCGAGAGGACCTGTGAGCCGTTCATCTCAGAGGATAGGTGGTAGCAGATCCAGGACATCACTCCATCGACATTTCGGAGTTCAGGATATCGGAGGTCTCGTTGTCAAAAGACACTCCATGGCGAAACTCGCGAAATCGCGATTCACGATATCGCGATCAGATCACAGTCGTCCATCTCAGAGGACAGGTGGCAACAGATCAACGCATCGTCACATTGGCATATCAGAGTTCGCAGTTTTGAAATACCGTCGCAACAAGACTTCAAAACTCGCGAAATCGCGATACGCGAAATAGCGATAAAGATCGCAGTCATCGATTCAACTGGACACGTGGTGGACATCGAGGAAACCGTCGGCGTTTCGGCATTCGGGGTTTCAAGTTGTCAGAGAAATTCGGAGTTGCAAGTCGTGAACTCGCGAAACAACGTGGACCGTCCATCTTTCGGGGACGCGTGGCGTAAATCCGAGGACACGGGAACAGTCCCGAAAAGGAAAGGGCCATCGGCTCATTGGGATTCGGTAAATCACGAAACCTGAGGACAAGAAACACGAACACTTCAGAACTCCGAAGTCTGAAATCCCGATAGGAGGTAAACTCTGTCGTGGGGCCCAGCTGTCGTCATCTCGTCAAAATCACAGGATTGAAAATCTCCACAGTGAAATCCCCGACGCAGATTTGAGTCGTCCATCTGTTAGGATGCGTGGAGGTGATTAAAGCAATAGCAGAATTTCCCGAAAGGAAAGCGCCATCGGTAAATCAGAGATCGGGGAATCAAGGAGTCAGAAGAACTCGTCATCAGAACTCGCGAAATCTCGATTCGCGATATCCCGATAAGATCTGGGCCGTTAGATCACAAGAAGATCTGGACCGTTGAATTGTCCAAAGGCAAATTTTTCCCATTTCGGCGATTTGAAAGTCAAAGCGCCGGAAAAGCCCGTAGCGCTTTAACAGTAAGGCGTGTGGTCACATTGCAAGGAGACTAAAGGCCAATTCAAGCCTGATAAGCTCCCTTCAGCCATTGGCAAATCGACAAATTGACGATCGGAGGTAAATACAAAATTTCCCTCTGTTTTTTCCGCAATTTTTTTATGGCGTTGTCTAGCAATTTAGGACCAACTTAGGGTCCGATTCTTCTAGGAAAGAATTACGAGTTTTGGTCTCTTCAGATGAGATCATTCTTGCAAGCACAAGAATGCTGGGAACCAGTGGATCTTGGATATGTGGAACCGGATCCAGCCGCCCTCGCTGCCATGACAAATGCGCAAAGAATTGCTCAGGCAACTCTGAGGACCAAAGAAAATAAAGCCAAATTCTGGATTCAAAATTCTGTGGATGACTCGATTTTCTCAAAAATCACAGGCGCTGGTACTTCAAAATAGGCCTGGGACATCCTTAAATCTTCCTACCAAGGAAATGACAGGGTCAAAACAGTTAAACTGCAGACCTTGTGGACGCAATTTGAGACTCTAAGGATGACAGATTCCGAAAATGTTGATCAGTTCATGACCAGAGTCATGGGAATCGTGAACCAGATCAGACTGATTGGTGAAACCATCACTGATCAACGCATTATTGAGAAAACTCTCAGAAGCTTACCCAAGAAATTTGAAATGGTTGTAACAACAATCCTTGAATCCAAGGATCTGTCAAGATTTTCAATAGATGAATTAATTGGTTCTCTAGTGACACATGAGACAAGACAGCATCTCACAGATGAGTCAATCTCCAATGCTTTCAAAACTCAATTCTCCTTCAGCAGAGGGAGAGGCAGAGGAAAAAGCAGAGGTCACCAAGGAAGAGGGAGCAATCCAAGTTACTCTCACTCCAGTGGAGGCAATAGACAACAGTATTCGAATCAAAAATTCCAAGGTCAAAGGAAACAACAACATAATCAACATCAGAATTTCCATCCTCAAAGAGGTAGAGGGAGAAGATCAAATGAGAAATCAAGAATACAATTCTATTACTGCAAAAAGTATGGGCACTATGAATCTGAATTCAGGAAGAAGAAAGTAGATCAGCTCTCAGGCAGAGCACATGTGTCAAATCACATGGGAAAAAACTCAGGAGGTATGTTTCTCTCATGCAACAAGACTGAACATCAACCTAAAGATCTCTGGTTGTTGGACAGTGGATGCAGCAATCACATGACATGTAACAAAGAATTACTTTAATGCATTGATTCTTCAATTTCATCTGATATTACACTTGGAAATGATTACTTAGTCAAGGTTCAAGGAAAATGAATTGTTCCTATTCTTACTAAACATAATGTAAAGAAAGACATAAACAATGTCTATCATGTTCCAGATTTAAAACATAATTTTCTAAGTGTAGGACAACTTATTGAACATGGCTATAAGGTACTTTTTGAGGGAACATTTTGTAAGATATATGACAAAATCCCAAGCCAAAAATTAGTTTTTGAAATCCATATGACTGCCAATAGGATGTTTCCCCTTACCCTCAGAACTGCAAATCTGAGTCAACCATATGGATAGAGTGCATTAACCCTGAATGAAACAATGGTTTGGCATACAAGATTTGGACATCTACCATTTCAGAGTCTAAGTCTTCTTCAGAAGAACTCCATGGTTAAAGGTTTACCTATATTTAAAGATCAAATTCCCCCATGTGAGTCATGCATACTTGGAAAACATAAGAGAACTAGTTTTCCACAGTCATCAAATCAAGCCAAACAACATCTTGAACTTGTTCACACTGACCTATGTGGACCCATGCAAACAGATTCAATAGGTGGTAGTTTTTACTTTCTAACATTTATTGATGATTTCAGCAGAAAAATATGGATCTATTTTCTCAGACACAAGTCTGAAACTTTTGCAAAATTCAAAGAATTCAAGGCAGAAGCTGAAAAACAAAGTGGCAAATATATCAAAGCACTCAGGTCAGATGGAGGAGGAGAATACAACTCCAGAGAATTTGCAAATTTCTGCAAATCACAAGGCATTGTCATGCAAACAACAACCAGGTATACTCCACAACAGAATGGAGTAGCTGAAAGGAAAAATCAGACAATAATGAATATGGAAAGAACACTTCTTAAAGAGAAAAGTTTGTCAAATAGGTTTTGGGCTGAAGCAGTAGCATGCTCAGTTTATCTTTTGAATAGATCTCGAATCACAAGTCTAAAGATGAAAGTCCCTCAAGAAGCATGGAGTGGGACAAAGCTAAATGTTGCACATCTAAGGACATTCGGATGCATAGCATACACTCACATACCCTCCGAATTAAGGAAGAAACTTGATAACAGAAATGAGAAATGTATTTTCACTGGCTATAGTGAAACATCTAAAGCTTACAGGATTTATAATCCAATCTCCAAGAAATTAATTCTCAGCAGAGATGTACAATTTCTGGAAAATAAATTCTGGAATGATTCAAAAAATCAGCACATGGACAGTCAAAATCCATTGCTGCCAAGTTCTGAAAACACAGAAAATTCAGAACAACAAGTACCTCAAAATATTCTTCCAAGATTGCAAATACAAAGACAACCTGAACATTCTCATGATAACTCAACTTCCAGTAGAGAATCATTCTCTGAACCACAGAATCAGAGAACTCGAAGTTTGAGAGAAATCCATCAGTAGTTGGATGACTTTGAGCAACACAATCTTTTTTCTTTAATGTCATGTCAACCTACATCCTTTAAGGAAGCAGCTAAGGAGCCACATTGGGTTCAATCCATGAACCAATAAATTGACTCCATTGAGAAGAACAAGACATGGGATCTTGTTGATTTACCAAGACACAAGAAGAGTATTGGTGTCAAGTGGGTTTACAAAACTAAACTAAATGAAAAAGGGCAGATTGAAAAACACAAGGCAAGACTTGTTGCCAAAGGATTCTCACAACAACCAGGTACTGATTATGGTGAAACTTTTTCTCCAGTAGCAAGATTAGACACTGTAAGAACTCTATTGGCCATAACAGCACAACACAAATGACAAGTATATTAGATGGATGTCAAGTCAGCATTCTTGAATGGTTTCTTAGAAGAATAAGTTTATGTCGATCAACCACCTGGATTTGAAGTCCAAGAGCACCCAACCAAAGTGTATCAGTTGAAGAAACCCTTGTATGGCTTAAAGCAAGCTCCAAGAGCTTGGTACATTAGAATCGACACCTATCTGATCAAAAGTGGTTTCAGCAGAAGCCAAAATGAGCCAACTCTTTACACCAAAACAGATAAGCACAATAAAATTCTAATTGTATGTTTATATGTTGATGACATGATCTACACAGGAAATATTGAGTTAACAGATTTCAAACATGCCATGCAATCTGAGTTTGAGATGACAGATCTTGGCATAATGAAATATTTTTTAGGGATTGAGGTTAATCAATCACCCAAAGGCATTTTTGTCTATTAGCAAAAGTATGCAGCAGACATCATCAAAAGATTTCGCATGGAAGGATGCAATCCAGTAGAAACCCCCATACCACTAGGCACAAAATTGAGCAAGAATGATAAAGGACCTACAGTGGACTCTACCCTATACAAAATCTTAGTCGGAAGCTTGTTGTATCTTATAGCAACTAGGCCTGACATTATGTATGCAGCCAACATTGTTTCCAAATTCATGGAATCACCCAAAGATTCTCATTGGAAAATGGCAAAACGAATTTTGAGATATGTTGCAGGAACACTCAATTTCGGTTTATGGTACACTAAATCTGATAGTAATCATCTGTCTGGTTACACAGATAGTGACTTTGCAGGCAACCTAGATGACAGGAAAAGAACATCAGGATATGTTTTTCAACTAGGCACAAATCTCATCTCATGGGCATCAAAGAAGAAGCCAATTGTATCAATATCTTCTGCAGAGGCAGAGTATGTCGCTGCTACCTCAGCTTCATGTCAAGCTGTGTGGCTAAGACGAATATTGAAAGATATGTCACAAACAGAAAAGGATCCAACTCCTATTTTCTGTGACAATACATCAGCAATTGCTTTATCCAAGAACCATGTGTTTCACAAGAAAATTAAACACATTGATACTCGGTTTCATTTCATACGCGATCTAGTCAATAATGGGTATATTGCACCACAATTTTTTGGTTCTCGAGATCATCTTGCTGATATCTTTACAAAACCACTAGGGAAGTCAGTTTTTTATTTTCAGAGACAACACTTAGGCATAGTCAGTGCTAACGTTTGTAACTGTTGAGTTTAAGAGGGAGTATTAAACATATTGTAACCTCAACAGTCTGACTGTACACTTCCAGATGTACTGGACAGTTGTACTTTCTATTTTTGTCTTGCTTGAGCCTATTTAGCTCAACCATCTCCCATTGCATTGTAATATCTTCTAACAATCTCTTCACATCTTCGTTTTTGTACTCTTCTTCATACATTTGAATATACTTTTTTTGTTCTATCTTTCTCTTTGCATTTCTTGCTTCAGAATTTATCAGGGAAGGGAGCGCCGACAATATTCAATGGAATGGAGCGGCAATAGGGGTGTGGCTGTAAATGGAAAACCGTCTTGCAAGTTCTAATCGCATATCCTGATTTCTGATCGGAGAACAATTTTTTGAGATCCCTGGTGAAAGAACACAAGGCAAGTGGAGGGTCCATGCACTTTTCAAATCTCGAAGATGGAGCAACGTTGTCTGTCATTGAGTAGTGTTTTCTATCATTCGGAGGAGCTGTCAAATTTCGGTGAGAAGCAAAAGGTCCATCTGTGTGCAGGCACATCGTTGGTTGGAGATCCGCGGACTCAAGGAATACCCGCCACTATATTTTTACAGTGATCGTTGCCTTCTTTTGCTGATATATCATTGTTTTGTTGTTTCCACAGTAACAAGAATTAACGCGCCCTTCAAAATTATCTTTCCATGGTAAATATATTATGGTAATTTTTGTGAAGATTATGGGCATATTCAAAAATGAGGACACGGTCCAAAGATACAAAAGGGTGAGGTATAGTGGTGCTAGAGAGAAGTTGTAAAGCGTGACAACCGTAAGGTTATTCTACCGGTTCCAAGGATATTTACTTATCGCGGTCCATTCCTCTTGTCAGGTGCAATGATCGAAGAGATGACGAAAACTTAGAGTGTGAAATTTGAAATTGATAAGTTTAATGGCAAGAACAATTTCGACATCTGGAAGGTTAAGATGCACGATCTGCTCGTGCAACAAGGCGTGGTGAAGGCGCTTTTGGAAAAAACAAAGCAACCTGCGACCATAACAGATGAATACTGGGATGAGATCAATGTGAGAGCATTGAGTGTCATATTCCTGTGTTTGGCCAATGATGTTATGTTCAACATTGTTGCAGAGAAAACAATAGTCGGTTTGTGGACGAAGTTGTAAAGCCTGTATATGAAGAAATCCTTGACGAATAGGATCTTCCTGAAAAGTAAATTGTACAGTCTACGCATGAAGGTACGAAAATAGATGATCATTTAAATACTTTTAATACTCTCTTAGTTCAGTTGACTAGCATGTGAGTAAAATTCGATTTCGAAGACAAGAAAATTACATTATTGTGTTCTTTGCCTGTGTCATGGGATCACTTTGTTACCTCTATTAGTTTCAGCACAACAAAAAGTATTGAGTTTGATGTTATTGTTGGATCTCTACTGTCTGAGGAAACAATGAAGAAATCCAATTCAGAAACCTCTACATCTGAGGCGATGATGGTCAGAGGCACACCTAAAGAAAGAGGACAAGTTCAAAGGGATTTATCTCCATCAAAGTCGAAAGGAAAAAAGAGAAATCTTAAGTGTTGGTTTTGTGGAAAATCGGGACACCTGAAGAAGGATTGTTGGAAGCAACAACAAGCCTCCAAAGACGACCCTCCAAAAGAAATGAAGGAAGAGAACGCAATTGAAACAGGTTTAGCAACAGGTTCAGGTATGGTTGATGAAGTTTTATCAATTAGTATTGGTTCACATCATGATCAACAATGGTTATTAGATTCTGGTGCTTCAAATCACATGTGTCTTCATAGACACTGGTTTGTTACTTACCAGTCTATAGATGATGGAATAGTCTACATGGGAAATGATATCTCATGTAAAGTTGTGGGAATTGGTAGCATTCGAATTAATATGTTTGATGGAACTGTTAAAATACTAATTAATGTGAGACATGTACCTGAGCTTAGGAACAACTTAATTTCTTTGGGAGTCTTAGGGACTATAAGATATAAGAGTATTTTTCAAGGTGGAGTTATGAAGGTCTACAAATTAATCCTACTGGTTATGAAAGCGAAGAAGGTTGGTAACATGTTTCTGTTAGAAGGAAGAACTGAGTCAAATCATGTGGCTACGATATCTGAGAAAGACAGTGACTCTGTTCGAATGTGGCATCAACGTTTGGGCCATATGAGAGAACAAGGATTAAAGGTATTAACTAATCGCAATTTACTTCATAGTCTAAAGTATTTAAAGTTAGATTTCTGCAAACATTGTTTTATGGAAAATAGAATAGGCTGAAATTTAAAACCGGAAAATACACCAGTGAAGGAATCCTTGACGATATCCATTCTAATGTTTGGGGGCCATCCCCTACTATTTCATATGGAGGATCATCATATTTTGTTACTTTTAAAGATGATTTCTCTAGGAAGGTTTGGATCCATATGTTAAAAAGAAAGGTTGATGTATTTATTGTTTTCAAGCATTTTAGAGCTTTGGTAGAAAAGAGCATTGGTAGGTCCATTAAATGTTTAAGAACTGATAATGGTGGTGAATTGTCGTCGATGGAATTTGAGAACTATTGCAAGGAGTTTGGGATTAATAGGCATAAAACCACTTCCTATACTCCTCATCAAAACAGAGTTGTTGAACACATGAACATGACTCTTTTAGAGAGAGAAAAGAGTATGCTTAGTAACACAAACTTGCAACAGGAACTGTGAGCAGAAGAAATATCTACAGCTTGTTATCTGGCGAATCAATCACCATCAACAACAATAGAGTGACAAATTCCAAAAGAGTTATGGACAGGTCATCCTTGTAATTATTCTAAACTTAAAGTTTTTGGTTGTGAAGCCTATGCTCTAATTCTGAAACATCAGTGTTCTAAACTAGATCCAAAATAAAAAAGGCTTATCTTTGTTGGATATGGTGATGGTATTAAGGGGTACAAGTTGTGGGATCCTACTTCCCACAAGATCACCATTAAAATAGATGTAATATTTGATGAATCATCTCTCATCAAATCAGATGTAGATGTTCAAATGAAACAGGAAGAAGTACCTAAGTATCAACAGATTCAGTTTGCAACCAGCGCAAATACAAATGAAAGTGAACATGAACAAGTTTCTGAAGATTTTCCTGCAGATAAAGACATGGTTAATGATAAAAATCAACAGAATGTGGATGAGCCACAAACTTCCCTAAGGAGGTCTATGCGGGTAAAAAATCCTCCAAGAAGGTATGATAATTTTGTTTCGTTAGTTTCTTTAAGTAATAATGATGATGAACCTTCAATATATCAGGACGTTGTGAAGGGTTGTAATAGTGATAAATGGAAAGAAGCAATAAAGGATGAAATGAAGGCATTATAGCGGAATGCCACATGGGACCTGGTAGAACTTCCAAGAGACAGAAAAATTGTAGGTTCAAGTGGGTATACAAGCTGAAAAAGGGTGTTGATGATAAGGTGGAAAGGTACAAAGCAAGGTTGGTTGCAAAAGGATATTCTCAGAAAGAGGGTATTGACTTTCATGATATTTTTATCATTAGTTAAGTTTGTTTCAGTTCAAATTTTGTTATCATTAGTTGCATTACATGATTTGGAGTTGGAGCGGGAGCAACTAGATGTGGAAATTTCCTTCTTACATGGAGATTTGGATGAGGAAATTCACATGGAACAAACTGAAGGGTTCATTCAGAATAAAAACAAGAAATTTGTTTCCAGGCTCAAGAAATCATTGTATGGTCTGAGGAAGTCGCCCAGACAATGATACAAGAAATTTGACTCTTTCATGGTGAGCCAAAATTATACAAGGAGTGGGTATGATCATTGTGTCTACTTTAAGAAATTGAATAATGGCATATTAATGATCTTGGTATTGTATGTTGACGATATGATTTTAGAAAGAAAAATCATAACTGATATCAACAAGTTAAAGGCTCAGATGGCTAGGACATTCGATATGAAATATCTAGGAGCAGCAAGGAAGATATTGGGCATGGAGATATTCAGAGACAGGAGGAATGGTAAGCTTTGGTTGTCACAACAAAAGTATGTTGAGAAGATACTTTTGAGTTTTGGTATGAAAAATTTATCCATGAGGATATTGGTGGCCACCCACCTATTCCACTTGGACCCCCACCATTGCTTCTTTCAGTTTTTCAGTTTCCGTACAGTTTCCTATTTTTAGCAATTTTTTGGGTCTTGAACTTTCGAAGCCGTTTTGAGGCCTTAAACAAAGTTTTTTGGGAAAATGGGGAGTAACATGGATCATAAATAATTGTTTCTCACCCAAAAGTTTTAGTCCTCAGATAGATCTTTCTAACGAGGTATGGAACGTGTCAAACGGAGATCGTATGCCAAAGTTACATCCCCGGGAAGTTGATGTACCAACTTACCCAAACGGGGCCCATAGTCTTGGCGTTTCATCTCCTAGGGTTAGGTCTTTGGATGTTTGGGGTTTTCCATTGTTTCTCAATGATAATAGGCCTTTGAGCCTCATTGTAACACAGTTCATAGGCTAGTATCCGCCACATCTATTCTCAAAGATAAGCTACCAGCACCCTAGCTAGTTTATTTCCATTCTGTCTGTAAGCATATTTCAGTCATTTGTTATTAACGAAATGAAGTCTTATTTCCACTGCATCTCTGTGTTTATGTGTATTTCAGTATTTCATTGTGTTCCTACATAAATCCGGATCAGTGGTATCAGAGCAGTTTTCTCATTCTCAATCGTTCTTTGCATGTCCACAATGAGGCCGGGTATAAGGAGTTGGGGCTCGATCTAGTTGAACCTTTGCAAGATCAGCCTCGCAAACCATGACGAACGCCCATGGGGGAAGAAAAGAAAAATGAGGGAGTAGGAGATCCTATCAAAATGTTGCTCGAGGAGGCCCTCGAGAAACAAAGGAACGTGATGATGGACAACTTTGCCCAGATTCTTCAACAGATACCCACTGGCGGCGCATCGACATCCAACAACCACTCTGGAGGCGCCACTCCTTTTAAGGTACAAGTAAACTTTGGCATTCCCATATTTGAGGGCCAAATAGATGTAGATGTCGTAGATATATGGTTGAATCTATTAGAAGGATATTTCTTGGTTCATGACTTTTCCGACCGAGAAAAGATTATTTTCGCACTCCTCAAAGATGCCCCCCATGTCAAGGACTGGTGGGAAACCTACTCGGAGCAACAGGGAGAGGGAGAAACCTCTTTGTTCTCAACCGCACCCACTTGGAATTCTTTCTGAGACATAATCAAGGAACAATATTATCCCTTGGGGATCTATGAGGACAAATACATACAATGGACTACGTTGTGGCGACAAAGGGACCAAGATGTGCATGAGATGACGAATATGTTTCATACCCTACGCACAAAGTTGGGTATCAAATATTCAGAGAAACATTTGGTGTTAAAGTAACGCATTTGTCTGCACAGATACATTCAGGAGGAAATGGAGTTCCTTGACATCTCCTCGCTTGGTGTGGCATACCGATATGATGCCAAGATTGAGCAGAAGTTCAAACAGAAAAAGTGAGACTTTGGGTCTGCAAATCAAAAGTAAGGGAAAGGTACCCCCAAACCATAGAACAAAGGACCAAGCCAAGGCAGGGCATCCTAAGACAAACCACCAAAGCCACAATAAAAGAACAACACCACGAAGCCAAGAAAAGACATGGGGAAGTGGTGTGACTTCCATAAGAGCTCCACTCACAACACAAGTGAGTGTCAGGCCAAGCAGTCACTGGTAGCCGAGTTGAAGGATTCTGAATCGGATGCATGCTCCGAATTAGAATCAAAACCTAATGAGGGGAATGACAAGGGGAAGCATATTATCGATGCAGAGCCCAACGCCACCGTTGCCACCATGAAGATCCAGACGGAGGAACCAGAAGATCTAGAGGAGGCGAATCATCTATTCCATTCCAAGATGTGGGTAAAGGGTTTCCCGTTGTAGTTCATTGTTGACAAAGGGAGCCAGAATATCCTTATCTCGGTAGAGGTTGTGAATTGGTTGGGCTTGCCAACCACAACAGACCCACAACCATACACCATCAGGTGGTTTCACCAAGGACGGGACCTCCGGGTCAGTCAACAATGTCACCTTCCCTACAACATCAAGCCCTTCATGGATGAGGTATTATGTGACATTGCTCCTCTTGATGTTTCTGATGTATTATTAAGCCAACTGTACTTGTGGAAGAGACATGTTGTGTATGAGTCCAGGCCTCGTGCTATTATTATCACTTTGGGAAATAAGTTGTACAGGATACCAGAGATAGCACTGCCTACCACCATCTCTTTGGTTACTACAAAACAATGTAGTAAGCTCATTTCCAAAACCAGGAAATTTGTTTTCCTAATGATCCACCCTCAAGGAAAGAGGAAGACTATGGCCATGACCTCAAGATAGGGCCCCGCTGCACGAAAACAACAGATGGATAAGGTCGTGGAGGAGTACGAGGACATCTTCACCTCCCTTGCAGGGGTGCCTTTACACTGCCAGGTCAAGCACCCCATCGATCTGACCCCAGGTCTGTCACTTCCCAATGGACCCATCTATCGATGCTCTGTTATGGAGAATGATGAAATCAAGAGGCAAATTCAGGAGCTGTTGCAGAAAGGTCACATCTAGCCGAGTTCATCGCCCTGTGGGAGATCGATCGTGTTGGTGCAGAAGAAGGATGGGACTTAGAGACTCTGCATTGAATATCGGGCATGGAACACTACCATTGTCCAGAATAGGTACCCGATCCCATGGATTGATGACCTTCTGGACCAACTCAAGGGGGAAAAATATTTCATCAAGATTGACTTGAAGTCTGGGTATCACCATGTACCAATCGAACCCTCTGATGTGTGGAATACTACATTCAAATCCAAGGAGGGCCTTTTCGAATGGTTGGTCATGCCTTTGGGATTGACGAATGCCCCTGTAACCTTCATGAGGCTAATGGACGACATCTTGTGGCCATTCACAAAATTATTTGTAGTGGTGTACTTAGATGACATTCTAATCTTCAGCCAGACATGGGAAGAGCACCTCCACCACATTCGACAGGTCCTCCAAACACTGCGGCAACACAAGTTGTGTGCCAATTTGGAGAAATCACTTTTGGCATGACCCAGGTTCAATATCTAGGATACATTATTGATGAGCGGGAGGTGCATGTGGATCCAGCAAAGATCCAATTCATTCGGGATTGGCTAGCCCCAACCACACTAACAGAGCTTCGCATCCTTTTAGGTCTTGCCAATTTCTACCACATGTTTGTGTTGGGATTCTCTCATATCACTTGGCCCTTGAGTCAAGTCACCAAGGGAGGAGCTAAAGCAAAATTATTTTGGTCGGAATCTCAATAGAAGGCGTTTGGGGAGTTGAAGAATCGCCTCTTCTCTACACCAGTGCTCACATTACCAGACTTGCAACAACCATTTGAGATCGAGACAGATGCCTCTGACTACGCTATTGGGGCAGTCCTTACTCAACATGGGCATCCAAGGGAATATCACAGTGAGACACTTTCTGACATAGTCCGAAAGTATCCCACTTATGACAAAGAAATGTATTCCATTGTGCAGGCATGTCGGCAATGGAAGCATTACATTTTGGGAAAGAAAAAGATCATCCACATAGACCATCGACCCCTATAGTTCATACAGACACAAGGGAAGTTGCAGAATAATCGCCATCAAAAGTGGTCCACATACCTGCAACAGTTTCATTTGAACATTAAGTACAAAAAAGGAAGCACTAATAATGTTGTAGACTGCCTCAGTCGACCACCCATCATGGTGCTAACCACTGTGCTCAACTCTTGTGGTCATGAGACTTTTGATTGGCCACTTCTCTACACAAGTGATCCAGAATTCGGCCACACATAAAATACACTCTTGGAGGGTAAGCAAGTTCCCAATTTTCACCTCCAGGATGCCCCTCTTTGTCACCTGGGACACCTTTGTGTTCCTTAAAGAGAGTGTGCCAAGATGATTTGAGAGGTGCACTAAAGTCGGGTCACTGGGCATTTCGGGGTCGAGAAAACCGTGGCAGTACTGCAAAAGTATTTCTATTGGCCGAACCTTCCACAAGATGTCAGGAAGTACATCAAGTCTTGCACTGCTTGCGCCATTGCCAAACTGACCATCAAGAAGCAAGGCCTCTATACTCCACTTTCTTCCCCCAGTCGACCTTAGGAATCCATCTCTATGGATTACATGTCAAGCCTTCCTTCTACTAAGCATGGCAATGACTGTGTTTTTGTGGTCGTCGACCAATTCTCGAAGATGTTCATTATGATGGCCTGCAAGAAGAATATCATAGCAGAAGCCACTGCTAAAATCTTCTTTGAATGAGTGTGGGTACACTTTGGGATCCCACAATCTATCATCTTAGATCGGGACAGTAGGTTCCTCATTACATTTTAATCCAGCCTTTGGTCGATGCTGGACACCAAGCTCACCAAGTCCACAACTTTCCATCCACAAACTGATGGCCAGACAGAGGTCGTCAACCGAATGATCAGACACATTTTGCGTATGTACAATTCAAAGAATCCACGCACATGGGATGAGAGACTCCCCTATGTACAACATAGCTAAAACCGAGCTCGCCATAGCTCAACCAACTAGAACCCCTTTCAAGTGGGCTTGGGATTCCAGCCACTATGTCCCATTGACATAGCCATGCCATTTGTCGCTACTCAGGAAGATTCGGCTCATGTTTATTCTGAGTCTGACAAGGAAAATATCTTCATTGAGCACATTCAACACATCCTCCAATAGATTCATGACATCTTGGACAAAGCCAATGCTAAGTACAAGAAATGACATGATCAACATCGGGTGCCACACAACTTCCAGGTGGGCGACAAAGTGTGGCTGCATTTGCAAAAGGAGCGCCTCGCTGGACCCACTGCAAGCTTTGTCCACTCTGATATGGGTCGTACACCCTCACCAAGGATATAGGGGAAAATTCCTTTGAGCTCAGCATTCCACCATTCATTGGTCTCCACCCAGTGTTCAATGTGGACCACCTTCGGCCCTACTTTCCACCTCTACTAGACACATCTGACATGGCAGAACAACTCACACCAACAGAGTTAAATCCAGACTGCATGGAAAAAGCCAGAACTGATCAGATCATGGATACACAGATCAAGCACACCCAAAAACAAAGGATACCGCTACATCAAGTTGTCAAAGTAGGCCAACTCCTTCACCAAGGCAAGTGGCTCACCAGGGACCAAGTTCAGCAAAAGTTTCCTCATCTCATGGAGGAACTCAACGAAATTGGGACCATTGCTTCCTAAGGGGGGAAGAATGATCCAGGTGGATATTGGTGGCCACCCACCTATTCCACTTGGACCCCCACCATTGCTTCTTTCATTTTTTCAGTTTCCACACAGTTTCCTATTTTTAGCATTTTTTCGGGTCCTGAGCCTCCGGAACCATTTTGAGGCCTTAAACGACATTTTTTGAAAAAAGGGGAGCATCAAGGATTGTTAATTGATCTTTATCACCCAAAAGTTGTAGTCCTCGGATAGATATTTCTAACGAGGTATGGAACGCATCAAATGGAGATCGTATGCCAAAGTTACATCCCTGGGAAGTTGATGTACCAACTTACCCAAACGGGGCCCATGGTCTTGGCATTTTATCTCCTAGGGTTAGGTCTTTGGATGTTTAGGGTTTTCCATTGTTTCTCAATAATAATATGCCTTCAAGTCTCATTGTAACATAGTTCAGAGGCCAGTAGCCACCACATCTCTTCTCAGAGATAAGCTACCAGTGCCCTAGCTAGTTTATTTCCATTATGTTTGTAAGCATATTTCAGTCATTTGTCATTAATGAAATGAAGTCTTATTTCCACTACATCTCTGCGTTTATGTGTATTTCTGTATTTCATTGTGTTCCTACATAAATCCGGATCAACGATGTGAAACCAGTTTCAGTTCCTTTGGCTTCCCATTTTAAGATTTCTTCAAGTTTATATACTAGTACAAAAGAAGAAAAGGAATATATGTCTTGAATATCATATGCTAATGCAGTAGGAAGTCTAATGTATGTGATGGTTAGTACAAGTCTAGAAATTTCACATGCAGTTGGGGTTTTGAGCAGGTATATGGAAAATCTTGGTAAAGAGCATTGGGCAGCAGTGAAATGGGTGCTTCGGTATTTGAGAGGCACAAGTGATTATTGTATCACCTATACCAGTAGTTGTGAATTAGTCTGTGGATATGTTGATTCTAATTTTGCAGGTGATTTGGACAAGAGAAGGTCGACTTCAGGATATGTCTTTACTCTTGTAGGTGGAGCTATTAGTTGGATGTCAAATCTACATAACATTGTTGCTTTATCCACTACATAAGAAGAATACATAGCTTCTTCACATTCTTGAAAAGAGTCGGTTTGGTTAAAAGGTTTGTCTGGTGAGTTTTGAGGGATGCAGAACAAAGTAAAGATACTTTGTGATAGTCAAAGTGCTATTCACTTGGCTAAGAATCTAGCCTACCATAGTAAAACAAAACACATTCTTATCAAGTACCATTTTGTAAGACAGGTCGTCGATGAATGTTGAGTCTCTCTTGAGAAAGTTCATACAAAAGAGAACTGCACATACATGTTCACAAAACTAGTACTTTTAGAGAAGCTACGATGGTGCTTGGCTTCTCTTGGATTTAAGAAGAGGTGATGAATAAATTGGGCATGATAGATCAGGTAAATTGTTTTCAAGGTGGAGATTGTTGAATATGCCAACTAATTTCCTAAAATCGGTGGATATCAATAGATTTAATGGAGCCTATTTTTTGGCAGGTTGTTCAACCAAATCTACCATATGAATGCACACGATTGGAAAATAATTTATAAATTAATTGAATTTTGTTCTACATTCATGTAAGCCGATAGAGGCATAAAGAGATGGGAGAATAGTGGAATTGAGAGAGAGGTGAGAGCATGAAGCTTGGGTCGAATGGAAGCATGAATTATAACTGTTGTTTTTATTTATCTCCCTTGAACAATAAGAAGACAGATTATCATTGCCTTGTGGAGGTTTCCCTTATAAGAAGGGTTTTATCACGTAATTCTTTGTGTACTAATTTTATGTGATTGTCATGTGTTAATTGTGTTTTCCACATTTACAATTACAACAAATTATGCTTATCCTCCGTGATTTTCGCGCTTTCAATTGAAAGATGAAGGAACAATGGGAAATTCATGGTGAAACATTTCGTGGAAACAAGCGAGCATGTACAATGCATGAAATATCGATGTGGCCTCAAGCTCATAGTTGTTGTATTTCAAGTTTTTAATTAATGAGGGTGATGGAATCTCGTCGCTACTCCCTCTAGTATCCACCGCTACTTCATTTTTTTATGTTAAATCATGAAATAATGTCTCGGTAATAGTGCCCCAAAGGAAAAAACTATAAACATAATGTCCCCCTACTATAACAAGGACATAATAATGGGCTTTCAAGTGGAAGTAGCGAAGAATGGTGAAAGCTCTAATAAACATGAGTTTTTCTAGGGAATGATACATCCAATGAATTAATAAACAAATATATTATAAGAAGTTATATTTAGAAAAGTTAATAAACAAATATATTATAAGAAGTTATATTTAGGAAAGTTAATAGTTGGTTGAGATAAATGAATAAGAAATGGAATGAATTAATAAACAAATATACTATAAGAAGTTATATTTAGCAAAGTTAGTAATTTGTTGAGATAAATGAAAAATAAATGAAAAGAGTTGTTCTTATATTTAGAAAAGTTAATAGTTAGTTAATATAAATGAAGAAGAAATGGAAAGGGTTCCACTCACTAGTTTAAAACAAAGTTGTGTGGCAGCGTAGTCCCTGCCAACGAGGTTAGAAAGAAAATTGTGGAAAATGGGGTCGAATTGTAAATGATGGAAGTGTTCGGTGCAAACTGTATATCACGGAAATGTTGTGTGCAACATGTGTATCACGGAACATGGGGCATAAGTAATTACGCTTGGCATGTAGAGCACCAATTATTTTTTGAAAGTATATAACAAACTACAAATTTATTCACAGTGGAAGAAAAAATTTTGAAATTTAAATGCATTTGCCATATAAATTGGTGAAAGATAAAAATGTATGAAGACATAAATTTAAAAGAAGATAAGAAAACAACTTTATTTGAAATATGTAAAAAAATAAATGTTTGTTACATACTATTGTAAATTTTGAAATGTATATCACAGAAATGTTGTGTGCAACATGTATATGAGGGAACATGGGGCATACGTAAATGACGCTTGGAATGCAGAGCACCATTTATTTTGAAATATATAAAAAAATAAAAGTTTGTTACATATAAAAATTTAAGTGCATTTGTCATACAAACTCGTGAAAGATAAAAATGTATGAAGACATAAATTTAAAAGGAGATAAGAAAAAAATTATATTTGAAATATGTCAAAAAATAAAAGTTTGTTACTACTCGAAATTTTGAAATATACAAAAAAATAAAGTATGTTACATATAAATCAAAATTTCAATGTATTTGTCATGTAGATTGGGATTGGATCTCTCGCGGACCATTAGAGAAATATGTATAAGAAACAAGACTATAGAAAGAACATAGAGTGCAATACCCACAAACAAAATAAATTGAAAGGTATAAGTGTTTGGCTACACATCTCTATTTAAAAAAGTAGAATAATTGGGTTGATAAAAAATGTAGGATGCGATCAGTAGACTTACAGTGAGGGTACATATGAGCCCTTTGGCTATTTTCTTGTGGCTTTCATTTCATTGATGTCGCCAATGACTGTGGTTTCAATGATTTCGTCGAAGGCTGCTGGAATCCTAGAAACTGTCTGTTGCCTTTCATCGGCAGCCTGATTCAATTGCCTTTCGATCCATTCTTCAATGTAGGTTATCATTGGGGAGACGTTGATCTCATTCTGTATTTTTATGTTGAAAATATCGTTTTCTAATTCTCGGAAGTTGATAGAAAGATTGCACAGAGCCTGATGAATTTCCTCATTCTGTATTAAATATTTGACTAGCCAGTTGTCGACATGAGCTTGATCAAACTGAAGGCCTTAAACATAGAAACCTGTTTATCAAACTCTTTCCTAGTTAAGGGAAATGAGTTTATGATTAAGTTGGGGTCTTGGAAGTCATTGGTTTTTCCAGCTAAGTTTATTCTTGACATCCTTGTGAATAATTTATCTTTCTTCAATATGGCTTGTTCACATGAATGAACAATGAGATGCAGGTTTTTTACTTTTTCTTTCCAATATGCATTTAATTGACTGATCCAATTTTTGGATGGAAGATATTGTTCTCTTCTTTTTGTTTCTGTCATATTGTTAACAATGGTGCCAAAAGGAAGGACCATTTTTAAAAAGAAATTTTCTTCATCTTTTAACTCCTCCTGCAAATGTTCGAGCAAACTATGTGCCCTAGTTCCAAGGGAAGTGATGGTTTGTGTTGTTTTCCACACCTCGGTAACCAGTTCCATTATTTTCTTGATATTACTATCCACATATCCTCTACAGGATGTGAGCAAGGTGGAGGATTATTTTACGTTGGTTGCAGGGGTTAAAGGCATGGCTATTGCTAAAGGATTGACAAGCAATGGCATAGGAATCAAAGCCTCTTCCAATTCCTTGACCCAATCCTTCAGTCTGGCATTCTCAACCTCGATGCCTCCAATGGAATCATGAAGTTCTTCTCTACTTGTGTTGTGAAGTTGACAGATTTGGCACGACCGCATGTTGGCAAGATCAAACTCTAAACAAGATTTTCCTTTCTTATTTTTTACATTTTTTTTCTCAATTATCAATTTTTTGGACTAGCTATAAAAAACAACGCTCTCGAACACGAAGGATTCATCTTTGTCAAAATTTTCGGTAATGGATATGCCCATTGGACGGATATGATGGATGGTGTCTTCGGGTTGATCAAGGTAGCAGAGCATGCTATCCAGATCAGTGTCAAGCTCTATGTTCTCACTCTGAATTGATGGCTCTTCTGCCTACCCCACATTTTTTTTTCTCTTCTTCTCTACTGGAAGCTTATGAGAACTATAAATTTTAGAGTGAGGAGGGTCGTTATCTCCTCCTCCATTTGAAGAAATCTAAGTTTCTTTACTATTGTGCTGGGTCGTTGGATCGATGCTCCGGGATGTCATACTTTTTGGAGTGTTATTTGTCGATTGAACACTCTTGTCACCAGGGACTTTCCCCTATTGTGTGTACAATTTAGTGCAGATTTGCACTGTGTCTAGGTTGTCGGCATCAGAGGTAGGAGCGTTGTCGCCACTGTCTCTATTTTCAGGCAGGTGTTTTTTGAAAAAAAATCTCTGAGGCCAAGTGTTTGTAAATTTTGTCGAAAAATATTATAGGGGTCGAACCCTCTTATGATTTCAGCATATTCCAGGTTGGAGATGCTAGAATGCGCTATGAATTCGTTAATTTTGTTGATGTTTTTCAACACGAACTCCCTTACTTTCCAAGGCAGAGGAATGAACTGTTTTTGTTTGTTCTTTTGCAACAGATGCAACTAGTAGTTGTATTTCCTTACTACTTCTGAAACAAAAATTATGTCCGTAATGTGACATGGAAGGAGAGTAGGTTTTTCCGTGGAGCCAAAAATTCTTATGATAGTGTAATTATTTAAATGTTTGAGTGTCTCCTTCCTATCCAAAAAAATGGTTGTCTATTCAGATATGCGGGGAGAATCTTCTCCTAACAACAAAACTTTGAAAATAGACATGAAGCCATTAAAAACCTCATAAAAATAGTGGGAAGCCTTGTGCTTCCACAAGGCCTGGTACCAGAACATTACTGGGTTGAATTCCCAGTTGAAATTCTTCGACAGAGACAGTTGTGGAAATCGATAGGAATGCGCTATCGCAAAAACTAAGTAGGATGACATATAAAATTTATTTTCCCTTTTGAAACTTGACAACTAGGAACAGATTTCATGGGAAATTAACTTGCCCCAATAAAAAATGGTTTGTTTGTTGACTTTGAAATACAAAATATAAATATCCATCCAGGAAACCGTTGGTGTGGACTCCTGTCCCGTTATTCTTGTAAACAGCCAGGCAATTTCGTGAAATGGATTTCTAAATGAACTAGCCTGCAAGCTTGTAATATCTTCAGGAACTAGAAGCAGGTTTTCCAATAAATCAGGCAAGAGGTCCAACCCGTTATTATGTTGTGCTAGGAACTATTTGCAATCTTCTCCTCTGAACATCAATGTTGGCTCTGACAATCTTAGCATCTAGTGGAAGACCTGAGGTAACAAATAAACAAAAGAGTGGTCCCGCAGTGGAATAATTCTTTTGTCTGAAATAAATTTATAGGAGCACCAAGACACCATGTCCTTACAATCAAAAACCTCAGGGACACAACCTGCACGAGCACTCCCAGAGGTCCAAATTACTTGGTTCTCTGTGAAAGAGGTTGAGTAATAAGAATATGCCCTAGACCACTGGAAGTTCTGGTCCTCGTGCCCAAAGATGTTCATTGTATCTCCATAGAAGTGTTGTCGAGCTGATACCATAGGTTTATGAGAATGTTGGTTTGCTCCAGATGATGGTTGAAATGAACTGTTAGAGCCGATAATGTAACTCTCCGCTAAATCTTGGTTAATTTCTTATGAATGGGAAAGCTCCTCAAGCCTTTCATTGATTAATGACAATTTGTATGGGTGGTGCATGATGAACTGTTAGCATTAAAGCTTACTTATTGCATATTTAGAAATGCGAAGGTGGTGGGTACGATGAAGAGAAATTAAGGATTGGAGGTTTCGTGAACGTGCCAAGGTGATGACGTGCAAACGACATTTCATGATTTCGAAATCAACACTCATAAGGGATAATATAAACCCCCACAAATCTTGGTTTAATGCACATTAATAGGAGATATCCTCGAGGCTTTCGCCCATCAATGTCAACCTATAAAGTTCCTACATGATGAGTTGTTAGAAGTAAATGTCAGTAATTGCATATTTAGAAACAAGATATGTA
>ML784160.1:496742-510151 GCA_009831015.1 Picea engelmannii | reverse complement strand
TATATATATATATATATATATATATATATATATATATATATATATAAAACAATTTTTTTTCTTTTATTATAGACAAGTGTGAAGGTGACAGAGACAGGGGAGAGAAAGGAAAGAATGGAAAGGTCTGAAAAAAGATCATATGGGATTGAAAAAAGAGTTACAAGGTTACTGAGGAGAGGCGAGTGTTCCACGGTCAAATTGTATGTATCGGAATTTTTGACTGCAAAACATGTAAAACGAAAGAGATCATGATGGGGCATTTCAGCGGTCGGTTTGTATATTTGTAGAATTCCAGGAAAGTGGCTAAGTATGGAATAGGGAAATGATCGAGCGGACTCGTTCTCGAAAGTGAGGATTGAATTTTTCGTGAATGAACCAACCCGACGATGCACAAATGACATTCCATGATGTTTGAAATTAGTGCTTGCTACCAGTAATACAATTTGCGATTTTACTTGGTTCTTGGTTGTATACTTCGTTTGTCAATTTGTATATTGCGGAACTCCAAGGCATTTTTTTAGCCAGCCAGGCCACAAGTTCAGCTATCAATTTGTATAGTGCATAATAGGACACAAAACTATAGAGGAAATGGTTTTCCCTTTAATATAGCTTTCGTGGCACAAATGTGGTATGGCTCGTTTTAGCACTTTTCCATCTGTAAACAAAGGCAATCTTGATCCCGCTAGCCCTAGAGCCTGTGTGTCAATTTGTATATCACAGAGATCAGAATGTTGTTTGGAGGTCACAAAAAAATAGAAGTGCAATGTTGAGCCAGCCAACGCGCAAGTCCACCTGTCAAGTTGTATATCGTGGAACTCTGGGTGCTACTTGTAGGACATGGAACAATAAAGGGCCAATTTAAAGAAATGGGAAGCGCTCATTGTAAATGCGTGAATCTGCTAAGCCGCGCAGCAAGGAATTTTTGGAAAAAATGATGAACTAACCAGGAAGAGAAACTACAGGGAATAAAAGAGTGGGAAAATAGAAAGGGGGAGGGAAATTTGTGTAAGCACAAACTGGTTTCAAAGAAGCCCCATTGTTTCAAAACCATCATTTTCTACTAATTGTCAACAAATGCTTTGTTGAAGATTAGATTTTATTGCAACATGTGCATATAAGTATGTTGTTGATACATTCTTCCATGATTGTAACATATTAACTTAACTATTAAACTTCATTTTCTACTAATTGCTAGCAAATTCTTTGTTGAACATTAGATTTTATTGGAACATCTGGGTGTAATTGTGTTCTTGATACATTCTTCCATGACTGGAACATATTAACTTAAGTATTAAACTTCTTGCATTATGGGCTATTAGCATTCAAACATAATAACTGCATGTCTAGAAATAAGAATGTCGATTTTGCTGCAAGATTGTACATTGGTATTGCTATGTTCTATCTACATTACAAATAGAATTGAACATTGGTTTGAAACTGTATGTAATACATTTTTTTTTTCCATAAAAGACTGGTGAATTGACACAGTACATTGTCATATAATTGTTAGATGTTCCATCTTAGAAAAAATAATGTAATTAAACACAATATCGAAGAACTAAGAGAGCACCAAACCATGTCAATGAGAACATGCATTAAATACAGAAAAGAAGCAGCAACGAAGACCCCATGGCAAATTTTTTTAATAGCAAATCCATTTAAAAAAAAAAAAAACACTGGGTATTGTACATATATCCTTAGAAATTGGACCCAATTCTTCGGGCCAAAACATTGAATGTATCCACCACAAACACAAGCATGGGATCCGCAGTATGTAGGATCCTTATAGTTTTCTCCTGGATGAATCATCCTATGGTGAAATTGATAGTTTTCAGAAGCTTCCCGTAGGGAAGAAGATGGAAACCATTGCAGGGGAAATGGAATAGCCCTTAATTGAAACTTAGGACACAACTAGAAACCTCCTCTACATAGTCTAAACAAAATCAAGGACACAGGTTGCATGTGCAATTTCAGAGGCCCAAATTAGTCCATTCTGGGTGGAAGGAGATGACTAGTAGAAAAGTGCCTTGCAGCAGTGAGAGTTCGAGACCTGATTCCTTAAGATGTTAATTGTATATCCAGAGAACAGGACAATAGTCCCGGAAGTGAATAATTTTTTGGATTGAAATATATATCTGGAAGCATCAACATATCATTTCCTTACACTGAAACTCTTCCACCCAGAATGGATTAATTTGGAACTCTGGAATTCCTAATTTCGTGCTGCAAAGCGTCTATTGCATTCAAAGTAGGTTTTTTTTTTTGAAACTCCTTTTGGTGTTTTCAGGACCGCCATCATTGAGCCGGGAAGTTCCGCCCATTATGGTTGATTTCAATTTGGGCACAGGAGTGGGAAGAGTCTTTGCATTTCCATCATCCATTGTCGTATCATCGCCCATTAGATCATCTTCTTCTGGCTCGGAATCCATGACATCAACCTCTGTGCCAGCCATCAATGCAACTGCGCAGGTTCTCTAAGCAGGAAGGGTTGCCTTGGAATTATTTGGCTTGAAATATATCTCTTAGTGTACCAAGGGACCATCTCATTTTTTACTCCAGGGCAGAGGGAGATGAGTAGTAAGAATATGCCCTGGAATAGTGGAACCTCTGGCCATTATGCCTGAATGTGTTTACTATATATGGACAGAACTACTGCCACAAGTTAATGAGAATTTTCATTTTCTCGAGACGACGTTTGAAATGAAAATTCAGGAGAGATAATATAACCCTCCACAAATTATGGTTTAATGTGTATCAATGGAATATCTCCTCGAGCGTTTCGCTGATCAATGAAAATCTATAGGGTTTGTGCAGAACGTGTTGTCACCATTACATCTCACTAATTGCATATTTAGAAAAAAGTGCGAAGGTGACGATGATGACAAAGAGAGATTAAGAATTAGAAATTTTTTAAAGGCGCCAACCCGCCGGTGCACAAAAACAGATTGCATCATGTTTGAAATGAATACTTGGAAAGGATAACATACTTCTATGCAAATATTAGTTTAATTCGTAGTAATGACAAATCTTCTCCGGACTTCCGGACATTAATGAAAATCTTAACAGTTCTTGTAGGATGAACTACTAGCATTAAAGATTAATTATTGCATATCTAGGAACAAGTATGAAGGCATCGATGATGGAAAATTACGATGAAGCATTGTACATTTCGTGCACCTGCCAACCCTCGAAACCGATTCCAAGAAATACCCAAGTATGGAAAGTGTTTGGGCGGGTTATAAAAGAAAAAGGGCAGAAGATATAGCCAGGAGATGTGAAGAGCTAATTGTCATATTGCATCTCAGTGACAGATATCGTCTGTCAATTTGTATGTCGCAGAATTTCTGCTATTGTTTGTGCGTAGGGGAACAACGGAAGTGCAATGGCGAGAGGGAAATTTTTATATTGATGAACTTCGGGTTCTGTATATAAAATCATGAGACATTGGGAAAAAGGACCAAGAAAACATAAATCGAAAGCATACGGCATGAAAGGGGGTTTGTTTGCTAATTTGTAAATCACGGAAGTTCGGGTGTTAGTTGCATGTGGCAGAACAATGGAAACGCAATGTTAAACCTGCATATGCAGGAACCCGTGATTCAAAAAGTTTGTTCAATATGAAACGGGGAAGCAATCGGTCGGGCTGGTGATATAAAAGTAACAATGGAAATCTGAAGACATGAATCCGCCAAATCCAACACCTAGACATTTTCCGAAAAATGAGTAAGTAAAGAAAGGGAAAGTAGAGAGAAAAGAGAAACTAGAAATTTTCCAAAAAATGAGTAATACACACTAAATATGTACTATAAAGTATGAACATGAGATGTTATAGAGGATGTACAGATCTCGCATTCCATACTTAGCCACTTTTTGGATCGCAGGTTCTCAGACTGGCGGCCTCTAAATTGGGCATCTATTGTTTCGTGGCCTACAAATAGCATCTAGAATTCCACAATATACAAATTGGCCAGCAGACCTGTGGGCTAGCTCGGTCAACATTGCACTCCTTTTGTTTCATGTCATACAAACATCACTCGGAGTTCCGCGATATACAAATTGACATACGGACTCCAGGGCAGTGGCCTCAAGAGTGCGATTGTTTACGGATGTTAATCCCTATTAAATATTTAACATTATCTAAAAACATTATTTTCAATACTAAATTATTAATATTAAATATTGATATTGTACAATTTAATTAGACAATAAGGTTTGTACAATATGAAATGGGGAAGAGGTCAGTTGGTCAGGCTAGTGATATAAAATTAAGTGAAATTTGAATACACGAATCCACCAACTTCCTTACCAAGAAATTTTCCTTGGGCTAGCGAACTTAAAATTGGGCCTCTATTGTTCTGTGAGCTACAAATAGTACCCAAGAGTTCTGCGATATACAAATTGATAGGTGGACTTGCGGGCTGACTCACTCAACATTGCATTTCTATTGTTTTGTGTCATTCAAATAGCACTCAGAGTTCCACCATATACAAATTGACAGATGGAATCTGAGGCTGGCGGGCTCAAGCTTGTGATTGTTTACGGATGGTGATCCCTATCAACTATCTAACACTACCTAAAAAACATTATTTTCAATACTAAAGTATTAATATTAAATATTGATATTGTACAATTTAATTACACAGAGTTATAAAAGGATGTGAAATATCTTATTTCAAAGAAAAACCCGCGTATTCGGAAACTTGCGTTCCAAAATTTTTGTATAATATGAAACAGGAAAGAGGTCGGTCGAGCTGCTAATATAAAAATGGGTGGAAATCTAAACACATGTATCCGTCAAGTTCCACACGTAGAATATTTCCCAAGAAACAAGTTATAAATACCAAATATGTACTTTTATAAAGTATGGGCATGAGATTTTATAGAGCATGTACGCAGCCCTCATTACATACTTAGCCACTTTTTGGATCGCAGGTTTAAAATTGGGCCTCTGTTGTTTCGTTCCCTATATATAGCACCCAAAGTTCTGCGATGTACAAATTGACAAGCGGACTTCTGAACTATTTCAATTTTAAGGGCCTCATGTTGATGTAATGGCACAATTGGACTTGGGCCAGTTTATATTTGTTTCATGCAATATCAAACGAAAAGACGGTTAGTTGGGTTAGTGATATAAAAGTAATTGAAATATGAAGTCATGAATCCGCCAACTCCCGCAGGTAGAAGTTTTCCGAAAAACGAGTAATGCATACTAAGTATGTACTCTTATAAGGTATGGACATGTGGTTTTTATAGAGCTTGTACAAATCCTGCATTCCATACTTGGCCACTTTTTGGATCACGGGTTCTCAGTCTGGCGGGCTCAAAACTGGGCCTCTATTGCTCTGTATCCTATAAATAGCACCCAGAGTCCCATGATATACAAATTGACAGGTGAACTTGTGGACTGGCTCACTCAGCATTTCACTTCTATTGTTCTATGTCTTCCGAACAACATTTGGAGGAAACGAGTAATACATACTAAATATGTACTTCTAAAAACTATGGACATCAGATTTGATAGAGAATGTACGGATCCCTGATTCCATACTTAGCCACTATTTGGATCGCAGGTTCTTAGGCTGGCAGGTTCGAAATTGGGCCTTTGTTGTTCCATGCCCTACAAATAGCACCCACATTTCCACGATATACAAATTGACAAGTGGACTTGTGAGCTATTTGAATTTTAAGGGCCTCGTGTTGATGTGATAGAACAATTAGACTTGGGCTAGTTTATATTCGTTAATTATAATATCAAACAAGGAAGCGGTCGGTCGGGCTGGTGATATAAATGTAAGTGAAATCTGAAGTCGTGAATCCTCCAACTTGCGCACCTAGAAGTTTTCCGAAAAATGAGTAATACATACTAAGTATGGACATGGAATTTTTATAGATCATGTACGGATTTCGCATTCCATACTTGGCCATTTTTTGGATCGCGTGTTCTCGGGCTGGCGGGCTGAAATTGGGCCTCTATTGTTTGGCACCCTACAAATAGAACCCACAATTCCATGATATACAAATTGACAAGCGGACCTGCGGGTTTGTAGGCTCAACATTGCACTTCTATTGTTATGTATCCTCCAAACAACACTCGGAGTTCCATGATATACAATTGACAGAAGGATGCTAGGGCTGGCGGGTTCAAGATTGCCATTATTTACAGATGGTAATCCCTATCAACTATCTAACATGATCTAAAAACATTATTTTCAATACTAAATAATTAATATTAAATATTGATATTCCACAATTTAATTAGACAATAAAGTTTGTGCAATTTGGTCGGGCTAGTGATATAAAAGTAAGTGGAAATCTGAACACGTGCATCCACCAACTTCCACACTTAGAAATTTTTCGAGAAACGAGAAATACATAGTAAACATGTACTTTTATAAAGTATGGACATGATATTTTATAGACCATGGACGGATCCTTCATTCCATACTTAGCCACTTTTTGGATCGCGGGTTCTCGGGCTGGCGGGCTCAAAATTGAGCCTCTATTGTTTTGTGTCCTACAAATAGCACCAAGAGTTCCACGATATACAAATTGACAGGAGGACTTGCAGGCTCTTTGGCACAACATTGCACTTCAAACAATGTTCTCCAAACAACACTCAGAGTTTCGCGACATACAAATTGACAGAAGCTCCAGGACTGGTGGGCTGAAGATTGCGATTGTTTATGGATGGTCATCCTATCTAACATTATCTAAAAACATTATTTTCAAATACTAAATTATTAATATTAAATATTGATATTATACAATTGAATTACATAAAACTATCAAAGGATCTTAAATCTCTTATTTTTTAAAAAATGAAGGAAACAAAATAAAGTTTTTTAAAATTTTATCACCGCAAGAATAACAATGACCAAAGAGCAATACATAGTAAACATGTACTTTTATAAAGTATGGACATGAGATTTTATAGAGCATGTACGGATACTTCATTCCATACTTAGCCACTTTTTGGATCGTGGGTTCTCAGGCCGGCGGGCTCAAAATTGAGCCTCTATTGTTCTATGTCTTACAAATAGCACCCTTGGTTTTGTGATATACAAATTGGTAGGCGGACTTGCGGGCTCTTTGGCTCAACATTTCACTTCTATTGTCCCGTGTCCTCCAAACAACACTCAGAGTCCTACGACATACAAATTGACAGAAGGACTTCAGGACTGGCGGGCTCAAGATTACGATTGTTTACGGATGGTCATCCTATCTAACATTACATAAAAACATTATTTTCAAATACTAAATTATTAATATTAAATAGTGATATTGTACAATTGAATTACATAAAATTATCAAGGGATGTTAAATCACTTATTTTTTTAAAAATGAAGGAAACAAAATAAAGTTTTTTAAAATTCTATCACTGTAAGCATAACAATGACCAACGAGCAATACATAGAAAACATGCAGTTTTATAAAGTATGGACATGATATTTTATAGAGCATGTATGGATCCTTCATTCCATACTTAGCCACTTTTTGGATCGCGGATTCTCGGGCTGGAGGGCTCAAAATTGAGCCTCTATTGTTTTGTGTCCTACAAATAGCACCCTTGGTTCTGCGATATACAAATTGGCAGGCAGACTTGGGGGCTCTCGAGCTCAACATTGCACTTCTATTGTCCCGTGTCCTTCAAATAACACTCGGACTTCTGCGACATACAAATTGATAGAAGGACTCTGGGACTGGCGGGCTCAAGATTGTGATTGTATATGGATGGTCATCTTATCTAACATTATCTAAAAATATTATTTTCAAATACTAAATTATTAATATTAAATATTGATATTGTACAATTGAATTACATAAAATTATCAAAGGATGTTAAATTGCTTATTTTAAAAAAAATGAAGGAAACAAAAGAAAGTTTTTTAAAATTCTATGACCGCAAGCATAGCAACGACCAATTTGAATTTTAAGGGTCTCTTGTTGATATGATAGCACAATTTCACTTCTCACAATATATATTTGTTGATTTCAAATTATTCCAGGAGATTAATTTTACCAAGTTCATCGATTAAGCAAAAAATGCTAAAACAATGACGAATTTGAATTTTAAGGGCCTCTTGTTGATATGATAACACAATTGCACTTCACACAGTATATATTCGTTGGTTTCAAATTATTCTAGAATGTTAATTTTACCAAGTTCATTGATTAAGGAAAAATGCTAAAACAAGCCACATACTACATTTGCATCACAACTCCATAGAAATTATCAGACGGATTTGTCGGCTAGCTAGCTAAAAAATTCAATTCTATTGTTCTTTATCCTCCAAACAATAGTTGGAGTTCCACAATATACAAATTGACAGATGAATCATACAACCAAGAACCAACTAAACTAAGCATGCCGCAAGCAAGTTACCACAATGTTCCATAGAGCAGGACGCATCGACCTTTGCATCAAACAATTTGATATACAAAGAAAAGACGTCACCGCATTCATTTTCTCTTGCATATGGTATATGTTCCCAGTAGAAAATAACCGGGGCCATGGGATATATGGGGTTTTCTTCCATGATTCCCATTTTTTGGACCGAACAATCCTATGCACATGCAATCCCAGGTAGTCGAGTCCGACAAACATTCATCTGGATGTTGAAGAAATATTATAGAGACACATGAGGTGTTTTCGTTTCCTACCAAAGTTTGATATATATTTTTTTCTCTTCTTCAGCCGATATGCAAAATTTCATTTTCCTCATTTAAGGTGAATTTGTTGTGCATCTGAAGGTCCCATAGCGTGTAGACACTACTTGCCTTTTTTTGTAGATATGTTTCATAAGACAATTTTGCCAACTTAGGAAGCACATTTTGTAACACAGGCTACCTAATTGTACAATGCATGGTTGTGTTTCCCATGGTTCGGATGGCAGCATTGATGCAATGCCCATATATATATGGACATTTTTCACCGCGTCGCAAACAATCAATCATATAATCACTTATCAAAGCAGAGGCAGAAGCATGAGAGTTGCATTTCTCACATATAGGTTCAAAGGTTCTCAAGTACACATTGGCTACAACTAAAACACCTTCAACCTGGGAATGCGAGCATAGGAATTAATACATTGAAAAATATAATACACAACTGCACCCCCCCTCCCCTTAAAAAAATAAAAATAAAATAAAACAGGCCGTAGAAATTCGTTGAAGGTTATTTGTATAAGCAAAGTGAGGATGATTTTGTGGATGTTTACACACAAGAGTTGTAGATCTAGCTAGTTTATTCAGATCCTGTACTATATCTACTCATAACTCTGTTATAAACGTTGCATGGGTTTTCTGAAAGATCATTTCTCTAACATCCATTTTCTTTGTTATATTTTTTAAGAGAATAAGTGGAATATTCCCTTTATACAATTGTTTCTCCATTGTGGAAAACAAATTTGAATACTTATTGAACAATTGCAGCTGCAACATGGAACAACACAATATTTGTGTAACTTACCCGAATACATCCACATGTGAAAGCAAAGGACAAAACTGAATATGAAAATCAGTACCATTGCCTTGTCATTGTCCAACTCTCCATCCTTTATATGGAGAATGTGTTGCGAGCCAAGTTTTCTCGCCAGTGTGAAAACTGCGCCAATCATTCTGATTGGGTAAATATTAGTGCTCTGTGCAACTTGGCTAATATTCAAGTCTGGGACGAAATGATATTCTAAACAAACAACAGAAATTTTTTCCACAATACTTGTTTCGTTGAGAGAAATAATTAGATGACAATCACGACAGTCATATACTATTTTTGGAAATATATTAAAATTTGTAATGGGTATCCCATTACCCGACAATATATTTTTTGCATGTTTCTGGACAAGTTGTGGAGGAATAGTTAGTGTCATTGTCATCATGGCCTCCTTGTCTGTCATGTCAACACGCATAATAGATCTAGTTTTGTTTTTCTTGTCCATGTAGGTGCTATAGATGACCATTATGTCCCTGACGAACACTTGTCCAGTTCAGTGGTTGTTCAAGCCCTCTATTGATAGTACTTTGGATGTTACAACTGTAGACCTGGTGACATTTTTTTAACAGGAAAACTAAAATGAATGGTAGTGTGCATTTTTATTTTTTTTGTATTCTTCTTTCACTCGCATAAATCTATAAGTACATGCATAGCCTCAATGAACTATGGATCCAGAGTTTTTCAACCACACCTCTTAGTCTGCGAAACATGCGACACGTTCGGCGTCTCGCTTGTACTTATTGATACTTCTTGCAAACTACAAACCATGTATTACAAATGACATTAGTATATTCACCATGTCATAGATGAATATATAGCCGAGGATATTTGTTTGGTAAACATAGTAAGAGAAGAGCGTATACATCTTTACCTTTGGCCTTGTTGGTCTGTTGATGTTTGGGATGACTGATTGCTCATGCCCATGTCACTAGTCCAACTTTTTCTGATGCAGGCATGTGCAGATGAACATGAGGACTAAACAAGCATATGCATTGTATATTTTCCATCAGAATGACTAAATAACCGTAAAATTGTATGCATTTGATTTTTTTAATTGGAAAAAAGTTTAACAGTAAACAGGGCGTGAAGGCGGGGCACCATGACCAATCTGCATATCGAGGACCCCCAGAAGCCAGGGGAGCAATCTTGAACCTTCCATCCCAGCAACCGCAATTGAAAAAGTGGGTAACTATGGAATAAGGTAGAAGTATGACCATAGATGTGAAACCGTTAGTCCGCCAACCGATGCACCAAGGAATTTTCGGAGAGAACACTAAGAAGATGAATTAGAAAAAAAAAGGGATAATAGAAAATGGAAAAAGTAGAAATAGGGAGGGCAGAAAGGCCCATTGCTTCCAAACCATCGTTTTGAAGTCTAATATTATATTCCCCCACCCAGTTTGTATATTTAATTTACCAACACAGTTGGTATACCTTTTAGAAGATTGTACCACAGAACCCTCTGTTGTTGCACAGAATAATTCATCTTCCTGTCCAACCAACCTGTTTTTTCCAAGGTAGCAACGCCGAATATGCAATAGACATGAAGGCAAGTTAGTATGAAGAAAAACATCTAAAAGAAAGAGAAATAGTTCTATTTACCCGCCAAAGAATCCATTGTCCTCTCATGTACTACCTAGACATGCTTCCAGACATCGAAATATAATCTTGCAGAATCTTTGTTGTACATATCATATCTCAAGTACAACACAAATTGTATTGTGTGCACACAAGTATGTGTAGAGGAAAAATAACATGTAATGTCATATGGGAACATATAACCATACACGATTTATAAATGTAGCCTGCATATGCTTTATCCTAAAAAAAAATAACGGATATTACAATTTCACATGTAATTATCGAACAATTTTGCATGCAACTATTTTCTTGCATTGCAAAACTAAAGCACCAACAACATATCACATCAGAACAGATATCGACCTCGGTAGATAGGGAAAATAAAACAACTGCATGTTGACTCGTCGGTGCAGGGGTTGAACACTGTAAAGCACCCCAAAAACAACAATAATCCAAAAAAAAAAAAACAGCTCCAAGCATCGGCGTTGGATACCAACCCTGCAAGGCCAAATCAAACAAAAGAAAACAGCAAGCATCAAACTAGCAAGAAATCACAAATATGTCAAAATTCACCCCTAGGGCCCCAAAGCATAAACCCGAGCCAAAAAAAACACAATCAACAACCCACAAGCCAACGAACCAGCAAGAACCACCGAACCAGTAAACAACATATGTATCTCCAATGATTACGAACTGCATTCGAAGCACAGAAGGAACTAGAAACATACGACGACCATGCCACTACAAATAATAAAACATTCTTACCTACAAACTGCAAACACTGAACAACAAACAACGAATACAAAATGAAACTATGGCATGGAAACTTACTCTGAAATGATGAAATGCATAAGGGTAGGTGGAATCACGAACGAAACAACATCAAGTAGCAACCGACGAACCAACGAAGAAGAAACACTCACTGAACTAGTAAACAATGTATGTAGCTTCAACGATGATTAAATTGCATTGCAAAGGTACAAGAAGGATGAAACATACAATGCCTATTCAATTGGCAGTGGACAACAAGACTGTACAAATTCACTGCAACATTCTACGGAAAATTTCGAGGAAAAATGTACTCCGAGAAGCGTATTTAGATAAACATTTAAGGTTGTCAGGTTGTCTAAGGACCTCACGATATGCTAACATTGAAGTTTTTCAGGCATGTTGGAGGACCTTGCGTCATGTAAACATTTAAGTTGTCAGGCCTATTGAAGCATCTTGAAAAAAGTGTCAATACATTTCAATACAAATACATGCGGGAAGGACGTTATAAACTTTGGAATTCTCAATCACTATAAAGCTTGGATATCAAAACATTTCAATATGATTAGTACAAATAAAAACTTAGGGATATATTCAGCTAGCAAAATATGCTAATACAAACATTCGAACTAATGCTAGCATTAATCCACCTTCAAGCAATAAATAGGAAAAATATATTATTCAAAAAGACTGTATATGATAAATTTTTTGGATATGTTGTCATATAAAACATTGGGAATAGAGAAGACGGTAATAAGAAATCCAATAGATCTTATCCAATCAGATCAGTACATATATGGTACTTTTTATTATATAAAAATATATGTTTTTAATTCCCTAGCTCCAACAATAGGTATTATGCAAATATTTCTAGTCAAAGGACAAAGTAATATGTAGTCAAAGAATTATCGATCATTATAGTCTCTCTATGCCTACGTGAGGGAATAATAAATATAGAAGAAATGATCACATATATATCTAAACTTTATCAAGAGAAAACATTCAAATATAACTTTATACCCAAAATTAATAATAATTTAATAATGATAGGAATTAAGCATCTTCCTAAAGGAATTATTAGTGAACATCATGATTTTACAATGGAAATGGTACAAAAGAAGGTAATAAAAAAATAGTGACAACATTCACTTGAGAAAATGAGATTATACCAAAGTGAGATCAACTCAACGATTATTTAAATAGAACAAGTGTTGCAAGGCAACGGTAGTCCCTACCTTTAGTGAATTTGAAAATTCATAATAATAATAATAATGATTTAAAATTAAATAAGATTAAATTATATAAATTGTAAAACTAAATAAAAAAAGGTAAAACTTTTTAATGTTTTTTATATTTAAGCCGATAGGCATCCCCCTATCAGACTTGCAAGATTAATCATGCTTTTAATTACTAAATTTAATCTGATGGTCAGAAATTCAAGATGCTGGCATATTCTTCGTCTTACATCCAAATCAATGAATAAGATTGCAAGAACTAACTCCCTTGCATTTATAAAATCGTACGTTTATCATGTTTACTTTTTCACTTTTACTAAACATGATTAAAA
>ML784160.1:471304-493791 GCA_009831015.1 Picea engelmannii | reverse complement strand
CGAAAACGAATATCATACTGCAATGAACAATCCACAAAACCTGACCATGTTTTCATGGAATACCTTCATATAAAATTCATGTAGAAAAAGTACATCCACCATAGAAGATCATTATGATATGCAACATGAATACAGTAATTGCAGTCTAGCTGCCAGATGCTCTTACAACATTGCACAATTTAAAAACAATTAATGAAAATAAATTAGGTAAATGTATCTTAATTAATCATCCATATTTTTACCCTTATCCATATACTTTCACAGAAATGATTGCAAATACAAATTTTTTCTCCATTGTGTAATCCGTAGGCAGAGATACACAATCCCATTCAAAATTTGAAAAAAATAGATATGTTAGAAGAAAGAATATTACAGATGGAAGAATGGATCGAATGGATCGGTTTCCCGCAAAAATATTTGGACATTAGATTTACCAAAAAACAAACATTCCAGAGTAGATCGCTTAAATGTTCAACCAAATATAACCTTTTTCTCTTCCTACCTACTCCTGTAACCGTGTACTAGCTTCCCTGCTAGCTTCATCGAAGCCCTGGCTTTCCTCTTCAGCTTCACGTTATAAAGACTCAAGGCTATCTTGCCTGCGAGAAAAGAGGAATTCGTCTCTTCCAAACCTAGCCTCTGCTTCCTCAAATAAATAAAAGTCATAATCAGAAGAAATTGTTGTTGAGCCAACATAATCAACAGCTTAACCCACAGGATCAAGATCAACTGCCTCTGCTTGCAAATATCTTTCCCTTATTTCCCAGTAAGTGACTGTCTAATTGGTGAACTCAGTGAGAGTGTTAGCCAGCGTAACACCTGGCGATGAGCAAGCTTTGAATTTCTCGAGTTATCAGGTCCGAGACAACTTAGTGCCATCAAGCGCAGATTGATTTCCATATCTATTTCCTGGAGAATTGGCGAGCTAGAGAAAGCAATTATTGATTCATCTATTTGGTAAGCCTCTAACTTATATCTATTTGAATATATGATCAAACTTTGAAATAAAACATTATTTAACATTCTAGGATAGCTCACTAATTTTCAATTTACAATTTCAGATAACAAGAATAATTAGGATTCTAAGAGGGTTTCAAAATATATACCCTTAATGGGTTCAAGCTCACTAATTTTGCCAATTACACCGATAAGGATGATATTGGACCTGTTAAGGATGAGATTGACCCTCTTTCTGAACCTGTTTCTTAAAGACGCAACCAGAATGTTCTGTTTCAGGAAGCTGGAGGGAGCGCAGTGTGATCAGAAGGGATGAATAGGCCCTTAATGATATCCAATAGTGAGCGCAGTTCAAACTGCCATAATTCTGGTTATCATATTTCAAAGAGTTTGTTGGTAATTCCAACCGCCTTTCCCTTTGGGCTAGGAGTTAAGTTAGTTAGTGTTCTCAATAATTGGTGTCAGTTCAAGCTCGGCCGGATTCTGCGACTTTCCGCTCCTTAAAAGAAATAAGATAGAGTGGGTTGGAATAGAATTTTTTTTTTTGATGTCCAACAACAGAGAAGATAATCTGTGTGCAGATAGAAGTCGCCTCACCATCATGAAAACGGGAGGAAAGTAACGAATCACCCGGAGAAACTACAGAAGCTCACTGCCATTGTTGGTTGCAGCTTCTTAGCCATCACCGCCGAAAGTTTTTCCTTCGGAGCAGTCGCACCGCGTGTTAATGGTTGTTGCTTCTTGGCCGTCGCAGCCCACGGTTTGTCATTCGGAGCAGTTGCTTCGCGTGTTATCCATGCACCGCTTGCCAGACATATGAGTTTACGGTCCCAAGTAAGAAGGTCCCAAGCCAGAGTTTCATGTCCTCCCAAGGGTGAAGTATGATTCTGAGGTTCACAAGTAAGAGAGTGAATGCTTGGCTTAGAATCACTGGATCTTTCCTTCCTGTGCTCATCGAACTGGAGGGGGAGTTATTGCAGGTAACAAATAACACAACTGAACTGAACACATCTAAAATTGTTCACGTCGAACAGTTAACACACAAAGAATCAGCTGCTTTTTGTACATGGTGGATGAGAACTGTTCACACACAAAGAATCACGTGTTATCCATGCACCGCACTGCCGCTCTACCTACTAGGCGAAGCCACCGCCCTAATTAACAGACAACTGTCCGCATAGGTGGAATTTGGGACAACGAACGTGTAGATGATACTTGCTCACACACTACCGACACTTCCCATTGCGCGGTTTCTGGTAAAAGAACCTACCTTTTATTTCTCACATTATTTTGTTCCAGGCCGATTAGATGCTCGAATCTATGACGCGCTTGAACATAGACTTGAGCCTCTGATTCGCTTCTTTATATGATTTATTTCGACCACAAGCATCGTCATCTCCACGAATTAGTAATAAAGCAATCCTCTTCTTATGCACAGGTTCGTGGAAACCACGAGAGCCACAAGTTCGTGGAAACCTCCGACACCATGCACTGGAGTTACTGCATAGATCTATGCGTTGCATGGAAACACGTGGACATAGTTCTATTTAATATATATTTTCTTGAGCTTTGGATGTTGCACGTGGATGTTGTATCGATGTTGTAGTGGGTCGGATTGTAATGGTGATGTATTGGGCCACTCCATTGAAGCGTGTTCAAATTTTGGTCTTGGCAATCTGACTCATTGTCACTCTTCTGATTGTGACTCTTCTTCCGATGTAAATATCAATGCACGTTACAAATTATTAATGCACATTCCATGCAATTTTCCCCACACAATTTTCATATCAATACACATTTCACACAATTGTCTGCATTCAATTTTCATATCAATAATTAATATATTCAATTTTCATATCAATAATTAATATATTGAATCGTCACATCATCACAACTATTATATCTCTAGCTAGGTTCCTACTCACACTTAATGCATTTTCTTGTTTTAAATCTCAACCACTTGACTTGTTGCTTTGCAACTCCCTTGTTTTCATTAATTATACACATTTCACACAATTGTCTGCATTCAATTTTCATATCAATAATTAATACATTGAATTGTCACATCATCACAACTATTATATCTCTGGCTAAGTTCCTACTCACACTTAATGCATTTTCTTGTTCTAAATCTCAACCACCTAATACAGAGCCCTGTTGCTTTGCAACTCCCTTGTTTTCATTAAAAAAAAATTAATGTTGAAAGGTATGATTATCACTCTTTTATATAGAGATTAAGTTTGAACTACATATATTAAAGAAAAGTGAATTTCACTTTGTTTTCTTTTCATATGGGTTCCACTTTTTAGGCACTTCATATATTATTATATTCATTGTGTCTTACACTACAGTGTCATGAATACATTATGTTCATAGCCTTGATACTTGAACTCTACCAAAAGATAACAAAATGCAAAACACATTAAAAAAAATTCATAAGTTTTGTGAAGGGCGTAAGCTTATGCTTATTCTTATTCTATGTTGGTTGATTTTCATATGCAGCGCAAAGAACCCAATAAAGGAAGAAAGATCATGAGGTTATTTTGAGGGCCAACATAGAAGAAAATATGATGAATGCAAAGGATTTCGGAGATTGCCACGTATATGAGACTGCTTGGCAAGAAAAAAATAACAAAATCGTTGGAGATGATAAGATCATTAATGCTTCAAAGGATATTACATTGCCGAGATCACAGGAATTATAGATATAACAGGCAAATAAAGATTTTGGAATCCACACATCATGATATACCTGTGGACTACAATAATACTTTATGTTTCAAAATATATGATTCCAGATTTCGTTTCGGAATGGAGATTGTTGGAGATTTCGTTTTTTTAATTTGATAGTGTAATAAAATTGAAATATAATAATATAATATCTGGGAGATCTCCAATTATTTACGCAAGACAATTATAAGGGTTGACACCACCAGTTTTTCAGTTCTTGATTAAGTTTTGGTGCTGCCAGAAATTTAGGGTTCAGTTACAACACATGGAGAAAACATTTGCATCACGGTAACATGCCACCCTGAATTTTCTTCTCAGTTGACCGTTGAGAAGGATCTAGATATCTTCAAGAAAGATAGTGTTCCACAAGACCACTATCTTTCTACGAATCACGAGAGAATGAGATTTCTCCATAGGTTAGGCGATAGAGATAGCCCAAAGTTTATTAGATAATTGTATATGCATATATGTTTGAATAGCTACAAGTGATGTGAATTATTTCTATGACTTGTTAGCTGATCTATGACTGGTTAGCTCATCTTTACTTTAAATTCAATTTTGATCATTTCTCTTTTATCTTGCTCTTGATTGGGAATTGGATTACTCCTTTTCTTAATCGATATAGATTATATTTCATTCTATTTCCTTTTCTTAATCGATATAGATTATATTTCATTTTGTTGTTTTCATATTATATGAGATTGCGTTTACATTTAGAAATTCATACGAGAAAGGCTCCTTTTGTAGGAGAAACCTTCCCCGTAGCTTAGTTGAGCCCATTTGTTTGATTTTTATGAGTAATTTCATTTAGTTTTGTGTTTCTATGGAGCTCAGGAAGCTCTAAATTATAAACATCTTAACTTTAAATGATACGCAATGGATGCAGTCATGTTCCTAGAGGCCTATAATGCACCTAGTGTAACATCTCGCTTTGGCACACTGAGTGAACTTATTCTTTGAGGACACTTGCTCGCAAGTGATCCAGATTATTATGCTATTAAAACTTTTGATTTTGATTATGAGGCGTTATGGGTTGATGACATGTTGTTTTACTACATTGACATAGACAGGTGCTATTGACTTGGTTTTACTGAGTGTGTAGAATTTTGGATCTCGAGGATGCAGAGGCATCAATGGAACCCCTTGGACTCTGGATCGAGTCGGGGAATGTGCCATTGGGGTTTGATTGTTTTTACTATGATATTAGCACATCTGATTAGATGATATGATATGGATATATTCTGACATAATTTGTTGATGATGCAGGTTGACGATAGCTTGTCGACCAGACTCACATGTGGAGTAAAGGGGTCATGCACGACTACTAGAGATATTGAGGGAGAGGTGTGGACAGTAGCCCTGCCACAGCCTACTAGCACTCCCGTCGTGACTCGAACTGTAGGATAACGATTACCTAGTTTGAGAGGACCCACGATGCCATGAGAGAAGACTGCGATAGTTGCTCACGATGATTCTAAGGGGTGTGCAATAAGGAGGGAGCCTTATTCCTTAGAGGCCCTTAGTCTCCCACAAGTTCACCTGGCAGAGTATTGACTCCAAGGGTTTTTTATGTCTACCAAGTCAATGAAGAGGCGAGTGACACCCTTGGAGCACGTGGTGCATCCTGAAGAGCACGTCACGCAAGAAAAATAGAAAGAGGCCAGTGGCACCCTTGGAGCACCTACTACGTCCTGAAGGACACGTCGTGTTGTTTTGATAAATGAATGAACCTAGACGACCTTAGGATGAATAACGTGTTAAGTATTTAAAAAAAAAAAAAACAATTTCTCTAATTAAATGTTGCCCAGTACAAAATTTAAGGTCTAATTCTAAATTACGCTAGTGGTAAAATTTTGTTGACCTATAAAAAAAAAATAATAATTAAAATAAAAACAACTTTAATAATAATTATGATCTTCATAAAATCTTGTAATACGAAGGGAGTAAGAAATTTAAATTATTCATAAAAAATCAGTTGGAATTAATTGTTTTATCTTTTTAATAATTTAAAATATACCAACTAAATGATAAAAGGGAAAAAGGGTTAAATTCCACACCTGCCTTTTGAGTTCTAATTAAAAAGGGGAAAGAGGGAAAATCTAAAATTTTAGGAAACTAGGAAAAGAGGTAAACATAAAAGGTGAAAAATGGGAACTTAAGGGGAAAAGCGGAAGTTCAAACTTAGTAAAGAATCTACCATTTAAGACATTTCTAATTTAAACTTAAGTAACAATTTAATAAAAGAGAAAGTTATTAAAATCTGTAAGAGAATTTGCGGACACGTAGGAGTGATTCTAGGAGTAACTCTAGGTGGGTGAGGGAAATAAAGATAATTAATTAATTAAAGAAGTTAATTTATGGAGGAGGGAAGGGGATGGGTGACACTTGTACAGGGAGGAATTTTTAGGAAATTAATTATAAAAACTTAACTAAAAGATAATTTTTAGAAAGTAAGGAACCACGAAACTCTATATAATGAAGGGAGGTGATGGAGGTTGGGGGATCTTCTGTTTCTGTTACGTTACGCAGTAGAAATATCTACTTGATTGATTTAACTTGTGGGAGTTGGGATACCCAGGTCGGTAAGGAGTGGTATCTTGGCCTTGCGAGGCGAGCTCAAAGCTAGTTGAAATCTCTGGTCAGTGAGTGTGTGGCCTCTTTGCGACTCGGGGGGCTAAGGGGGAAAAAGAGTACCCTTAGAATTGGCTGGGAGGTACTGGTGAAGTCTCAACGGTCTACGAGTGGGATTTGCATGGAGGGAACGAGATGTCATTCAGAGCGGACGATCAGACAGTGGTACGCTCTCTTCATTTTTTATGGTAGAATGTATTAGGACTTATGCTTGGATCTGCTTATTTAATGGAAAAGTAAAATCATGTTTTTTTTTTTTTAAATTGATGACTGAAACTTTCCTTAGCCTAGCTCGATGGTTGTTGATTCCCATGGATTCATTTCCCCACACATCTTGACCACCTTCTTGTGTTGATTATGACCTTCGTGGTTGTTTAGCCTTCGTCCCTAGCTCACTATTACTCGCTTGAGCAGTCGGCCAGGAACCTCATCTACTGTTGTCGTATTAGTGTTAAAAGACCTATGGATCCCAATGCCCTTCTTTTCTGTGCGAGGATGATGAGCGAAGGATGTTTCTGCCGAATCGTCTACCCCTCCTAATTGAGGGTCTTTGTGCCTTATTGTATTGAGTAAACCCGCCATTGTTATCTTCCTATTTCCCTAATTTTTAACTCTGCGTTTTTTTTGGTATAATCTTTGCCGGGTATATTGCTTGTGTTTTATATATTGAATGCATTTTCATTTATGGATAATGTTCAGGTAATTTTCCACTTTTAAGACCGCATCCATAGCTGGATTACCTGGCGAATTTGGTCATTTTGTTTCTTATGTCATTGCTTTGACACTTGTTGAGACTACCTTCATTGCTTTTAACCCCAACGATTTTTCCCTTAACCTTTGTGTATAAGTCTCTACCCTTATCTCATTTTTAACCTCAGGGATTTACATGAAAACCTTTGCGATTTAGCCATCACTCCTAGCGTGGATCTTTGCAATCTTCACTGCGAAAACCGCATCTTTTTGCCCATGAAATTTTGCCCCCCGTCCATTTAATTTATCTGTGCCCTCGACTGTGTAGAACAACGACTATATATATTCCATTTTGTGGTGAGTAAGGTACCACGACTTCATTTAAATGGCATGGCGTTTACAGTAAATGGAAATCACAAATTTATTGATGTCAATGTGAATGCATCCTTATTTTATGACAACAATCATATTTCCTTACGAGGTGCTTAATGTACAGTCACTCTACTTAATGGTGTTGCATTTGTATTTACTTCTTAATGACAATGTTTATACTTTTTGTTTGATTTGATTACTCACTCGAACGTTTTGTTTATATTTATTGACTGGTCTGTTGCGTAGTGTTGAGCTGTAGATAGGTTACATTTTCTTTATTCCTTTGATATTGATCGTTCCAGAATGTTTTTAACTTTGCATTGAGAATTGATTGCCGATTGGAGCTGGATTTGTAACTCTGTGTTTTACTTTGAATGATTGACTTATCGCTCAGGGAATTCGGCTGCGGGTATCCATGTTGATTGTGTTTTCCTTGTCTGATAGTCAGGCTGGGCCTTGAGGCACAGTGAGAATCCTTCCCTGGAGTGCATTCTTATTTTTACTCTAGAACCCTAACAAACTTTTTCTAGAATGCTTGCAATTTGCCTCAGTTACATGGTGATCTTGCTAGTTGTTAAAGTCTATGATTTGGCTTAATACCAAGCGTGTTACCCTCAGTAGGAAAGCATTTCCATTATTGAGGGCATGCATTGATTGTGTTCTTATTATTGACATCACTTGACAAGAAATTATACCACCGACTCATATGACTAATCACTGTCTGTGTTTTAACCTCATTGCCAGTAAAATCATATTAATGACAACCACCGTATTTGACTAGAAGATAACATTCATAATTTAAATTAATGATAGCCATGACCCTTGATTTAAAATTTATATTAATGACAACCCTCCCCCCTTTTGGGCTAGAAGACAGCTTTCTTGGACCAAGTCTAGTCAATGGCAACCGTTACAACTGTAATACTGATTTTTGGCTAGATATCCTTTCGGAAAATAATTCGTCATATAACACTTTAAGCATAAGCTTTAGGCATGATAATGAGAATGTTTCTTTTATTTATTTTGGTATTTTTGAGAACAGAATGTATTAATGGTAGGTTGAATGGTAATTGTTGTCTAATTTGTCATTTAGACTTGCTCCATTAATTTTCTTTTAATGTTAAATAGACGTTACGTTAAGGACTAATATGTAAATTAATAGGTTAACTACTGGGATAATTGCAACTTGTGCATTAATTTTGTTAACATCTTCTATGAGGTTAATTTCCCAACTAGATTGTATTTGTGATAAATTTAGATTTTTCAATTTCAGATTGTAATTAATGTTAATTATATTGGCATGTTTTGACTGAAATGTGATTCAGACATGCTTATTTAAGGGGTAAGTTATGCTACTTTAGATTGGTATCCTTGATTGTTTTAGACGTGATTAAAGGTTGAGCTATTGACAAAGTCATGCATTGGCTTACGTCTTCCTTTGTTGTCGTCCTCTTGCATCTTGTCGACCTATTGTTGGGGTGTGGGTGCAATCTTGTGTCAATTGTTTTGCCTCCTAGCTCACTGGATTTTCTTGAATCCTTGGTCCCGTCAGGATTGTTGCGCTAAGGTTATCAGCACACCTATCGCCTGGGGAAGGCATGATTCCTGACAAGGAGATCATGGCATGCCCCATTGGATAGAGGTGAATGATAACTTGGCCGAAGTCCATGTTACCCATTGTGCACATTGTTTTTTGTAGTCATTTGGCGCATAGGTGGTGACGCCTTCATGCGTTAGGTTCGCGCCCCTTGAGGTTCTTGACCTTGGTCGTTAAGGCCATTGTGTCAGGAGGGGGTGTGGTACCTTAGTTGTAGGTGAGTTCATGTTGCATCAGGCAGGTCTTCCTTTCTCCTTGTTGTTTTACACATGTTCTGCATAGTTACCCTTGTGCCATTGCATGGAGTCATAGTTGCCTATTGCCTGGACTGCATGCTTGCGTTCATTGTCAGTTATGTGGTTAAACTGTTGTCGTCGCCACCTTTTGGCCTACAAAAAAAAAAATGCAACTTCTGTTTTGCTTGTAGTCATAAAGGAGGGGTCATTACATATGGTATCAGAGCAGGTTCAACCCGCGACTTGGGATCACTACGACTTTCGTTGATATGATTTGATTATAAGGTTACTAATTGAGTTGATTTGTATTCGTGCAGGTAATCATGGTTATAGGACGTCGTGGAGGCAGATGACAGGGTGCTAGGGGAATAGGCACAATGCCTCCAGTAGCATCCATGCTCAAGGGATCTAACCCCCAGGGATATGAGCAGGATGTCGGATAGGAGAAGATAGAAGTTGGTGATGTGGTTAGAATGATGAGATATTTTCAGCACATGTCTGAGGCACTGATCAGCCATTTGGACAAAGATGAGGCCAGGGCGCCAGCATTCCCTGAGGTTTCATTGTGTGCTCTTGTCGGTACTAGTAGCATTCACCATGAACTCGAGAAGGTCAAATTTCCTGAGTTCTTTTGTACCCCGGATGGCACAGCCGCTAAGGCATGGTTGGAGAATATGGCGATGTGCTTTGCTCTTTGCGATTATACCTCCAACATGAAGGTCTGCATGTCGGTCTTCCAGCTGAAAGGAAGCGCTTTTCTATGGTGGAAGACTCTCCTACCATAGCTCAACGTGGCCGTAAAAAATGTTTCATGGGAACTGTTTGAGAAACAGTTCCGAGAGAGGTACCTTTCAGAGGAATTCATTGAGTATCATCTCAATGAGTTCAACGCCTTACGATAGGGAGGTTGTACGGTGCCAAAGTACAAGGCCTGTTTTATGGAGCTGCTCTAGTATTCTCTACATCTTAACACTAAGAAACTTAAGGTCAACAGGTTTGTGTTCGGCCTTAACGACAACTTACGTGCAAAGGTTAGGATTTTGATGCCTCAAACCTTACATGATGTCGTCCAGAAGACCCTCATAGCAGAGGAGGAGCTTATCAGCGGGGGTCAGACTAGGACTCCAGCGAGACCAGTAGGGCAGGTGCCATCTGGAGCACAACAACATCAAACACCACCCAGACATACGCCTGGATATCGTGGCTTCGAGAGGGGATCCACTTTCACTACACCTCGATGATTGACACCTCAGTAGTGGACACTTTATCGGGGACCACAACATTAACAACAACGTCGATCGCAGTAGCAACAGTTTAGGCCTTTTCAGTAGAATAGGCCAGGATTCTAGGCCGGAGGGCCATCACCTTCTACTTCGTGTACCAGGACTACTGGGCCGAAGAAGGGGTGTTGGACATGTGGGGAGCCACACTACCAGCGTGACTGCCTGGTGGAGAGGACTAGAGCATCCAGATCAGTCAGACCCACTACCATGGGAGATATGGGGAAGGCCCATAGGATTCATGCAGCGGTGAATAACCGCCAGGCAGAGCATTAGTTGAATGTGCTCGAGACGAAAGGTACCATCATTGACCAGACCCTTAGTATTTTGATAGATCCTGGTGCTACTGAGAGTTTCATTTCTGGTGCATTGCTAAAAAGGATTAAGGTAAAGGAAGTCGAACAAGATGAGTTTAGCTTCGTAGAGATGGCCTCAGGACCCAAACAAAAGTTTGGAGGAAAGATTACGAGATGTATCCTTAACCTGGGAGAGTTTGTCACAAGGGCCAACCTGTATGTCACGATCTTAGGATCTTATGATGTCGCAATCGGTATGGAATGGTTGGAATCGCATGAGGCGATACTCAATTGTAAGATGAAACGGTTCAACTTGGTCAATGACGAGGGATAGAGATGTGTGATTGTAGGATGTAACTAGGGAATTTCCCTAAGGTTCATCTCTTCCTTACAGCTATGGAAGAGCATGCGCAAGGGGTGCAAGCTTTATGCGATCCTTGCGTTAAATGAGAAGGGATTAGTGGAAGGTTTAGAACACCTTCCGATGGTGAGAGAGTCTGCAGACGTATTTCCGGAGGAGTTACCTGGGATGTCGTTGGAGAGGGAATTGGAGTTTACCATAGACCTAAAACTAGGGACTGAACCGATATCAAGAACACCTTATCGAATGTCAAGCCCAGAGTTACAAGAGTTGGAAATTCAACTGAAGGAGTTGTTGGACCTGGGACTGATACATCCTAGTGTGTCACCATGGGGTGCAGTTGTTATTTTCATACGAAAGAAGGATGGGTCGTGGAGGCTCTGCATTGACTACCGTCAATTGAACAAGGCCACGATCAAGAATCAATATCCTTTGCCAAGAATTGATGATCTATTCAATCAAATGAAGGGCGTAATAGTGTTCTCAAAGATCGAATTGCGATCAGGATACCACCAATTACGGATTAAGGAAGATGACGTACCTAAGACTGCCTTTAAGATGAGGTTTGGACATTATGAGTTTACTGTTTTATTGTTTGGACTGACAAATGCCGCCAGGGGTATTTATGAGTTTGATGAATGGTTTGTTCCACGAGTACTTGGACAAGTTCGTCCAAGTATTCATTGACGATATTTTGATTTACTCTCGAACGACGAAGGAGCATGATGAGCACTTGTGCTTGGTAATATAGTGTCTACGAGAGCACAAATTGTATGGGAAGTTGTCCAAATACTCTTTTTATCAATCGAAGATTCACTACATAGGGCATGTCATCTCCGACGAAGGCATCGCTATGGATCGAGCAAAGGTCAAGGCTATTATGGAATGGCCTACGCCAACAAATGTCCCAGAAGTGCATAGCTTCATGGGTTTAGCAGGATACTATCGACAGTTCGTCGAGGGATTTTTTAAGATAGAAAATCTGATCATAGAGTTGCAGAAGAAGAACAAGAAGTTTGTTTGGATCGAGAAATGCGCGGAAGCATTTTGTAGGCTCAAGGAATTGTTGACAACAACACCGATACTAAAGGTCCCTGACATGGATGCAGACTTCTTGGTATGCACTGACACATCCAAGGAAGGCTTAGGCGAGGTCTTGATGCAATATGGACGACTGATTGCTTACATTTTTAGGAAACTAAGAAGGCATGAGGAGAACTATGCAATACACGATTTGGAGTTGCTAGCCATCGTTTATGCCTTGAAGGTTCGGAGACACTACCTTGTTGGATAAAAATTCGAACTAAAGACTGACCATTGTCGACTACAACACGTATTTACACAAAGCGACCTGAATGCACGACAATGACGTTGGTCGGAATTGCTTAGCGAGTACAACCTTGAGATTACTTACATAAAAGGAATAGTGAACCGAGACCATGCATCTTTTCGGTGCTGCCTCTTCAGACGAATCTACGTGAAAAGATAATAACTTCATAGGGTGATGATGACTAGTACAAAGAGGTCGAGGGTTTTATTGGACAAAACACAATGATGATACCACGATTTGAAGGATTTCCATTTGATAGCGATGGATTATTGAGGTTTAAAAATCAAATCTACGTACAGCCAAACGACGAGTTGAGGATGTTGATCCTGAGCGAGGCTCATAGAGAAGTTTACATGGCTCACCTGGGAGTCACAAAGATGAGGGTAGACCTTAAACCCTTATTCTTTTGGAAGGGAATGAAGGCAGACATAGCCAACTATGTGGCCAAAGGTTTAGAATGTCAGCAGGTAAAGGCTGAAAATATACAACCAACAGGATTACTACAGCCACACGCTATTTTGGAATCAAAATGGGAGGTTATTTCGATGGATTTATTGTTGGATTTCCATTTACAGCAAGGAGACATGACTTGAATTTCGTAGTAGTAGACACTCTGACAAAGAGTGCTCACTTTATCCCTGTGCGCATGACGTATCAGGCACCTGACATAGCTAAACTTTTCATCAGTGATATTGTGAGGTTGCATGGTGTGCCTAAGAGGAATATAGTCGATCAAGGATTGGTGTTTACTAGACGATTTTGGATGATTTTCCTAGAGGCCTTGGGAACCCACCTTAAATTTAGTATTGCATATCATCCAAAGACTGACGGACAGACCGAACAAACAAACCAGACCTTGGAAGACATGTTGCGCATGTACGTGATGGACCAACAAAAGTGTTGGGAAGAATTCTTTGCACTAGTGGAGTTCGCTTACAACAACAGTTACCAGAGCACCATTAAGATGGTTCCTTTCAAGTTTCTTTACGGGCGACCATGTCGGACGCCTTTGAGTTGGCATCGGCTTGAGGATAGGGTCCTAGTAAGACTAGAAGTGATCTAGGAAATGGAAGAGAAAATGCAAACAATAAGAGAAAGGATTAAGGAAGCGGAGGATCGACAGAAGAGTTATTCCGATGCACATCGTTTCGATCGTAGTTATGAGGTCGATGATCGAGTCTTCTTGCGGGTTAAACCGCATAAAAGTTTAATCAAGTTTGGGAAGGGAGCTAAACTCTCTCCTACGTTTGTGGGACCTTTTGAGATTGTGGAGAGAAAGGGGCCCGTGGCCTATTGACTAGCCTTGCCTGATTCTTTGAGGCGTATTCACAATGTTTTTCATGTATCTATTTTGAGACATTATATTAGTGATCCTATGCATGTTCTTGACATGAGTTCCTTGTAGGTATTGGACGAGGGGGTTCTCATAGTTGAGCCGATCTGCATCTTGGATCATCACGTTCGACAGCTACGATGTCGAATGAAAGAGCAGTTCAAGGTCCAGTGGGACAATTATAGTCCGGACTCAGCAACCTTGGAGGACGCATATGATATGCACCAACAATTTCCATTTTTGTTTGATAGATAGACATATGATACTGTGATACACTTTATTTCGGCATTTATACTGTGAAACTTTGGGACAAAGTTTAGACCAAGAGGGGGTGTATGTAACATCCCGCTCTGGTGCACTGAGTGAACTTATTCTTTGACAACACTTGCTCGCAACTGATCCGGATTATTATGCTATTAAAACTTTTCATTTTGATTATGAGGCGTTATGGGTTGATGACATGTTGTTTTACTGCATTGACATAGACATGTGATATTGACTCGGTTTTACTGAGTGTGCAGGATTTTGGACCTTGAGGATGCAGAGGCATCGATGGAACCCCTTGGACTCCGGATCGATTTGGGGAATGTACCATTGGGGTTTGATTGTTTTTACTATGATATTAGCGCATCTGATTAGATGATATGATATGGATATATTCTGACATGATTTATTGATGATGCAGGCTGACGATAGCTTGCCGACCAAACTCACATGTTGAGTAAAGGGGTCATGCAAGACTACCAGAGATGTTGAGGGAGAGATGTGGACAACAGCCTTTGCACAACCTACTAGTACTCCCGCTGTAGCTCGAACTATAGGTTAACAATTACCCAGTTCGAGAGGACCCACGATGCCGTGAGGGCAGACCGCGACAATCGCTCGCGATGATTCTAAGGGGCGTGCAATAAGGCGACGAAATTATTCCTTAGAGGCCCTTAGTGTCCCACAAGTTCACCTAGAAGAGTATTGACTCCAGGGGTTCCTGATGTCTACCAAGTCAGTCAAGAGTCGAGTGACACCCCTGGAGCACATGGTGCATCCTGAAGGGCACGTCGCGCAAAAAAAATGGAAAGAGGTGAGTGGCACCCTTGGAGAACCTAGGGCATCCTGAAGGGCACGTCGCGTTGTTTTGATAAATGAATGAATCTAGACAGCCTTAGGACGAATAACGTGTTAAGTATTAAAAAAAAAAAAACAATTTCCCTAATTAAATGTCGCCCAGTACAAAATTTAAGGTCAGTCTAAATTACGCAAGTGGTAAGATTTTGTCTACCTATAAAAAAAAAAAAAAATTAAAATAAAAACAACTTAAATAATAATTATGATCTTCGTAAAATCTTGTAACACAAAGGGAGTAGGAAATTTAAATTATTCATAAAAAATCAGTTGGAATTAATTGTTTTATCTTTTTGATAATTTAAAATATACTAACTAAATGATAAAAGGGAAAAAGGGTTAAATTCCACACTTGCCTTTTTGAATTCTAATTAAAAAGGGGAAAGAGGGAAAATCTAAAATTTTAGGAAACTATGAAAAGAGGTAAACATAAAAAGGGGAAAAGGGGAACTTAAGGGAAAAAGTGGAAGGTCAAACTTATTAAAGCATCTACCATTTAAGAGCTTTCTAATTTAAACTGAACTAACAATTTAATAAAAGGGAAAGTTATTAAAACTTGTAAGAGAATTTGGGCACACCTAGGAGTGATTCTAGGAGTAACTCTAGGTGAGTGAGGGAAATAAAGATAATTAATTAATCAAAGAAGTTAATTTATGGAGGAAGGAAGGGGATGGGTGACATTTGTACGGGGAGGAATTTTTAGGAAATTAATTATAAAAACTTAACTAAAAGAGAATTTTTGGAAAGTAAGGAACCATAAAACTCTATATAATGAAGGGAGGTGATGGAGGTTGGGGAATCTTTTGTTTGCGTAGCATTACACTACAAAAATATTTACTTGACTGATTTAACCTGTGGGAGTTGGGATACCTAGGTCGGTAAGGAGTGGTAGCTTGGCCTTGCAAGGCGAGCTGGGAGCTAGTCGAAATCTCTAGTCAGTGAGTGTGTGGCCCCTTTGCGACTCGGGGGGCTAAGGGGGAAGAAGAGTACCACTAGCATTGGCTGGGAGGTATCGATGAAGTCTCGATGGTTGGTGATCGGGAGTTGCACGGAGTACACGGGATGTGATTCAGAGCGGGAAATCAGGCAACGATACGCTCTCTTCATTTTGTATGGTAGAATATATTAGGACTTATGCTTGGATCTGCTTATTTAATGGAAAAGTAAAATGATGTTTTTTTTTTAAATTGATGACTGAAACTTTCCTTAGCCTAGCTCGATGGTTGTTGACTCCCATGGCTTCATTTCCTCGCACATATTGACCACCTTGTTGTGTTTATTATGACCTTCGTGGTTTTTTAGCCTTCGTCCCTAGCTCACCAGTCCTTCCTTGAGTAGTCGGTCAAGAGCCTGATCTACGGTCGTCGCCTTAGCGTTAAAAGACCTATGGATCTCAATGCCCTACTTTTCTGTGCGAGGATGATGAGCGAAGGATGTTTCTGCCCAGTCATCTACCCCTATTAATCGAGGGTCTTTGTGCCTTATTGTGTTGAGTAAACCCGCCATTGTTATCTTCCTATTTCCGTAATTTTTAACTCTGCGTTTTTTTTTATATAATCTTTGCCAGGTATATTTCTTGTGTTTTATATATTGAAGGCATTTTCATTTCTGGATAATGTTCAGGTAATTTTCCACTTTTAAGACCGTAACCATAGCTGGATTACCTAGCGAATTTGGTCATTTCGTTTCTTATGTCATTGCTTTGACACTTGTTGAGACTACCTTCGTTGTTTTTAACCCCAACGATTTTTCCCTTAACCTTTGTGTATAAGTCTCTACCCTTAGTCATTTTTAACCTCGGCAATTTACTTGAAAACCTTTGCGATTTAGCCATCACTCCCAGCGTGGATCTCTGCAATCTTCACTACGAAAACCACATCTTTTTGGCCATGAAATTTTGGCCCCCATACGTTTAATTTATCTGTGCCTTCGACTGTGTAGAACAACGACTATATATATTCCATTCTGTGGTGAGTAAGGTACCACGGCTTCATTTAAATGGCATGGAGATTACAGTCAATGGAAATCATGAATTTATTGATGGCAATGCGAATGCATCCTTATTTTATGACAACAATCATATTTCCTTACGAGGTGCTTAATGTACAGTCACTCTACTTAATGGTGTTCCATTTGTATTTACTTGTTAATGACAACATTTATACTTTTCGTTTGATTTGATTCCTCACTCGAACGTTTTGTTTATATTTATTGATTGGTGTGTTGTGTAGTGTTGAGCTGTAGATAGGTTACATTTTCTTTATTCCTTTGATATTGATCATTCCAGAACGTTTTTAACTCTGCATTAAGAATTGATTGTCGGCTGGAGCTGTATTTGTAACTCTGGGTTTTCCTTTGAATGACTGGCTTATCGCTCAATGAATTCGGCTGTGGGTATCCCTGTTGATTAAGTTTTCCTTGTCTGATAGTCAGGCTGGGCCTTGAGGCACAACAAGAATCCTTCCTTGGAGTACATGCTTATTGTTACTCTGGAACCCTGACGAAATTTTTCTGGAATGCTTGCGATTTGCCTCAGTTACATGGATATTTTTCCAGTTGTTAAAGTCTATGATTTGGCTTAATACCAAGCGTGTTACCCTCAATAGGAAAGCGTTTCCATTATTGAGGGCATGCATTGATTGCATTCTTATTATTAACATCACTTGATAGGAAATTATACCACTGACTCATATGACTAATCACTGTCTACGTTTTAACCTCATTGCCAGTAAAATCATATTAATGACAACCACCGTATTTGACTAGAAGATAACATTCATAATTTAACTTAATGACAGCCATGACCCTTAAATTAAAATTTATATTAATGACAACCCTCCCCCCTTTCGGGCTAGAAGACAACTTTCTCAGACCAAGTCCAGTCAATGGAAGTTGTTACAACTGTAATACTGATTTTTGGCTAGATATCCTTTCGAAAAATAATTCGTCATATAGCACTTTAAGCACAAGCTTTAGGCATGATAATGGGAATGTTTCTTTTATTTATTTTGGTATTTCTGAGAACAAATCGTATTAATGGTAGATTGAATTGTAATTGTTGTCTAATTTGTCATTTAGACTTGCTCCATTAATTTTCTTTTAATGTTAAATAGACGTTACGTTAAGGACTAATATGTAAATTAATAGGTTAACTACTGGGATAATTGCAGCTTGTGAATTAATTTTGTTAATGTCTTCTATGAAGTTAATTTCCCAACTAGATTGTATTTGTGATAAATTTATATTTTTCCATTTCAGATTGTAATTAATGTTAATTAGATTGGCATGTTTTGACTGAAATGTGATTCAGACATGCTGATTTAAGGGGTATGTTATGTTACTTTAGATTGGTATCCTTGATTGTTTTAGACGTGATTAAAGGGTTGGGCTATTGATGAGGTCATGCATTGGCTTACATGTTCCTTTGTTTTCATCCTCTTGCGTCTCGTCGACCTATCGTTGGGCTGTGGGTGTAGTCTTGTGTCAATTGTTTCGCCACCTAGCTCCCTCGATTTTCTTGAATCCTTGGTACCCTCAGGATTGTTGCGCCAAGGTTATCAACGCGCCTATCACTTAGGGAAGGCATGATTCCTGACAAGGAGATCATGGCGTGCCCTATTGGATAGAGGCGAACGATAACTTGGCCGGAGTCCATGTTACCCATTGTGGGCGTTGTTCGTTGTAGTCATTTGGCGCATGGGTGGTGATGCCTTCATGCATTGGGTTCGCGTGCCTTGAGGTTCTCGACCTTGGTCATTAAGTCCATTGTGTCGAGAGGGGGTGTGGTACCTTAGTTGTAGGTGAGGTCATGTTGCATCAGGCAGGTAGTCATTTCTCCTTGTTGTTTTACTCATGTTCCACCCAGCTACCCTTATGCCAGTGCATGGAGTCGTAGTTTCCTATTGCCTAGACTGCGTGCTTGCGTTCGTCGTCAGTTATGTGGTTAAACTGTTGTCATCACCGCCTTTTGTCCTACAAAAAAAAAAAATCATCTTTTGTTTCGCTTGTAGTCGTAAAGGCGGGGTCGTTACACCTACGACCTCTTCATTTCTTTTATAGTATTCTGATGGAATTATCACCCTTCAACAATAGCCTAAAGATCTACTACAATCTCTTATGTTCTAATGTGATCTACAATGAACATTACTCCCACTGTTATGAAGGATTGGGGTATGCTCAAAATATGAATATAATATGCATTTCTCATGCTCCATATGGATACATAGATTACATCCTCTCTTATATTGGCATTGAAAAAAATGTTAGATTTTGTGATGTGTCTAAAATTTTATATCAACATTTTTAGACTTTGAGATTCCTCTAAAGAAAACTTGACTCAATGATGATTATTATTATTATTTTTTTTTGTAAATAAAAGGGGTGGGACCTGTTATATAGCTTTAATAAAAAAAACAATACAGTTGTTTGGGATGCCAGATGTCCCGCCTGGGTAGGAAACCGGGCCATCTGGACATCCCCTTGTCGGATGTCATCCTGGTCACAAAAATGACGAAGTTTACCATGCATCGTCCTGCCCGAAGGAAACCAGGACGTGCATTCAGGAAAATTTAACTGAGTAGCAGAAGTTATGACTAAGAAAGACTGTAAACTAGATGGCTCAAGGCCTAACTAAAAACAATATAGTAAAGCAAAAAACCAATTCTGGATTTCCATTGACCTACTAGCCCGCGCACTGGTACTGTTCCTCGGTCTGCTTCCATCCGGCTGGGAGTGCATATGGACGCACACAAGTTGGGCATTGTCGCCTCGGATGCGTCCTGGAGTGGGCTGTGAAATACATGTCCAATCTCTGTTCAATCCTCGTTAGCCTGAAGTTCTGGTCGCCCAACAAAATTATGATTTCAAAGATGAGGCTGAGGCATTCCCAATTTGGTGAGGACGGCTTCTCTTGGCTGTGACTTGCATTTGAGTCCTTGTCGTGCCCTGGTGGATTATCCCTCGTCGCCTTCCTGAACGCATCAGAGGGTAGCTCTTCTTCTACGTAACAGGTGGAGTGGGGCTGCTCTTCTTCGTCTTTGGGAGCTGTCGTTTCGCCAACAGTCGAGCGCTGCCTACCTTGACCAAATTCTGTTGACGGGTTCCAATTCTCGGGCACAGTGAACAGTAGGTACTCTAGTATGCTGTCTGGTATACCCCCTTCCAGAATCTCTTCGACCACATACGCCATGGGTGGCGTACGTGGCTTCGTTTTCCTTCTGTGTCTGGCTATGGCGAGAGCTGCTTCAAAAGTTTGTTTCCTCTGCCTTCTGGATTTCGCAGCATACCAAGCTGCTCCTCTCCGGGGTGTCCCGCGCAGTCGTGGCATTGTGGAGGTCGGGTGGGATGCCTAGTTTCTTCCCCGGGAGGTCGCTTTGCTGCCTATCGCGAGGAGAATTCCTGAATGCGGGGTCTGTTCCTGCAAATTCCCATGGAAGTGACTGCTGTTTTGCAGCTTACCTAGAGCGAGAGCTACCCAGAGCAGTTGGTGCTCTCCTCCCACAATCCTAACAATGAAAATTAACACGAGCCGAACCACCATAACTTGAATGCCTGGTTTAATGTTGCAAGCTTGCCTGGTACACCTCCCGCGAGATCCATTACAATTTTAAATGCTGAGGGGACGCCAGCCAGTCGAGGTATTAATGCGGCGTCCTGGCTGGCGTCCGCATGGCAACCTCTCCCTACGTGTCACCCCATCCGGGGAATGATTATTATTATTATTATTATTAATGTATCAAAATGTTATATTTGAAATAAAAAAGTTTGTGTATTATTACTTTCTATTAAAATTTCAAGATATTTGTTGGTTAAATTTTAATTCAAATAATTGGAAAAGAAATATATTTTTTTTTAAATTGTGTGTACATAAGTTACTCTTGTATAAAGGTTGAATGATTATATACCCTTTAACTCAACTTGAAATTAAGATTAACCCTTCAAATTTGATTTGATCAATGACTAGGAGTAAAGAAAATATAATATGGTTTTATCCAAAAACTACCATGGATAAATAAAATCTATCATTGCTTTAAAAAGAGATAAGTATATGATTAATTTGTAGGAGGATAAATTCATATTTTTGAACATGTCAAAGTTGAGGAATATTTAATGTAGATATTTATGATTGATTTGATAGGAAAAAAAAAATTATATAATTATTTTTTTGTCATTTTATAAATAAATCAAAGCCACTTTACAAATAATTCAAAATTATATAGTTTATCTTTCTAAGTTACGTATAATATCTTAATTTCATCTATGAAGTTATATTGTCTATGTCTAGTTTAAATAAATAAAGATGGAGCAAAACAAATGTTAAATATATTGGGCAAATTGCTATTTTATTCTTAGGTAAGATATAAAACTGCATTTAATTAGCTAAGATTTCAGTTAAGAGTTTATCATTGTTTTAAAAATAAATAAGTATATGACTAATTTATGAACTTTTAGAACTAGAAGAATATTTAATGTAGAGATTTATGATTGATTTATAACAAAATCACACAATTAACTTTAATTATTTTTTGGAATTTTATAAATAAATCAAAACAATTTATAAATAATTCAAAATTATATAGTTTATCTTTTAAGTAAGGATTGTATAATATCTTAATTTTATGTATGGAGTTATGTTGTTTATGTTTAGTTTTAATAATGATGGAGCAAAAGAAATTTTAAATATCTTAGAAAAATTATTATTTTGTTTTTGGGATAAGATATAAAAGTATATTTAATTGGCTAAGAGTTTGTCTTCCTTAAATTTAAGGAAACATATTAATAACTTAAATCTCAAAAAAAATTATTTCAAGTTGCATTATTTTCTCTAAATAATGATGATGAGTTTGTGGGTATAGCAACCAATAATAACTAATCCCACTAATTATTAAGTTAACTTATAACTTAAAACTCAAAAAAAATATTTTAAGTTGCATTCTTTTCTCTAAATAATGATGATGAGTTTGTGGGTATAGCAACCAATAATAACTAATCCCACTAATTATTAAGTTAACGTATTAACTATGTTTAGGTAAAATTTAAAATTAAAAAAAAATGTATATACTTATTTTATCTTGCATTCAAATTCAAAGTATATCCGTTGTATTAATTATGGATTTAGACATATATTCCCATATAGTAACTACTAGAAATAAATTATTTTTTAATTATTAATTAATATTAATAATAAATAAAATATTAATTAATAATTAACTATAAAATATAAAATAATTAATAATAAATAAAATATTAATTAATAATTAACTATAAAATATAAAATAATTAATAATAAATAAAATACTACATAAAAAAATAATAAACTAAATAATAATAATAAAATAACCCTGTGATAATAATAAAGTAAAACTAAACTAAACACATTAACAAAACAAAATAATAATGTAACATATTAATTAATTAATTAATTTTTTTAATATATTAATAAACTATAAATAAATCGACTTTTACAATAATAAAGTAATATATTTATTAAGTAATAATACATTAATAATATATAAATATATTGATCATTGATATAATATTATATAAATGTATGAAA
>ML784160.1:449455-471298 GCA_009831015.1 Picea engelmannii | reverse complement strand
ATATATATATATATATATATATATATATATATATATATATATATAAAATTAATTAATTAATTAATATAATAATAATAATAAATGTTATTAATGATAATAGAAAAATATATTATTATTATATTAATATCATGTATAGAAATGATTAATACATTTTATAAAGTAATTATCAATACCTTAATATATAGTGTAACACTAACATATTAATTAATAAATATCTTATTGATGATGATGATGATTATCGTCCACTAAGATCTAATTGGTCTATTAGACCTTAAGAGAGTAAGTGATTACTTGTGATTCTTAGACCTTAAGAGAGTAAGTGATTACTTGTGATTCTTTAGAATTTTGTTTATGTGCTCGAAAAGCATTAAGAGAAGCCTTCCAAGATCACCATACTTTTGTTGAGTTAAGAGGTTAGGAAGGTTGGTAGTGTGATCAATATTTTGAAAATGAGATTTGATATGGGTATAGGATGGACAATCTAAGAGAAAGTGCTTTTCATCTTCAACCTTCTTAGTATCACAAAGGTGACACACTCTTTTATCCCATGGTGTTTTAGGAATTGACCAACGCCTAGTTTCACTATGGAGCTCATGAGAATTTGTTCTTATCTTAGCAATGCTTATTTTTTTTTTCACACTTGGAAAAACAAATAGATAATTTTGATCTTCTAGATTAGGGTTGATTACATCTTTATAATACCTTTTTTTTTTTTTGCCCTAACTCTTTATCACGCCACATTTTTTCCTTAAATTTTGATTTGACATTTTTTTTAATAGTATATTTATTCTGCAAAATGGTTTCTTCCATGATCCCCCAATAGTTTATCCAAGATCGGTTGTCTTTATGCCATCCTCGCTTGAGTCGATGGTGGTTATGACTCGATTTTGAAGAAATTTTAGGTAGCCTCTTGTCTTCCATGTTGTTGAACTTGTTCTTATACATTAGGTATCTAGTGATAGCCATGCTCTCAATGGGGGAGAGGCTTGTTTCTACGAGGAGGATGGGATAGGGTGTATTTCCTTTAATTTTGAGATTATAGGTTATAAAATTCTTTTGTATTTGCTATATCTTTATAGAGGATTCACAAGAGATACTACAACCCTAGACTTCACAAGAAAAATAGGTGTAACAAGAGTCTCAAAGAGGCGTTTCTTCTTATACAAACTCCAAAGATCAACTGATTTACAATTGTTTTCAAGCCCATAATAAGCTCTGCATCCCTCAATAATCCTTTTCTCAATGCTATAATTCCAATTGAGCTTGTGGTGAATATCAATTCCAAGATATTTGTATGAAGTCACTTCCTCCAAGTTGTTGTTGTCATATACAAAGGTATCATAAGGGATCTTATTGGATTTAATAATCATGACCTTAGTTTTATCAGTATTAATAGTCATACCCATATTAGACCAAAAATCCTTGAGGATTCTTAGTTGGTTTTCAAGATCATGGGGACTCCTTTCCATAAAAACGATATCATCAGCATAAAGAATAAGATTTATGACTATACCAGTGAGAGTAGGGCCGATACAACCTACTTTTTCCAAGCATTCTTCTAGCTTATCAATGTATATGCCAAAAAGGGTAGGGGACAAGGGACAACCTTGTTTGACTCCGATATTACAGTTAATCTCTTTTGAACAACCCTCATTGTTTTTAAACTTAGCAATAATGTTCTCATACATCCTTATTGCAGCAACCCTCAACTCGAGAGGCAATTTTATCTCTTCCAACCTATTCCAAAGGTTTTTCCTAGGAACCATGTCAAAAGATTTTCTAAAGTCAACAAAAAAACAAAAAAGATTGGTTTTAGTATTGCGTAACTCCTCTGCAATGATCCTAAAGGTAACAAGATGGTCCACAGTTGAATGATATCTCCTAAACCCAGCCTAGCCTTTATCTCTTTTACCATCACTTTCTAGCCAAATGATAATCTTCTTTTCCAAAATAATTCCATAAAGCTTCACTAAAATCGGGCTAATCATAATGGTTCTATAATTAGAGGGAATGCTTGTATCCCCATTTTTAAAAATATGAACAATGAGGCTTTGCATCCAGGGTTTATGGAAGCCCTACTTGACTGCTAAATTGAAGAGCTTCTGTATGTGAGGGATAAGGATTGGCCCTCCGATTTTAAAAATTTCAGCTTGGTAGCCTTAAATGTCCTTAGCTTTCCCATTTTCAAGTTGCTTAACCTCGAACTCTATGTCATCTAAAGAAAAAACTTCTTCTTTTGTAGGGAAAATATGAATGGTGTCCATGGTATTAGGGAACTCGTAAAGACTTTTAAGATAGGAATTCCTGTCCGTTAAGGGAATCCTATTATTTTCTTTAGTATTGCGTTTTATAATTTGGCTCCAGAACTTCTTAGGATCCAACTTGTATAGTTGTGAAAGTTGCTCTTGCTTTTTATTGATATAGTATATTTTTTTCCTTTTAATTAGGGCTTTGTACATATTGATCTTATTGAGTTTTAAGGGCTCATTAGAAGCATCTCTAATGGATTTCCTAGCAATTTTACATTCTTTATCATATCAAGAGTTGGTTGTTCTATTATTCTTTTTATGGGACACCTGCAAAGAGAACTTGTTAATAGAAGTGGAAAGGGTGGTTGTAAAATTATGATAGAGTTCTTCAATGTTGTCCTTATAAGTTAGGAGGTTTAATTTACTATTTAAATCCTTTAAGAAAATGTCAACTTTACTTTTGTCAAATCGCAAATTCCTTTCATTATTTCTCTTCAATGGTGCTCCTATTAATATCTTATAATAATCAATTTATACATTACTACATTATACATTTAAGTATAAATCAATTAAAACATTAATAAATAGAAAAATATATTATTATGTTATTAATGATAATAGAAAAATACATTATTATTATGTTAATATTATGTATAAAGATGATGAATACATTTTATACCTCTATAGACTTTACCATTCAAATCATTGGGTGGAGGGGGGTCCCTTGTCCCACAATCAAGGAGGTCTCATACACCAATTTGGTGTGGCTTGGTCATGACCTTAAAAATAGATTATTATTATTATTATAAAGTAACTATCAATACATTAATATATAATGTATAATGGTGACATATTAATTAATAAATACCTTATTACTATATTGTAATAATCAATTTATAGATTACTATATTATACATTAAAAGTTAGTTAGAGTATAAATAAAATAAAACATTAGTAAATTGACAAAGTAAAAAAAAGAATTATTACATAAAAACAAACATTAAACTACTACATTATTATATTAATGAAGAAAGATATTAACAATAATAATACATTATTACATTAATCATTAAAGAATGAGTTAAATAATAAATACATTTATAAATTATGAAAAAAATTAATAAAGTATTAAAATATTATTAATTTAATAGATTAATAAAGCATCCATACATTAAAAAATAATATTAATTAATAAAACATCTATACATTAAAAATAATATTAATTAATAAAACATCCATATATTAAACTTTCCAAAAATAGAATTAAAAACTTAAAATACAACCACTTTATAAAAGTGGTTGATATAGGAAAATGGGTACCATTTTTCACTTTTATAAAGTGTTTGTTGTTGACCCGCCAACATGTCTTGGGGATGACCATGAATGTATTAATTAATTATTAATTTACATTAATATATCATTATAACTTATTAATGTAATAAATGAATATCTTATATTAATGTATATAAATTAATGGTCTATTAATGTATATAAATTAATGGTTTATTAATGTATAAATTAAAGTATTAATTTACATTTGTGTAATGTAACATATTAAGTGACTGATAATGTATTAATTGATGGATACATCGATAATGTAATATATTAATTAATAAATACATGAATACATTATTAATTTATATATTGCAAAAGTATAATACACTAATAAAGACAACATTAATAACACAATAATAAAGTAGTAATACATTAAATTTCAGGTATTTAATAACGCATTATTAAAATAAAGTAGTAATACATTATTAAAGTATTAATAAATTAATAATGCATTATTACATTAATGAAATGTCTAAATTAAAGTATTAATTTACATAAATGTATAATGGCATTGTCTAAATTAAATGAGGTGAGTTATGTTCGTGAGATTGCGATGACAAGATATTTACGTGACATTGTGATGCCATGATATCTAAATCATATTGCGACAACAAGATATTTTCTTCACTTTGTGATGAGGGGGATATGTTCGTAATAATGTAACGACAATGATATGTTCATCACATTATGTCTAGAAGGCTATGGTCATCGCATAGCGACGATGTGATATTTTCATCACATTGCAGTGACATGATCATGTTGTCGCAATGTAATGCAAATATCATGACTAGCCATGACCATCACTATGAATGACATTAATACATTAATGTATATTATAAAGTATTAATCAATTAATACATTATTAATTAATACAGTGCTAAAGTATTAATACATTAAAACATTACTAAAATAGTAATACATTATTAAAGTATTAATAAAAAAATAATGCATCATTACATTAATGTAATTTCTAAATTAAAGTATTAATTTTCATTAATGTATAATGCAACTTATTAATTAATTGATAATTTAATAATGTATTGTATTAATTTATTAACACATTATTAATTAATACATTGCTAAAGTATTAATACACTAATACATTTTAATAATACAATAATAAAGTAGTAATACATTGATTTTATTGACCTTAGTAATACATTGGTAGGACCTTAATGACCATACTAATACATTAATAAAGTATTAATACAAAGCCTTATTAAATAACCTAGCTCGAACATAGCCTTAGTAAATAGCCAAGGTTGAACATAGCCTTAATGCATTAATTGGGTCGATGTTATGTTTGTCACATTGTGACAAGAAGGCTATGGTCATTGCATTGCGACGATATGATATTTGTGTGACATTGGGACAATCTCACAAGATATTTTCATCATATTGCGTTGACATGATATTTGCATCACATTTCAACGACATGATATTTGCATCACATTTTGACGAGGACACCATGTTCATCACAATGCGATGATAAGGATATAGTCGTCGCATTTCTATCACATGATATTTGTGTCACATTGTGATTACATGCCTTGGGGATGACCATTAATGTGTTAATTAATCATTACTTTACACTAATATATCATTATAACGTATTAATGTAATACATTAATATCTTATATTAATGTATTAATGTATATAAAATAAAGTTTTATTAATGTATAAATTAAAGTATTAATTTACATAAATGTATAATGGCATTGTCTAAATTAAATGAGGTCATAGCCTTGTCATCATGAGGCTATGTTCATCACATTGCGATGGCAGGATATTTGTGTGACATTGCGATGACATGATATCTACATCATATTGTGACGACAAGATATTTGCTTCACTTTGTGATGAGGGGGATATGTTCTTCATAATACAATGACAAGGATATTTTCGTCACATTGTTTCTAGAAGGCTATGGTCGTCGCATAGCGATGACATGATATTTTTGTCACATTGCGACGACATGATATTTGCATCATATTGCGATGACATGATATTTGCGTCACATTGTGATCGACTGATATTTGGCTCACAATGTAATAAGGAGGCCATGTTCATCACAATGTGAAGACAATAATATGTTCGTCACATAACCACGATAACGCTATGGTCCTCACATTGCAAAGATAGGATATTTGCATCAGATTGTGACAGCATGATATTTTCATTACATTGTGATGACATGAGATTTTTGTCACATTGCAATGAGGAGGCTATGTTCATCGCATTTCCATGACAAGGATATGTTCATCACATAGAGACGAGAAGGCTATGTTCATGAAATTGTGATGACAAGGCTACGTTCAACACATTGCAACAACAAGGCTATGATTGTGACATTGCAATGATAAGGGAATGTTTAGAACATAGAAACAACAAGGCTATGTTCAACACATAGTGAAAATAAGGCTATGTTCATCACATTGTGGCAATAGGATATTTGCATCGTATTGTGAGCACATAATGTTTTCATCTCATTGGGATGACAATGCTATGTTCATCACATTACAAGATATATTCATCATAGTGCAACGATAAGGCTATGTTATTCACAGTGCGATGATAGGGATATTCTCTTCACAGTGTGATAATAAGGCTTTATTTGCAACGATGCAATGATAAGGCAATGTTCATGACATTGCGATGACAAAACTTTGTTGGTCACATTGAAAAGAGAAGGCTATGTTCAACACATCGTGACAACAAGGCTATGTTCATCACATTGTGATGACATGATATTTGTATCACATTACGAGGGTAGGATATTTGCTTCACATTGCGATGACGAGGCTATGTTCATGACATTGCAACAATAAGGACATATTCTTCATAGTGCAATGATAAGGCATGTTGATCACATTGTGATGGTGGGGCTATGTTCATTGCATTGAAATGATAAGGATATGTTTGACACAATGGGACGTTACTATGTTGTTCAGATTGTGACCCTACTATGTTCATCACATTGCAACATTACTATGTTAGTAATTGGGATGATGCATTAATAATACATTATTAAAGTATTAATACATTAATTGGAAATGACCATGATTCACTGTGGTTGACCATGACCAATGTTAAATTTTTTTGAACATGACCATTGTTAACTTCCCTAGAGATTCACTATGCATGACCTTCACTATGGTTGACCTTGGTTGATCATGGTACACAATGGTTAACCATGTTTGACAATTGTTGTCTATAGAAGATCATGGCTAGACATGGCCATCACTACGAATGACATTAATACATTAATGTATATTGTAAAGTATTAATTAATACATTAAAACACTAATAAAATAGTAATACATTATTAAATTATTAATACATTAACAATGCATCATTAAATTAATGTAATTTCTAAATTAAAGTATTAATTTTCATTAATGTATAATGTAACTTATTAATTAATTGATACTTTAATAATGTATTGTATTAATTAATTAATAGATTGCTAAAGTTTTAATACGTTAATACAATAATACATTTTAATATTACATTAATAAAGTATTAATACATAGCCTTATTATATAGCCTAGGTCAAACATAGCCTTAATATATAGCCTAGGTTGAACATAGCCTTAATGCATTAATTGGGTCGATGTTATGTTCGTCGAATTGTGACAAGAAGGCTATGGTCATTGCATTGCGATGATATGATATTTGTGTGACATTGGGACAATCTGACATGATATTTCATCATATTGTGATGACGTGATATTTGCATCACATTTCGAGGACACGATATTTGTGACACATTGTGACGAGGAGGCCATGTTTGTCAGAATGCGATGACAAGGATATAATCATCGCATTGCTCTCACATGATATTTGTGTCACATTGTGATGAAATGATATTTTCATCACATTATGATGAGGAGGCCATGTTCGTCACAATGTGACAACAAGGCTATGTTTTCCACATTGCGATGACAATTCTATGGTCGTCGCATTGCGATGCCATTATATTTTTGTCACATTGTGATAAAAGGATATTTTCATCACATTGCAACGACATGATATTTACGTCACATTGCAACATTATATGTTCATTACATTGCTACACATAATGTGTTGCAACATTTGTGTCACATTGCAACATGTTCGTCACATTGCAACACATTAAATGTTCATGCAACATAATATGTTCATCATATTGCGTCACATTGCAACATTACTATGTTCGTCATGTTGCAACATCCCTTTTTGTTTGTTGTACATAGAAGGAAACTTAGAATCATACTTGTTTTCATGAGGTCGATAACAAATCATCTTTAAATTTGTAGATGGTGAATTATACTTCTTCTAAGGACATTGAGAGTAAATTTATTTGATATGTATTAATTATTAAACGTGATAATTGGGTAATCCATTCATTGATTTCAATGCGTCCTATAATGACTTAATACTTAGAAGGTCAGAGATCTGCTCCATACCATGCTCCATACAATACGTCTCCATACCATACGTGAAGAACATATTGAAATGCATATATGAGGAATGGATAATTCACATGTAGCTAGGCTATAGGCTTTTTCATCACACGTATATATAGAAACTTGAATTAAGTTGCATAAGGAAAACTTAAAAAACAATAATTTGGAGATAAGTGGCAATACATCTATGAACTGGACAGGGTTGGGTCAGTAATCAGCCATAACCCATACAGTCTTAGGTTCATGCCATAAATAAAACAGAAATCTAATTATGGCTGAAAAAATAGACAATTACATAGACGGACAAAATCTTGATTGAACTCTTACTTTGCCCTTGCTATTCAATTCCTTCATCGTGTGAATGAAATCGACACAAATTCTTTATTTCCGCAAACCTGTAGCATACGGCGAAAACTTCACGCTTCGTCTCTCACAACCTTTGCTGGCGACACGAACTTTTTACCTTTAATTTCTTCCGCCATGGACGATCTTCGCTAGAGCGGCCATGGCAGCTTAAATCCTTCTCAGGCATTTGGTAGGGACTGCGCAGGAGTAGAAGATGACACCGGCCACTCGCTCGAGCTTACAGAAGCAAAGCTGCTGAGTCCTCGGAGGTAGCGGCCAAGTCGCCTGTTGCCATTCATTCATTAAATAAGTAGTCGCTTGTTGAGAAACGCTAAAAAGTCGCATCTAACGAAAGAACTCGGAAATTTGTCTCTTCATCTTCTGTTACAGGATTTGTAGCGTCAAGTCCACAAGAACACCCGGACTCACGCGATGAATTAATTAAGATTATAAAAAGACTATTTTATATTTTCAAAGTGGGCGTACATAAATTAATTTCCACTTTATCGCATTTGTCTTCTGGTTTTCGTCGAAAGCCAAATTAAAATCAATTCCTTGGCCTTTCAGTAATTTAATGGTCGATTCTGCACAGAGAATGTCCCTTGCGTTGTGGCTAAAGTTGTTGGAGACACAAATGCAACTTCAACGAGATGATTTTTTTATTAGTTTATTATTGACTTTAAATGTGTAATATAGGAAATCATTTTTTTAATAATAGAGAAATATATTTTTCTAAAATTTAATTGATTAATATCTTTGAAATGAAGTGTTATTGCAAGTTTCATGTCATTTAATGTACACAATTAATGAATTTATCAGTTTGACATGACAAAGAGATTGAGTGCTTGGTAGAGAAACAGATGAATGGTGTCTACCAGTAAATGAAGATCCACGTGCCATTCTAACCACAGCCTTGCCTTGGTTGACAGTACGGGTTACCTTGCGGTGTTGTCCGAAGAGGAGGAAATTGAAAAGCATTCCTTCCACAGCTCTCGTGAGCCTAAAAGCCGGTCTTCCACCCATTCCCCATGGCTTTTAAGAGAACTAAAAAAAAAAAAAACATGTGCTTGCTCGCCTTCACCTCAACTGTTATTCAGTTCTGCTCATACTGAGATTATCTGTTAGCAGAGCATAGAAATGAACATGTTCAAATGAACGACTCTACTCATTCCTTCCACTACCTTGCTGATAGTAAATCTGGTGAGCGTCTTTTTCTTTTGATGGAATTTTGTGGTGGGGAGCGGCTCTGTTTTGCCGTATTCCTGCTCAAATTATCATTGTGTGTAATCCTTTTGAGGTTTTGGGGAGGTTTATGCATGCGGGCTTGTTGTACGGGGATTGATTTTCTCTTAATCTGTATGTAATGGAATTTTAATTATATTGGTCTAATATAGTGGTTGTTTGGATGGATTTATGGGGGCAGACAGTCAGTCAGCTACCTGATTTCTTGATTGGATCATTGCTTTACTCTATGTATTTGGGATTATTTCACATTCATGGAATCTTTATATGTTTATCTAGGTTTTGTTTTGGTTTGATACGCTGGGATGCTTTGATTTGCTGCTAGGTTTCCTGTGTTTATGCTGCTTTTTCGGAAAGAAGTCTTATATTGTAGAATTGCATAAAATACATGAGTACAAGGCTGGGCTTTACTTTCTTTTGCAACCTATCCAACACGTGAGATTGTACCGTTGGTCCGAATCTAGGTTATAGAGAAATTTGTGTTATTTTTATGTTTCTATTGTCATAGTTCAAATGTTTGGTTCGATGCCTACGTACAAGGAGTTGGCAGGTTGTTTAGAGATCCCGTTTACCTTTTTTTTTCCTTTCTGAATGTCCCATTTTGATAAATAATTTTGTACTTTCATGTTAAAAACTTGTGTATACACTTAGTCTGTCAAGAGGTGCACTTTTCTTGAGACTGATGCTTGAGCAAGCTAATTTGTAAAGATTCATGCAGCACTGCTTGTGCAGTGTGAATCTGCCCCCCAGGGGTGAACCACACAACAACCTGCTCACTCTGGCAAACACTTAAAGCACATGCCGTTTAGGAGAATAAAACCCTGGTGGGCAGCTTGAAAGCCATTGCCTGGGCCATTGAATCACAACCCCATTGGCCAAAAGGTGCATTTTCATCATTAAGAGATGACAAGCTATGTGTATTGTGGCTACTATGCTCGCAATGTGATAAATTAAGGGGATGGATATTGAAGTTTCAAATAATTTTTTTACGAGGGTGTTGTTAGGCTAAGTTTAGAGCTCACTTCTACATTACTTTACACAAGCTTTCATTAGTTGCTGTTAATGAAGTTTTTGGTTTGGTGCTTTTGTTTAGTTTGTATTTTTTGTGGTTGTGATTGGTAGCTAGGCATGGAGGTCTTGATCTGTTTTTATGTGAAAACCTGTGGTTATGGAGGTTTTGGTCTGTTTTTATGTTAAAACCTGTGGCTATGGAGGTAATATTGTTTGAAGTCTTTAGGAAAACCCTTATGCTTCCTATGTAATCCTTGGGTTTTGAGTGGTAGATTAGGTGGCAGGCTATCAAAGGGCTTGCATGTGCATTTTTGACATCAGCTCAAGAAGATTGCATGCTGAGATAATTTGCATGCATGCTTGATTATGGGCTTATGAAGGAAATAATGTGAAGACATGACTTGATAAAGAAAAGAGAGGGTGTTTATGAGATTTGGATCCAATATGGGAGTTTTGATTTTCTTTGGTTGATATACCTTGTTTAAGTGAAATAGGAAGTATGGGATTGGTGTGGAAAATTAATTCAGTGTCTTTTTTCTGAAAAACTGAAAAATAACAATTCTGACCTTGTGGCAGGTTCCACCCGTAGGGCAATTGGACCCAGAAGTGGCATCAGGAACAGAAGAGCAGCAACACAATCAGTTGTTTCAAATTCTCCTCACAACAATAACAGTTTAAAGAAAGCCATCCTTAGCGAGTTCCGTGAAGCTAGCATCCAAAAATATGCTGAAGGCTTTGGCATTACCCAAAATGGGACAAATACGAATGGTAAATACTCTACATTGTATGCATTTGGTAGGTTCTTAATATTTTTGAGGTAATATTTTTCAGTTCCAACCTCATTGGGTGGTTTTGGTTCAATTTAGCAAATCTGAGGTGCTCTTACTACTTCTTTGGTGGGCTAGTACAACTACATTGGTCAATAGTTTGTGCATACTAAGGCACTTTAGCATTAGTTCGATGCTATGATGGGCCTTACCTCTGTCTTTATATAGTTGTTAATGACGGATTGTAAATGTCTTTAAGTCTTCCTTCCCAACAAAGTTTTAGATATTTAATTCCCTTTCTAATTTGAGGAAATGTTTAACTTTATTCTGTGTAGGAATGAAGATTGACGAAAATAAATCCACTCCACAGTTAGGGGAGGGAGAATATCCTTTAAATGCAATTGTTGTTAGATGTTCAGGAACTTCTGCATGTGCACCACGACAATCGATTTCTGTGGAAAGTGGAAGCGCTGGTTGTCCATCAAGAGGCAGTGATACAGCAATTGCAACGCCTTCCCGAAACAATCATATGGCAAGGGTACATCATTTAGATATTCATCAAGAGGACTTAGTTTCAACAGAGACTGCAGGGTAAGCCTTATGCATTACTCTATGTTGTTGGTGTTGCTGGTCTCTTAGGGTTGTGTATTTGTCATGATTGAGATAGAGTATTACTGATCAGTTGGACCTTTGCATTTGAGTAGCACAAGGAAGAGAAAATGAGTTCCTAGAGTCAATGGTGGGGAGAAGAGTGGGAGGGGACTCCGGCAGTTCAGCATGAAAGGTGTATCATCTCAATTTCCTTAGTCTCTTTCTTCTTCTGACTGAAATTTTCTTTCAATAGACGTTGATGCATGGACTTCTTTATGTTGCTGGAGGCAATGGAATTTATATAAGTTGATAGTAGATTCTATATGTTTGTTCTCATAATGACAATGATGGTGTACAAAGGGAGGTCAAATTCAAGCCAGGTGTGGACCTCCCCAGCCACGGAGAGAATGTGTGTGACAATGATGGTGTACAAAGGGAGGTCAAATTCAAGCCAGGTGTGGACCTCCCCAGCCATGGAGAGAATGTGTGTACCTAATATGTGTGGAGTTATATTAAAGCCCTGAGTTTGACCAGCTCAAAAAAAAATCTTGGCGCAGTGGGAGATAATGTTTTTGTTTGCTATACATGGTGTCCTCAGGGCATAGTTGTAATTATATTTGGATTAAACATAGTTCTCGGGGGATTGTTTCACTTATTGTTGGTTGTTTCACTGTATCCAGTCAGTCAGAGGGTTGAGAGCAAGGGGCGGACCACATATAATGAGGTAACGACATGATCATAATGACTACTTATTGTACAACAATTTTTCTTTGCTTATTTGTTAAATATGACTCAATTTTGCTCCTATCATCTTAAGTTAATCAAATATTGAAATTCTTATATGTACCATTTTTGAGCAAGCACTACAGAAGGCATCTCTGAAATTTTTACCATGGCATATAAAATGTTACACCACACTAGTGATTGGCACTTCTTACAATCAAAGGGGTTGTTACGTCCCCAAATGTCTGAAAGTGATCAATGCGACTGGAAATTACATGCAACCTAAATCTTGTGGTAATACACACTGTACAGATGTTAAGGCAGTTCAAATTGTGGCATGGCTAGTCCTTGTACTACGGGTTGTAATATCTTTACTGTACTGGAATATAAAGTCCTTATGAAAAATTAGTAATATTGATCCAAAGTCAGCTAAATAGGTGTTGTTCATCCAATTAGCAGCCCACACATAACAGGAGTAGTAGATACAAGAAGTTCTAGAAAAGGTTTCAAGGCTTTGAGCAGTTCTCCAAGAGCATCTTTACATAAACCGGAGAAGAGGCGCTGCATTCATTCTTGACCTAGGGTGCTTCCGTGGAAGTTAGTATTCTTGTCCTTGCTATCAAGCAGGCGTTTGTAGAATACAGGTGACTGAAATGCTAATAAGGGCCGAAGAAAAGGAATTAAACAGTTAGATAAGATAAGATAAGGTAAAATAAGTTTATTAATGTCCAACAAATGACCACAAATTGGTCAATGGGACTTCTAAGTACAACAGTGTGGTATACAAAGTGGGAGCGCAAAGGCCACTCCTAGAAAATCATGATAAATTCAGATCTAATTTATGCTAAATATGATCTTAGGTCTAAGATCATGGAGCGGGAAAACAAAGCAGTAAGGTAGTTGCATTCAAGTACTATGGAGAACCAGAGACCAAAAACACAAAATCTCTAGTGGGGAATGTCTCCTCTAGGGGGTGATCGGGTGATCAACACCTCCTGATGTTATCCATCATAACATCCAGTACTGTAGGCGGTGATCAACCCACTGATGCTATCTCTTCTAACATCCAAGGCTGTAGGGGGCAACCAACATCCCCTGATGCTATCTATCCTAATATCTGAGGCTGTAGAGAAAATATATAATTGTATACATTAATGATGATTACCTTACAAGGCTTTGATGAATAAATCTATTACTGAATGGTGGTGACTCATTCTCCATGATGCTCCTTCAATAGATAGGTTTCTCCATCTTGGTTTTAACAGAAACATAAGCTATCTATTTTAGTGTACAATAGGTAAAATGAATTTGAACCCTGGCTATATCCAGAGGTTCAGATTTCATTCTGGGTGTATATTTCTGATATCATGGATTTTTGCATAAATATATAAACTGTTCACACATTTGATAGATATTTTAATTCAGACATTAATTTACTAGATAATCTCTGTGTAAAATGCCCTCACAGTCTGATTTCAAAATGCCCACGTGTCTGTCCAAGGTGTACAAATTTCAGAAAAGATATTAACATATCCAAATTTTGCTTTGAAAACTTAACCGAAATTTTCTGTAACTTGTCATCCAGATGCGGTAGCCAGAGTCTAAAGCGTGCCATTGCCAGAAATTGCTTCAAAGACTGTAGGTGTTTCGGCTGCAGTAAATAATAACTACCAATCATGGGGACCGCTCTTTGGAAATCTCTTCTTCGCCTTCTGGGTGATATTGCATCTGTAACCCTTCCTCAAGGGTCTTCTGGGAAGGCAGAACCAAACGCCCACTATCGTGGTACTGTGGTCTAGTCTGCTGACCTCCATCTTCTTGCTTGTGTGGGTGAGGATCGACCCATTCCTACCCAAGTTCGAAGGCCCCATTCTTCAGCAATGTGGTGTCGACTGTTAACTATCTCCTCTCGTTTGATCATTTATGAATTCTATTCATGCGTATTCAGATTTTGTAATAGATTGAAGGATAAAACTGAAAGCATTTTATTATAGTTTGTGAATGCTATGCTTGCTCGCTGTCCTTCACCTCAACTGTTATTCAGTTCTGCTCATACTGATATTATCTGTTAGCAGAGCATAGAAATGAGTTGTTTTAAATGCTGTGGATCTGTAAAGGACGTGAAGCCTCCGAAGGGGGCTGAAGTCAATATTAAAAAGAGCGCAGATGATCAGCGATGCCGAGCAGCCCTTGGAAATCAGCCTCCCAAAGTCCTTTCAGGTATGATTTTATTTTATATATTTTTGGTATTTACAACCTCAAGGATTCTCAGAGCCTGTGTCGGTGAATTCAATTCTAGCATTAATAGATAAGGTTACCACCAGATTCCCATTTGTTCAAAATCTAATTCAACTGAGAGCATATTGATGGACACACTTCATTTCTGATCATAATTTTATATAAGCAGATAACCCATCAAAAGATACAAGTGTATTTCTGATCAAAATTTTATCTGAACTCATTAATGGATGCTCTCTATTTATACCCAAGATGGTGTATAAACAGATGACCCATTTATGGATACATAATCTATTTCTTATCATATTTGTGTATATAGGATACTTTTGATAGTCACTTCTTGATTGATTTTAGGATCAAATCCCGTGAAAGTAATTTTAAGCCTGTAATATAGTGGATTGGTATAATGTTTTTGTAAATAATTTCACAAATTTGTCACCTTGAGATTACTGTTTTTTTTCCTTTTCCTTTGGTTGATATAATTTGGCATGTTCTGATTCCTGGGAGGTTTAAGAACTACAAATCCAAAGTTAATCATCTTTGCAATTGATATTTGGGTTGTTAAATGAAGTTAATCAGCTTTGCAATTGATATTTGGGTTGTTAAATGGTTGTCTGCCGCAGGTGATTGCTGATAGAGGAGAGGATACGATGGTGCCACTATTGATCTTTGGTTTTGAGGTTTCATACTCTTTGTTCTTTTGACGGGCTAGTTTCTAGTTTCCATTTGAAGACAAAAATCTTACAGTGTTGTATCAGAAGGTAATGGAACTATCAGATACAAAATCATGGCAACTGGTTTAAAACTTTTACTAGATTAGTCATAATCTCGCATTGAGTTAACACAATGTCATGTACAGATCTTCAAAAGCGATTTCAAGTGTCCAAATTGGTTGTTTGTTGGTGCTCGAAAACTGATCAAAAGAATACTCGGTCCCAATCCAAAGATGTAAGTGAAAACCATCGGTTAGAAGTTTGATTTAGCTTTTGTTTGACTCCAAACCATCAAGCCTTGGGGCGGGCTATATCCAGATTACATCCTTGCTTATGTTTCTCTATTTTATGTCTAGATTCAGATTATAGGCATTAAAAATGGAATTCTAAATTCCTTTTATATATATACACACACATTTAACTTATCAAACTTTCATTGTATTGCCAGTACCCAAAGTAGTGGGGTATTAAGCTTTAATTTGTATACATACCATAATAATTTTTAATCTCAATTTCAACCCTTGTTATTGAAAGATCATTTTAACATTGAATACCTTTTACATACTCGAAGTAAAAACTTTCTTTAAGGCAATTTTCTTTTCCTACTTGTTTTAAACAAATATTATCTTAATGGAGATCATATTCCTTCATGTATTTCAAGGCATTGAATTTTTATTTCTTCTTATTTTTCCAATTTCATTTTAAACCAATTTGATATGTTTATTTTAAAATTAATTTAATTCTTTTTAATAAAATTATTTATTTTTAAATTATATATATATATATATAAACATTTCAAAATATTAAAATAAATCAAATTAGTTATATATATGATAGGAAATGATCTTTTATATATTTTTTTTGTTTCATTGTGTAACTAGAAGTTGTTTGTATATGTTTTTTTTTTCATTATTTTTCTTTTTCTTTTTTAAAGAAGAATGAGTATGCTTGTATTAGAACAGGTGCAGCACGGTGCCATATACTGCCTCTGAAGATAATAAAAGAAATTTTACTCAAATTTATATAAACTTATCGTGTTTCCTTTGCTTTTGAGGTTTTCTATTCCTCTGAGAGGGTGTGTGAGTGCTTTAGCCTGTTTCTATAATTAAAATATGTCATTTAAAAAATAAAAAAATTTATTTTAGAGCCCAACGTTTCTATTATATGTCTCCATAATTAGCTGGTTTTTTAAATAGCATTTTTTAGTGTATAGTGAAGGTTTTGCGTTCGTAGAGATTGTCGTGATGCCAAAAAAACTAATGGGAAGCTTGCCACCAGATCCATTGGGTTTCTAACCCTGTAGCTATCAATTAACTTACCAAAAGAATTAAAAATGGTTTCATAACTACACATTTGGAAATCAATGGTAACTTACCAAAATAATTAAAAATGGTTTCATAACTACACATTTGGAAATCAATGGTAACTTACCAAAATAATTAAAAATGGTTTCATAACTACACATTTGGAAAAATAAGAAAATAAAATAAAAAAATAGTCTTATTTCATAAGTCAATGGTAACTTACCAAAAGAATTAAAAATAGTTTCATAACTACACATTTGGAAAAATAAAAGAAGAGTCTTATTTGTTATAAAATTATTTTATCAATAGAGTTGTACCTTATAAGAAAATGACACTCATATATAGTCATGTCAAAATTAATTTCAAACGTCGAATGAAGTGAAGGTTGCAGTAACACTATCAGTTTATTGACCAATGAGAGGTCATAAAAATACCAATTTTGTTATATTGAAAAATAAATTTTTTTATTTGTTATGTTTAACATTAAAATTTATACACATTTTTTAAGTCAACATAAAACTAATATGAAATTCAATGCTAACTTATTTCCATATACTGCCTCTCCGTGAGTATAATAAGAGAGGACTCTCCAACAAAACATTTTAAGATATTTCTAGGATTTCTATAAACTACTACAAGTATATATTTGGACAAATATTCCTAATATTAGAAAAACTTAAAAAAACATTAGACATTATTGTATAAAAGTTGTGAGCTTCTTCCTGATTCTCTCCATTGATCATGGAGTTTCAGTCGGCATTCAACATTTCCACATCCCCTTGCTCTTGTTGTATTGCATCCTCTTCATTAACATCCTCCACTAGAGAGCTAATAATCAACCTAGCAAGTGAATGATCTATTCAATTGTCTATTACGAGACACACAAAACCAGTTGTTGGAGAGTAGCGCACTCAACTTTAAGGACCTCTATTTGTTTCTTTTGACTATTCAAGGTTTGCATTATGAAATCAACTTCATAATCCTTGACCTCTTCCTCAGAGTGCATTCTCCTATTTAATAAAAATGTGATGAAAATATTGATTTTTTGTTATCAAAGATGTAGTCCTCTTGTTTTCTTAAGACTATGTGAATTTCAATTGTTTCACGTAGTGGGAATCTCCTAGAATGCCCATGTTCTATTTTAGTTGCCCAACATAACACCTATTTGAGCCCTTTCTATCCACTGACAACATTTAGACTAGCAATCAAGTATTAAGATACTCCAACATTCCCTTAGAATCAAAGATGAAGGATGGATTTCTAACCTTTAGAAAATTTGAGATGATAACAACGAGCCTCTAGAGAAATAGGTACCTCCAAAGTAGAGCAATGCAACAGAACCTAAGTAGAACAAATGGAAAACCAATAATACTATTTGGACCCCACAAACATGCATTATTGAGCCATCAAGATTCAAAATCCCATAAATCATAACCACATTCAAAGCCACATAGTCTTCAAGAACCAAGGTCAACATAACATTTATATAGAAAATAATTAGAGCTAGGATCCCATAGAGATAAATCGAAAGGGTTGATATCTAATGCTAAGCCCTAATTTGAACCAGGATGATGAAAAATCATGAACCATAAATTAGAAAAATTCCATGATCCACAAGCAATAAAATGGTGCTTGAGAGACATTATCCCACTCAGATGGAGGAAGAAAATCAAAAGCACTTGATGTGAATGATTCTTCATTAACCTTTGAGTCTGTGAGGGCACTGCAAGTTGAATGCTCCTTGGCCGACGATCTTTATAATCAACCAACCTTCATGTGATATCATCCTAAATGTTTGACATTTAAGAGCACATCCCCTATTTTTTACCTCTATTTACTGCATTCTATAAGAGTGTCATTGCTAGTTAGGTTGTCAACTTGATGGTTATGTGACCTAAGAACATGGTAGAACTCAACATTCTTGAATAGAACATGGTCGAAATCAACACTATTCAATCAAACAAATTCTTCCTTGATTCACTTGGTTATTCTTATGAGAACGTGATTTTTGAGAGAGGAGGCTTCAAGCATTAATTTCATGATTAGATTTGAGTCCCCTATGACAATCAGGTCCTTCATAATATTTTCATCGATGATCTTAATATTTTGAAATAGAGAAAATTACTCTACTTGATTTCTTCTACCTTCATTGAATCCCCACTTTAAGGCATTTTATGTTTTTCCTTCAAAATCAAGAATGATTCATCCACACCTGTAACCCCTTGAAATCTTTTAATTATTAGTAAATACCATAGGGCACTTGTGATCTGAATTAGATCCTCTCCAAAAAATTGTAATAAGTACTTAGTTTTTTTTACTTTTGAAAATTTCATAAACATGTCCTTATTATTTCATTTTGTCTTTCTGAAAAAAATTGGAAGTGGAAATGAACCATATAGTGATGGTTGAACTTCCAAAGACAACTCATTAAAAATTAAGGTCGTAGTGAAGAAAGACATCAATGGGGGGATGCACGAAGAAATAGGGAAGGATGATAACACAAATTACAACTCAAAGAGGGTAGCCTGCTTGAAGCTGAGTGAAAGGAGTTGAATTTCCTATTCACTCTAAGAAAAGGTGTGTCTGAGCATTGGAATATATAATTTGTATTTTGAGTGAGTAACAATACACAAAGTCTGTGTATATCTCACCCCTTTGTAATTTTCTCTTGATCATAATAAAAATCGAATTTAAATGTTGATATATGCAATTTAATGCATTATGTTCTTCGAGTATTTTTTTTATGAGCTACAATGTTCTATAGGTAAAGAGAGGAGGGAGGGGGTGAGAGAGAGAGAGAGAGAGAATGTAGTAGAGGGAGAGGGGGAGAGATAGAGGGAGAGATAGATAGAGATAGGCATAGATGATTATAGGGGATAAATTTCGCAAATGGTCTAATTTTCCATGGTTTTTCCCAAAAAAAAGATTCACCAATTTCCATTTCTTTCGGTATTTTTTTGATGGGCTACAGTGAAACATATTTTTATCCTATAGAAACCATTTGTATAACCTGTTATTTGTTGGGTGTTTTTATTTTTCCCACTGGTTGTACATAGCATTCTTTTTCTTTCAAGACCTTTTCCTCTGCCTAGGTGAATTCATAGACGCTCAAGCATGTTGTCCTCTACCTAGGCATGTTGTTTACTTATTAGGAATATTTCTCAACCTTCTTGTAGATATATGCATTCCCCAAGTAAAATTACCTCCCCCTAGATGTTTTTTCTCATCTTCAGTTACCAAAATCACCCTCTGAGCATTTATCTCCATTGCTAGTCTACCCAACTGATATGTTGAGATTTTTGCTTCACCATTCCTCGAATCATTTTTTCAGGTTAATTTGCTTTGTGGTTATTTGTTCAACTTCACTTGAATATGGTCCATTTATTTCCCTTAGTACAACTAGTTTTCTCTCATGGTCAATTTTTTTCATTTACTTGACTAAGCTTTCATTTGGTCGACCTAACCACTCGAGCATTCGATAGGTATATCATTCAATTGACTCGACCATTGGATCATTCGATTGGTCAGTAATTGGATGAATTCGACTTGTGGGTGGTTGATGGTTCTGCTTCTGATCGAATCATTTTTTGGGTAATCAACTAGATTATCATTTGGTCGATTGGTGTTTCATTGGGTTAATTAGACTTGTGGGTGGTCGAAAGGTTTATTATTTGATCGACCCGACTATTGATTGGAATATTCCAGGTCTTACAACTAGCTAAGAAGATCAATACATAAATAATAAGTTCATTCTTTAGAAGCATTTGTGTTGGTGAGACAGACAGGCCATAGGCTTAACATTTTATGGATAAGCTTGCAAAAAATTGACGGAAAAAAGTGGAAATGGGGTGCAAAGAAACATGCACACACATGAATGCATGCAAATACTTAGAAATGTCCACACGTTCTTAATCCTACATCTTTACTGCTCACCAAACTGCTACACGCACTTGACAACTTAGATTTTTTTAGGAACACACACACATTCTTGAGAAAGAGTGTGCATGTTCTCGAGAATGCACACACATTCTTGAGAAACATGTGTCTGATAATTCATGAACATTCTTGAGAAGTGCATATGCTCAAGAATGCACGTGCAAATTCTTGAGAAACACATGTTGTATAATGCATGCATGTTCCTCAATAGAAAGATGCACACTCTTTAGAATGCGTGTGCATTCTTAAGAAGGAGCGTGTGCATGTTCTTGTTCTTATATCCTTCAATTTTTCTTCTATCTTTGAGTCAAAGGAAATGTCCAAGTTCATTCATACACACATCTAATCTGAATAACTAACTCTGTAGGAGACCATAGAGTTAGGTTAAGACTCACCAACGGTAGAATGTTATAGGTTAGCTATTGGTCTTATGAAAAAGGGAGGGAAGGAGAGAGGGGTAGATTTAGATACAGAATGAGAGGGAGAGAGAGTGGGAGGGAGGCAGAGAGAGGGAGAGAGGGATGAAAATAAGAAGGGGAGAGAGCTGGGAAGAGAGGCATAGGGGATCTACATTTTAAACCATTACAATATAGCAATGCAAAAATAGATTATGTATAAAACATAAATAAAACAATATCATTCACAAATAGTAGTCAGAAATTTACCTTGGAAACCATTAGAATACAATATATAGGATCTCGTGAAATACAAAGCTCTAATATATTGACCCAGAATAGATTCATTTAGTGAAATTAAATTACAAACGGTTAAAAAACCATTGGTCAAAAAACCCTAAAAACAAGCTAAAAATGAATGAAAAAACAACCTATTTTTTTTTCTTCTCCCCCTCTTTTCTCCCATTTCAATGTATAATACATGGGATAATCATGAAAAGAATATAAAACATACTAATCATATGAGGGGGAGAGATAGAGAGAGAA
>ML784160.1:415913-431702 GCA_009831015.1 Picea engelmannii | reverse complement strand
AGAGAGATGGAGAGGGAGAGGGAGAGTGTGAGAGAGGGATGGGGGAGATGTTATAACTGTAAATGGAACCAGACATGCATACCTGGCATCAGGCCATCTTACTTGCTATCTTTTCCAAGCCATCATTGAACATCTCTTCTAAAAAAACATTGTTTTGAGGGTGTACACACCCTACATCACTACTGCCCGCGTACACATGCTTTTTACACCACTACAACCCACTAGTGGTGCAACAAGTGTGTGTATGCAGGCAGTAGTGGTGTAGGGAGCGTACACCCTCAAAACAATGGTTTTTTAGAAGAGTTGTTCATTGATGGTTTGGAAAAGATAGCAAGTAAGATGGCCTGATGCTAGGTATGCATTTCTAGTTCAATTTAGGGTTATAACAAGAGATAGAGAGAGAGGGATTTAGAGAGGAATATGGAGAGAGAGTTAAAGAGATAGGGGGGAGAGATGGGAAGGGAGAGAGAGATGGAAATAATGAAGGTGTTGATCAGAAAGATTGTTTTACAGTTCTTAAGTCAACCTCATGAGGATAAATCTACCTATGTATTTAAAGAGGTGGTACTTATGTATTTCAAATAACATACAAGAAAAAATAAAATTCCTGAGAAAGGACCATTCTTATTCTTGAAATAAATATTCACTTGCAAAGAATACCCGATAATTGAAAAACTATCTCATAGAAGGAAAATATTTACAATATGTGTAACTTACCCATCCCTCACTTGGTTCACGTCACTTCTAAAACAACCCAATAAAAATTTATGATACTAAATAAAAATGTGGAAATAAAACATATCATGACATCCATACACATGAAAATTCCTATGCTACTTAAAAATGTAAATACAATTACTTAATTATGCTTAGTAAAAACTAAATAACACAAAAAAAAATTCAATCAAACAAATGGTAATTCACATGCATCATTTTTCTCACCACAAGAACAATAGCCAAAATATCTCATAGTAGAAATACACAACAACTATATCAACATTTAATAGGAATAAACAAAACAAATAATAACACTGATCTTATAAAACTATGCAACCTATTGTAGAGGATGGGAGTTCCTTCCAAGCATAGACTAGTTGTTCCATTTCTAAATAACAAGTCACCCCCAAGTTGGGGGCTATGAATTTATAATATATAGTCGTTCGTAAAGGTTGGCTAATGTCCTCCTCTCAACAACAAATCACATATCTAATTCTAGTCCACTAGCTCTCTTCCCATCAACTTGAATAACCCAATCGATGGAATCCCCCTTCACTAGTCAAATCCCTAATGCCTTTCCACTCCCCTCCAGGGCTTCCATCATAGTTTATATATGAAATACACTTGTTGGTACCTCAGGAATCCAACAATCGCAACATGAATTACCCCAGCAACAAAACATGTTCTTTCATCTATGAATTTCAAACAACACATTACTCCCAGGCATGTGACCTCTTTCTCCATGAGTGTTCATCTCCAAAAAACTAAGAAACTTGTCCACAATATCTACCCTCAAGCTCCAACACTCATAAATTATTTGTTTCCCAAAAAACTCCATGTAAAGACAAGTCTCTATGTGAAAATATGAATGTGTAGTTCTGGTCTCCTACCCATACGGATTTCCTATATTTATCTTTCTTTGTTGCACTAGCATATTTGGGTCATTTTGTGATGGTTATTTCGACACTCTTGTGACGTTATGTCTTGGATATTGTGACGAATCTTGAGTCTCCCAAACGTTGCTTCAGATGATGTGGCATGTGCGACGAACCTGGATTATTTTCGCAAGTGCAACGACAATAGGGAAGTTGTCATGATTGCGACAAAAAAGAAATATTGTTGCCAGAACGACTAAGTAAATAAATCGTCGAAAGCACAACAAACTAGGGAAATCGTTGCAAGAGCGACCATAAAGAGAGCTTGTCGCACCCTCGACAATATTGACAAAGTAATGAAAAACTTTGTTATGAAGGGGTTGTCGCAATTGTAACGGACACAGGGTATATTGCAACAAAGTTTCTATAAAATTTTAGTAATTTGTATACCAAGTTCGATGCTAATGGAAAAGTTTGTGATGCAAGGGTCGTCGCAATTGTGACAGACACAGGGTATATTGCGACGAAGTTTCTATACAATTTTCCTAATTTGTATAGCAAGTTCGTCGCTAATGGAAAATTTTGTGACAAAGTGGTCGTCGCAATTGCGACGATGTGTACAAAACTTGTGACGAACTTGCTATACAAATTACGAAAATTGTATAGCAACGTCGTCCCAATATACCATGTTTTCGTCGCAATTGCAATGATAATTGCTATAAAATTTTCGTAATTTTTATAGTAAGTTTGTCACGAGGTTTGTACATGTCGTCTCTCTTGGGATGACAATAATTTATATATATATATATATATATATATATATATATATATATATATATATATATTGCACACTAAAGAGGTCATCCAAGTGAAGTTGTTGGTTTCTTGGTTGAGTCAGTTGACTGACTCTACTGGTCAAACTAACTATCTTCTTAAAACAACTACACAATTGTATCAAAAAACAATACTCTAACTTAGATTTAGATATTTAACATCTCTGTGGCCTCAAAGTCTTCTTTGTCCTAAAAAGGTGAGGAAAAATAAATACTCAAACCTTCCAAAGAAATTATTGCTTTATTATTCAAATAAACTCTGATGGCCTTATATATGATTTTATATTCTTTTTTTATATTTACTCATGGGTTATACATTTTAATATGGTTCCATTAAATACCTTCTATCACCTTAGTGCCCTTGCCTCTACATTTCTAGGCCATGGTTTTTAACATACGGAGGATTTTCCTAGGGGGATAATACTAAGTCCTATCATTGCATTTCTAAATAGGTGAGGACAAGGACTTTGTTTGACCTGGGTTGACATCTCTAAACTAATGCTTCAAAAAAAGTAAGAGAATAAAATGCTCAATGAATGCTTGAAAGGAAAACACTTACTTTATTAAACACAACACACCAATGCACCATTACTCATAATTAGTGATGAAGCAATATACAATGTTCAAGGTAAAACTTTCTAAGTAAAAAGTACATATTCATTCACAAGATAGTCGTCATTTAACAAATTACATATGTGTAAGAAGTAAAGCATGACCAAGTACTTATGAAACATTTAAGCATGAAATTGGGTCGTTATGATAGCAATGAAATAGAGAATCGTTGTAACAAGTTCATAACCAATATAAGTTTGCATCCATTCAATAAGTATATGCCATGAAACAGATGAAGTGTCACTATTGTAAAGAGAGAATAAGGCAACGAGCTCAATGTAATAACTTTAGAAGAAATACAATGCTACCAGATTAGCAAATTTCATTATTATATGTCAAGGCACAAAAATTATATCATTAACCAAACTTAACATTCATTCATCAACACTCAGAAATTAATTTGTTTCTCATCATACAATATAGATCAATTCTTTGGAACCATGATCGTTGCATGAATTGACCCTCTCAACTAGCAAACAATATAAATGTTGCATTTTTTGGGTAGATTGTTTGGGGTGGTTAGGGTAGGAATGTATCGTGGTCAACCAACCAAGCCAAAAGACATGCAAACACCACAAAAAAATATGGTTAACAAACCTTCATACAATAGTGAAAAGAGGCAATGATTGGACTGATTACAACGTCCTTTGGAATTCCTTAACATATTTTGGCTTCTTTGGGATGTGGCAAACAAAGTGTGATAAAAACATTGCAAGACATCTACACATTAATCACCATTGGCAGTGGAATACTACTGCACTTTTATGAAAGTCCTGGATAGATTTTTGGATAACATATAGGAGGTAATGTCAAGGCTTTAAATAGAAGCATATATCCATCATACTTTTGTGTGATACGTCATCTAATAAAATAATTAAATGATCCAAAATAATGTTGGATAGAGAAAGAAATATATGTGTTAATAGGGAGGCTTACTTGTAAATGCAACTCAGACTAGGTTATAATAGGGTAACCCCATTCCATTATACCTAATAAGGGTTATTAGACTATAAATTAGGTTAAGGAACCATATATATACTTTCAGTGTAATGTACCTCAAATTTGTCATAATTTTTTTTTTTCCTTTTGGTACATTATTTACCTTCGTTTAATCAAATCATATGACGGGTACTTACATTTTTTATTTGAATATCTTTATGCCATACCAACTTAATACTTAAGGGAGGTTCCCAATGATTACAAGTATTTTTCCAACCTATATGTTACTATCTAGATACTAATACAATACGTGTATTACAAGTATTTTTTCAACCTATATGTTACTATATAGATATTAATACAATGCATGTATCCACCCATACACTATGATTCGAGTTTTTTCAGTTCCCTTGTTAAGAGAATTGGGCTATTTGGATTTTTTGCACGAGTTTATATCCTGAGAGTTAATACTTTTACCCTTACCTAGCTGTGTCAATATAAGAATTCAAATCCTTAATGTAATACGTATCAGGAATAGATTTAAGGATATTAATGTTGATTTATGAGTTTCTTCAATGTGTTTTTCTTTGATGGCTTCATTTTAGTTACGATACAATCAATCTCCACCATAACGATTTGAACCCCGATCGATTCCGCACAGTTCTCGGCATAACCAAAATAACTAATCCTCCTCTTCCTGTTGGTGTAACTGGAAGATAATTCAAAAGACCATATAGTTTAGCGACCGATTAGGTCCCTGGACAGTCATGGGTTGACTGCAATTAATTTCGTATCTTCAGCATCAAGGGAGATGGATGTACCTATCAGGAGGAATTTAAGGATCTATTCTGAAATTAAATGGGGGTTCTCTCAATCATCAGTCCTGATGACCCTTCCACCTGTTCTTCCCAATCCTAAAGCACCAACATTGCCCTAGCACATGGATTGTACCTCCCGTGATGTAAAGAACGGTACTCGTCCCTCTTAGGTTTTGGCGATCTCACTTCTGTCCTAGTGACTCTGAAGGAGAGGGTTATGTGTTATGCATTCCTCCATAGGGAAAGGCTACTGCCTCTGCGGAAAAACCTTGGTGAAGACGACGGCAACACCGACAACCTAGTAAGTTTTCTAAGAAAATTGTCATGTCTCAAATTCGAAACATAGTTCAATGTTTGGTTCAAATAAAAGAAGAAACTTTACTTCCTAAAATATTTACTGTGGTTGTAAAGACCTCCTTTACTCCTGACAGTTATGTTCAGAGTTTACGCATTTTCTTTTATTTTGGTGTTGTCTGTAGAAGAGGTTTCCACTGTATCCGAGAGTCACCACTCTTTACCTCTGTGAGTCTAACGTCATACCTCGCGTCCACTGTTTGTGTCCTGCGGAATTGTTTTCCGGTTCATTCTTCTTGTTTACCCTGTGACTAGTAACTATATTTGGGAGTAACTCAGTGTAGTTCAGAAGAGTCTGTTCTTACGTCGTGTTAGGGTTCCAGGAAGAGTAGGGTCAAGCCTGACTCTTAACGTCTCTATGACTAATGTATATTATTTGTAGTAAGGCGGAGGTTTGCCGGGAGTTTAACTCTTATTAAGTTATAATAATTTTTGCGAGAACTTATGTTGACTGTGTGTATGATGTATTTCCTTATATTCTTCATTTACTGTTCATAAAGGGTCTTCAATGAAAGGTTTAATTCTTGAATTTGCAGTGTTATTTTATTTTCAAAGTAATTGTGAAATTTTGTACAAATCAGATTCTCTGTATTAATGGTGGGACTCTGCCTGTTGCAAGGGTACCCACCAGAAGTTCCAGGATCCATCCTCCCCCTCAGCCAGGGTCGGTACGAGACAAAGGGAATGACAATTGGAGGGCGGGGTGTTTCGGCTGCTAAGTTAAGTATTCCAGGCATAACTGTAATGATCAATTTACCCTTTGATTCTATATTTAATGTCTTACTAAAGTTTTTTTGTGATGGCCAAATGCAGGTATGCCCACTTCACGGTGCTGGGACTGGCCTATACCCCCTATGACAAAAGTACTCGGGCTCTGAAATAGTGGCTCTCAACTTGCTTCTTAAATTCAAAGCATGGCGGTCATGAGGTTGTTTGTAGCTTTCTCTTGGTAAACATAACCCACTTCCATGCTTCGATTTCCTGTACCGGATGTCTAAGGGTTAACCCTGATTTGTTTTTTTGTGGTTAAAATTCCAGTTAAGGAGATATATACAGTCAAGTGTAATGTAAGGAAAAGATTGATATTCAAAACTAGAGGACGAAGAAACATATCTAAATTTTACTATTTGGGAGATCTTAAAATTTGTTAAGCTTAGTATTGAAGGGATCTTCTTTCTATTTGGAGAAAAAGCTTTTGGGGTAATTTGTCCTCGGCGTTTTGTATTTTATTTATGTAATTAATGTATTCAGAAATCTCTATGTAAGTTACAGTAACTATCATTTCTTGTTTTTATTAAAGTCTATATGATTAATCTCTTGTTAACGACATTCTTATTATTGAATTTTCCCAAAAGGGGATCATGCGGAAACAGGGTTTCGCACCTGCGTATTGTAGATTCTTGTCTTTCAACCAAATGCATCTTCAGATTAGATTTCATTAACCCTGTAAATTCCTAAAATAGTTTTCTGGAAAACTGCGAAGTAATTTGAAGGATATCCTAATCTTACCATTGTTGTCCGAGGTGTAGAAATGCTACAACCATGAACTCAAAAAAAAACTTCTTTGTTCCTCTCCGCATGTCGCACGATAAAATCGGAATGGGATACCCTACCCTTGTATAGGCAATAGCACCCGCACACAACATATATGTAAGATGCATCATAAGTTGATAATGTATCAGCGAAATCATTATTCGCTTATCTGTAGCATGATACTAGCATGTATATCCATTCATTCAGCCGGTTCATATAATTATATCGTTAAGTTTAGGGTAAACTAGATTTTTGATTTTGTTCATTCCCATATGCTTCATTGTTCTGGTTCTATCCAAGTTCCACTATGTGTATCGTTCTGTCTAGGAATTAAATTGTAGAATTAAATATGCTTGCAATAGATCTGTTCATTCATTGATACATATTCGATTCCACTTAAAGTTTTAATTTCAAGAAACATTTCCAGAAAATGAATCCTACAATCTGTTGCTTATTTTATGAGGATATCAAATATTTTATATGTATGTACAGGTTCTAAATCTAGAGTAGAGGTTACCAGGGAATGATTCTAGAATTGATATTTAAACTATTCGACAGTAAAGTGGACTGTATATTTCATGAAATCGAACAGCCTTTGTCTAGGTTATTCAATGCATACCAACTTTAAGGATTCCACTAGATCAATAACCAATTCATCCCACAAAGGAAAAAATACTAAAATTTAGATATAGTAAATGACTTACAACAATTATACAATCATTAAAACAAATACTAGAAACCATTTCAGTTCAAATTTAACATGCACGGTACATCAGATATAAAATCATTCAGACAGATAAGAATTAGAGTAGCATATCCGAACTAAACTCGTGGAAAAACAAAGGGAACAACCACGTTCCTCCCAACCATATAACTGAGCAGCCAAGATCACTTGCATGGTTCACCCCCTAGCCTGACCATGAGTCCATGAGGGTGAACTTGGAAATCTCTCTTCAGCAATGTCCTTCAATTCAGTAGCTCCCCCTTGCCTCACACTCATTCAGTGTTCATAACAGCAAGGAAAAAATCAATAGTCTCTTTCCCAACATACTTGGCAGCATCCTGCCTCCACGCATATGCTTATTTATTAATTGCCTAGGTATTTTTTCCCTCCCTTGGGAATTTTCGTAGCTTCCTAAATCCCTGATTTTCAAGGGCTTCCAATGGCCAAATCACTAATTTTCCACTTGTAAAAATCAGCCTAGGGGTAGTTCCAACATGTTCCCCACTCATGGAGTCATGGTCAGCTACTTTTAACATGGTTGTTCCATTTGTCCTCCTGCAATCAATATAAAATATTTTGTTTTTAAACAAGTGTCATTGTCAAATAGTTAGTTGGGTCAAATTAGATCTCTACCCAATAGTCATAATAATTTATTACAAATAACAAATTCGAATTTTGGAATTGCCATAAATGGAAAAAAAAATCCAAATTCGAATTTACTAAAAAACAAAATAAATTTCCAAAAATATTTTATTTTGGGGGATGTCACATCCTTTCCCCCTTCAATAAAACACTGTCCTCGGTGTTCGTTCCTTTCTTGGAATAAGATTGGATGAGATTTCCACAAATCTCCCTCCAATTCCCAAGTGGCCTCCTCAGGACTAAAGTGCTTCCATTGCACCTTTACCTGAGTGACGGATCTGTTCCAAAGTGCTATTTCTCTCTGGTCTAAAATGTGTAGGGGTTCCACCTAGAACTTGCCTTTGGGTTCCACCTGTACCAAGTTCCAATCAATCATGTGAGTAGGGTTGTGAATATACTTTTTCAACAAAGAAATATGAAATACATTATGAATTCTTAGATTGGTTGGAAGTACAATTTGATATGCTACAGGTCCAATTCGAGTTAGTATTTGGAAGGGCCCACAAAACTTGGGTGTTAGCTTGGAACAATTTCCTAACTTCAATGAGCTTTTTCGAGCTTTGACCTTCAAGTACACATGGTCTCCCACTTGAAATTCTAAGTGTCTTCTTTTCTGATCTGCGTAGCTTTTCTGCCTATCCTATGCTTCCTTCAGGTTCTGTTGTACCTTTCTTACCATGTTCTTCATTTCTTGGAGCATTTCTGGTCCAACCATGAGTCTGTCAACTGGGTTATCCCAACTAATTAGAGTTGTACACTTCCTGTCATACAATACTTCAAAAGGACTCAACTTTGTTGAAGTTTGGTACCCGTTGTTATATGCAAATTCTACCAAGTGTATATAGTCCTCCCACTTGTTCGGTTTTGTTCTTACGTACATGTGGAGCATATCCTCTATAATTTTGTTTGTCCTTTCGGTTTGCCCATCCGTTTGTGCATGATAACTCGTACTGAAATTCAAATTGGTATTTAACCCTGCAAATAGTTCCTTCCAAAAGGCGAATGTGAATTTTACGTCTCTATCTGAAATCACCATTTTAGGAATACCATGCAGTCTACAAATTTCTTTCATGAATATTTCAGCAATGTTTATAGCTTTAAAAGTAGACTTTACAAGAATAAAGTGTGCAGACTTACTGAGTTTTATCGATCACAACCATGATAGAATCATTCTGTTTCTAAGTTTTAGGCAAACCTGTTATAAAGTCGAGCGATATGGTCTCCCATTTCCATTCTGGTACTGGTAATGGTTGTAATAGGCCGGCTGGATGCTGATGCTCGGCCTTAACCTGCTGACAATCTTGGAACCTAGCCAAGTATTCTGTTGTTTCTCCCTTCATATTAGACCAATAAAATAGTTTCCTAAGTGTTGTTATCGTTTTCTAGTAACCTGGGTGGCTAGAATACAGTTTCTTATGCACTTCGTCCAAGACTGTTAATTTTAACTCTGTTGAATCTGGTATGTAAAGCCTGTTTTTAAATCGTAACAATCCCTTCTTGTCGATACTTAGATCTGGTTTATCTGAGTTTGCGGTACTATTTGGTAATTCTACCATTATCTTAGTGTAGTTTTCATCGTTAATACCTGTCGTCCTTATTCTTTGTTCCAGATCACTTTCTACCCTGTTAATATTTATCTCAAATAACCCATGGACCCTTCTGCTTAAAGCATCTGCTACTTTATTTTCCTTTCCCTTGATATGTCTGAACTCAAAGTCGAATTCGCTCAAGAAGGCTAACCACCTTGCTTGTCTTGCATTGAGATCTGGTTGGTTAAACATATATTTCACCCCCCATATTATTCGTTAATAATAGGAATTTTTTTCCCATTATGTAGTGTCACCACATTTTTAAGGCGTGTATTATTGCTGCCAATTCTAAGTCATGTGTTACATAATTTCACTCGTGTTTTTTTAGTTTCCAGGACTCATAACAAATAACATGTCCTTCCTGAGTTAGGACACCACCTAGCCCTTCGTTACTTTCATCAACACATATGGTGAAGTCTTTATCTGGGTCTGCTACTTTCAATATGGGTGCAATTGTCAATAATTCCTTTAGTTTGTTGAAGTTGTATTGACACTTCTCTGACCAGTTAAACCTGGTTCCTTTCTTTTGTAATGAGGTGATAGGGTAAGCTATCTTGGAAAACCCTTCTATAAACCTACAATAATATCCAGTGATTCCAATGAAAGACCGTATATCCGCTACATCTTTAGGTACCGGTCATTCCATAATGGCTTTTGTCTTTTCCGGGTCTACGACAATGCCCTCAGCTGAAATTACATGTCCAAGATATTGTATTTCTTTTTTATAGAAGTCACACTTGTCAAATTTGGCATACAATTTGTGCTTCCTCAACATTTGCATAACTATTCTTCAGTGTTCCTCATGTTCCTCCTCCGTCTTTGAAAAGATCTTGGCCCCTCCTACTTGATCCAACATATCATTTATCCTTGGTAAGGGGTACTTATTATTAATAGTCATTTTGTTCAGTTGTCTATAATCGATACATAGTCTTAGAGTACCATATTTCTTTTTCACAAAGAGGACTGGTGCTCCCCAAGGTGAGACACTCAGTCTGATATACTCTTTGTCCAACAATTCCTGTAATTGTATTTTTAATTCTGTCAGTTCTGGTAGATTCATTCGGTACGATGCTTTTGAGATGGGGGATGAACCAAGTAGTAGGTCTATGGAGAAGTCTATTTCCCTTCTGGGGGTAACTCTAGTATCTCATCCACAAACATGTCTCTGAAATCACATAGAACAACAAAGTCTTCCAACTTTGGCTTATCTTCTTTTTCTGCCAGATTCATCACTTGGATGGCATAAACTTGACATCCCTTTCTCATACATTTCTTTTGTTGCATCGCTGGAATTTGTTTGACTGATACCGATTTTGGTATACCTTGGGCTATCCTAGTAGTGCCAGAATTATCTTTATAGCTAAGTATCTTTGTATAACAATCTAATATTGCTTTGTGTCATTCCAACCAATCCATCCCAATAATCATATCGTAAGATCCTAGTAGTAGGATGTTCAGATCGGTCCTTATAATTTGACCATCTAAGATGAACTCAAAATCCAAAATATAGTCAATTACTTTCCTTTTAGTACATGTCGCCAATTGCACAAGCCATGATTTTGCGTGCTTCAATCTCTTAAGTTTATTTGACTCTACTACCTTCGGAGTAATATAACTTAATGTTGCTCCAGGGTCAATTAAAACAAAATTTTGAGTGTCATGGATTTTACCTTCGATTTATACCACTGAGGATTGGTGGTCAGCTTGTTGGCCATCAATGGTTGCATTTATCCAATGTAGGCTCCTACCCATGTCTCCCACTATCGAGGTTTCATGCAGATTATGAACGAAAGTTTTGTTTGCTGAAATCAAACGTGGAAAGTTCCTCCTTAGATGAGGCTCTCCACATTCCCAACACTTTAGTGGCTCGTGGGAGTTGTCCCCAAACTTCTTCATTCCCAGGTTTACCGGTTTACCACTGCTCAAGGCATTCGGGTGGTTGAAGTGAGAATATTTTCTTGGGAAACTTTTTACTGTATTCCGATGAGGAGATGGCTGGTATCCCTTCTTTCGTTGGTTCATTCGATCTTGCTTCTTATCCTTCCAGTCTTTGGGAAACTCCACCTGGTGCTTATATTGATCATAGCACATTTGTGCTTTCCTGAATACTTCACTAAAGGATTTGGGGTTGTCAAACTCGATCCTGTCCCTGTAGGACTGTGGTAAGTAGCTTAAGAATCACTGGATTTTTACCTTATCCTCTCGGATGTATGGTATGAACCTTAATAGTTCCAGAAATTTATTTATAAGGTCCTCCATCGTCATCTATCCGAGTCGTAACTCGTAAAATTCTTTCGTCTTCCTTTCATAATAATTTTCAGAAAGGTATTGTTTCTTGAAATACTTCTTAAATTCAAACCATTCCAACTGTTTCTCCTTTAGGCCCTTGGCCAATTTCAAATCTTACCACCAAATACTAACCTTCCCTTTCAAATTGTAGATGGCCATCCTGACCTTCATGTTACTAGAATAGTTATAGATTTGGAAGTACTTTTTGATGTCCAACAACCATGCCTCTGCTTCTTCTCTTGTCCTGAACTCTCCATCAAAGATAGCGGGTTTAATCTTTTTAAATTCTCCTTCAAGGTGGTCTACTTGTTTTCTTTTTCTGTCCGTTTTAGTTCCATATTTAGCTGGAGGCGTGCCTTTAGACGAACTGTCTCCTTTTTCTGTTTCTGGCCCGGAGTTCTTGGAGGTTTTTTTGCTTACTTCTTCGTCGTTATTATTGTCTTTTGGGATTTTCTTGGTCACTATACCACGGAGAAGGACTTCATTTATCTCTTGTTGTTCTTGCTGTGCCTTCTTCAATTTTTCGTTGTTAGCTTTAAAAATCTATATTTCAACAACAAGATTCTTCATTGTTTCCAACACTTCTACGGGTGAACTTTCGTCATTGTTCTGCCTTGTATCTCTAGGGGGTATTTGCCGTGGATTTTCTTCCATCATATTTTCTACATTGTCCTGAGATGCCATAATTAATCACCAAAACAGAAAGAGATTTCTGTTTGTAACCAAAAGTTTTATTAGTTTTTAAATAAAATAGATTATCTATTAAGCAATTAAAATGGCCCTGTTCAGGCCCAGTGTTGTAACTTTTTCTTTGATACCATATGTAATGTACCTCAAATTTCTCATAATTTTTTTTTTTCCTTTTGGTACATTATTTACCTTCATTTAATCAAATCGTATGACAGGTACTTACATTTTTGCTTTGAATATATTTATGACATACTAACTTAATACTTAAGGGAGGTTCCCAATTATTACAAGTATTTTTCCAACCTATATGTTACTATCTAGATACTAATACAATACATGTATTAAAAGTATTTTTCCAACCCATATGTTACTATATAGATATTAATACAATGCATGTATCCACCCATACACTATGATTCGAGTTTTTTCAGTTCCCTTGTTAAGAGAATTGGGTTATTTGGATTTTGCGCATGAGTTTATATCCTGAGAGTTAATACTTGTGCCCTTACCTAACTATGTCAATATCAGAATTCAAATCCTTAATATAATATGTATCGGGAATAGGTTTAAGGATATTAATGTTGATTTATGACTTGCTTCAATGCATTTTTCTTTGATGGCTTCATTTTAGTTACGATACAATCAATCTCCACCATAACAAACTGAACCCCGATCGATTTTGCACAGTTCTCGGCACAACCAAAATAACTAATCCTCCTCTTCCTGTTGGTGTAACTGAAAGATAATTCAAAAGACCATATAGTTTAGCGACCAATTAGTTCCCTAGACAGTCATGGGTTGACTGCAATTAATTTCGTATCTTCAGCATCAAGGGAGATGGATGTACCTATCAGGAGGAATTTAAGGCTCTGTTATGAAATTAAATGGCGGTTCTTTCAATCATCAGTCCTGATGACCCTTCCACCTATTCTTCCCAATCCTAAAGTGCCAACTTTTCCCTAGCACATGGATTGTACCTCCCGTGCTGTAAAGAACAGTACTCGTCCCTCTTAGGTTTTGGCGGTCTCACTTCTATCCTAGTTGTTGGCGTCCTATAATTATAGGCGACTGGATTCTTCAACTGTTGATTTGGCGTCCTTCTCGTGATGGGGAAGTATGGCTCGGTCGATCTCGTTTCCTCCCTCCATTCTTTTCACTCGATCCCCCATCACACTGCTGCATCCTTCATACACACTGCGCCCTCTCCCCCTTGTCTTTTGTCAGCCTCCATTATCCCACCACCTTCACCTATCCATAGGAAAACAGACTTAGGATAAACAAGAATAGCAATAAATTTAGTATAGGTTAAAATTGACTAATAAACGACTAGTTAAATAATTAATTAATTATTAATTAGTTAATTATTAATTAAGTTAGTAACTAGGTTAGTAATTAGGATTAATTAGAACATTAAATAATATAAATAACAAAACATTATAAAACAAAATAAAAAACATATAAAAAACAATTATAATAAAACATAAAGAAAATAAAATAGAAATATAATAAACAAACATTAAATAAATATACTAAGAAATTAAAACATAAAAAGTTAAAAAACAAAACATTAAAAAAAAAAAACAACGTAATACATAAAAAACATATTAAAAATATTAAAAAACAAATGAAAACTAAAACAAAATAATCCTAAGTCTACGTCACTCCCACCAACCCCACCTCACATTCCACTCAACCCCCCTCACACCTCACCCCTACATCACCTCCCACTCAAACATACGTTACCCCCACGCGCCCTCATACCCCACACATATTCCATACATCAAAGCCCTTCAAACTCACATTAAACTAATCAAAGGGTCCACAAAAATTCCGGACCCCCCCTCACCATCCGGATTTTAACGAGAGGGGGGAGGGTTCGGAATGAAGTAGTTTACAAAACCACTCCCCCTCCACATGTCAGAATACCATTCCAGCGGACCCCTCCCCCCCCCCAAAACCACTTACTACCTAAGGGGGGGTCCGGAATACCTCTTTTCACAAGAAAAACCGCTTTTGCCATGTTTTTGTTAATTTTGCTTATTTCAGCATGTTTTCTTTTGGAAGAGATTCCGGGAAAACGGAGACAGATTTTAAAAATATGAGAGAGTTTTTTTCTCAGCACAGGCTGAAGAAAGGAAACCTCTCTCAGTTTTTTCAGCAGAGTTACGAGCAGGGAGAATCGAAGACATCTTCGAGGCCTATTTTTCCAGATTTTCTATTTTCTGTTTCAGTCCCGATCTTGCAGGAGCTATTACGGCCAGCTGGGGACGAATTTGGTGAAATCGAAGGAGGTTTTTGTCCAACGCATTCCCATATACAATAACCTATTTCATTTTTCACCCAAGTGTCATCATTGAAGAGAAAATGACGTCTGTTCAGACCCCTTTTTCGTAGAAAACTAGTCCGTTTTTCATGGCAGAAAGCTCCAAATTTGGTGGGAGTGGTGGCTATTTTTGGCCGAGGCAGTTAAACCAACTTCCAAAAATTATTGGGATGATCTATATTATTTATTCAGATTATTTTAATGTAAAATGGTTCGACCTGTGAGGTTCCTGGACTGGAGCATGGGCTGTGTATGACCAGAGAATATTTTTTGTAATTTTGAGATGAGCAATCAGCAATGAACATGTTTTCTTTTACAGGATTCCTGTGTGGTGATATTGGTGGTGTTTTCCTCTGTTTAATGTTTTTCCTATGATCGTTATGTTTGTTTTCAGTTCTTATTATCAGAAGGAAAGTAATAGAAGAAAAATTTATCAGCAGATACTCTTCCTCTGAGCTTTTGATGATCTTTATGTTTTTTGCTAAAGCTTAGTTCAAGAATTCTTAGTTGCTCCTGTGCCTGGTTTTTATCTCCCCTATTTCTTCCTCAAATCAATGCCATCCATACTTAATTCGATCCAATATTGCCACTACCTTGCCCTGTGAAATAACTTTGTCCAAAGCTGAGAGTGAATCACCTTGTTTAAAGTGCAGACCCCATTTGCCCAATGGCCCTTCTTGTTGTTCCAAATCAATCATTTAAAAACCTCAACCCATGTTCTTCATAACTAGCCTAATACCTCTTCAAACAAAGATATATCAGACAGAGAGATCCCTCTCTGAGTCTTGGAGGGCTAGATCCAAGACTCGAAGTGGTTTTGATGTTGCCTCTGTGACTGCCTCACAACCTTG
>ML784160.1:367027-403327 GCA_009831015.1 Picea engelmannii | reverse complement strand
ATGCTTCTAGAAGGGAATCTTCTAGAAGGATGAGATGGCATTCGAATGGTTATCCTAGTACTGGATTCCCTGATATTTTGGGATCATTCTTATCCAAGTAACTAATTCATTCTCTCCTATATATTGAGGGAATTCTCATGAAGAAGGTTAAGCAAGCAAGTTTAAGAAATATTCATTGGAGAATTGGTGAAGGAATTGTGTGAAGGACTGAAGCTACAACAGCTTGAAGACTCCAACAAGTTTATCCAAAGGGGTTGATCTTCTTCATGTAAGTGAGCAAGTGTGTGTGTCAGAGCTAAGGGCCATTGAAAGGAAGTTTGCGACATCAAGGCTCAGGTTGTAATCTTTACTTTCCATTAATATGATACAGTAATATGTCCCTTTCCCATAAAGCTATTTCCACTTTATTGTATAATTCCTTGATCATATACATAGATTGACTGTTGAATAGATTGTACTTCCTTCACTTTGGTTGATTTGTGTTGCCTTGGTCTTGACTGCACAAGAGAAATGGAGAAAAGAAAGAGAAACAAAGACCATAGGAAGCGATAATAAGGTATGTCATATGATCTTTCCTCCTATTTAATTCAATGGTCAAAATCTAGGGAAAAATTCATGTTCTGTCTTGCTTTGTTCTAGATCTAGGTGGATCTAGGGAGATCGGTTAATGTCAACACCTACGAATTTATCCAATAACAAAATTGGCGACTCCGCTGGGGATCAATCCAATTTTCTTTGTGGCTTTTGGTATTTTTCTGTGGCCATTTTCTCTTGTTTCACGTTTCTCCTTTCTTATCAATCTCTGAGTCTTCAGGATATCCTGATAGACCCTCTGGGTCCAGAGGCCTTTTCAATTATTGCTTCATTTTCCAAATATTTGACCAGTTTCAGAGGTTCTCGCACTGTACTTCACTGTAGCCTATGACAATCCACAAAGTTCGCACTCTGCCTTTAGGTTGCAGTGTGAGGTTCTCTCACTTTGCTCAAAAGCCACCTACGAGAATGCCTAATTCTCGCACTGTGTAGTATTGCCAGCTTGCGAACCTATTTTTTTGAAATTTTTGGATTTGAGATTTGGCATCTTTAACTACCCAGATCTGTTTAGATGCATCATAGAAGTTTTTTGGACCATTGATTGGTGTATTTCTTGTCTTCATTTGCGTGCATGAACAGTCTTAGGATTTCAAGGCTTTTCTTGTCACTTTTGTCTTGAATTTCGTTTCTTGACATTTCTTGGCAAAACCATACTCTCTGATTTCAAGATCTGAGTGTGTTTGATTAGTTAAGAACTGATGATCGGTTGAAAGTTGAGTTTCTTGGTCTTTATCATTTGCTTATTGTTTTAAAGATCACTTTCCTCATGCAATTGAAAAGACTAGTTTGGGTTTCTTTGTTTTAACAAAGTTCATTATTGATTTTAGTGAAAATTTTGAAACAAAAAGATTTAATTTCTTGTTTTATATTAGGTTGGGGGCATCCTTGCAGTTGAAGTAGCGAAATTGCATGATTCTTGGAATTTTTTGATCTTAAATTATGAAAATTTTTCCCCCTCATGGCCGGCGGGGGGGCCATGAATCGTGCATTGGTGTACAGTACCTTTTTCTCATTTACTGAGAATCTTGATATTGATGAGTTTAATATATTTTGGGACATTGCGCATATGGGAATGATAAATGTTTTCTCCTTCTCGTAGCATAACTTTCATCGAAATGAAAAGATTGCATCTTCATATCTTTGCATATTTTTCTAGTCGGTCAAAACACCATATTGTCCACGCCATATTCCTTTTGAGTAATAACAACCATAAAATAAAGCGCTTATAAAAATTGATTAGACATTTTTATCTTTTCTGGTAGCCAACCTACATTGGATTAGTCGTAGGGATTTGGAATAGGTGTGAAATATAACTTTCCAAAGTTTCAAACAAACATAGAATCTTGAGTTAGGGAGCGGTTAAATCCACTTATTACATTTTGTCCTGGGAAGCCCTTCTAATACAAGGGTCAATCACGAGGTCGCATTGAGACTAGTAGAGTTACTCACCCTTCTTTGTTGGTCTTGGTGTAGAGATTGCACGTATTACGGGGATCACTTGGAGGTATACTCACAATGATGAGTGGAATCCTTTTGAGTTGATTTCAGGCTAGATACCCTTCCCTTGCATGTGGATCGGACTGTCGACTGTCCCCCCAGGCTTTATTGTTGTTGGTGGTAACCTTAGTGGCCTATATTTCTAGGTTATTTACCCGAGGTGACTGTGGAGGGGCAAGTCTTCACGGTACCTGGAATCGACGTTGGCCAAACTCACTCAGGCTCCTTGGAGGGTATACCCACAATTATGTGTGGGAGCTTGCACCAGGGTGTAAGTCCGTTAAGCAGGTTGTCAACGTAACTTTTCCACCCACTCTATCTCAGCCCCTTCTTACATTGTTCCCACGACGTTGGATTTCATCACCAACTAGTGTGCTCATTGTGAGAAGGTTTTGTTTGTTTGCTTGCTTCCTAGATTTTTGGCGTGTGCTGTTTGTTTTCCCTAGTATACTCTAGGTTGGATTTATTTAATGGCGTCAGTTACTGGAATGACCAATGAAGGAACCCCTGCTCCAGGGGAACCTTTTTATTTTCTCTCTTATGGAAAGATTGGTCCTCCTCACATCGCTACTTTGAGCCTTCCATGTCTCACTATTGGATGACCGGTATGGTTGTTTTCCACTCAAGTAATCCCGAATGTAGTTAGTGCTTCAGTCACAAGCACATCCCCCCAAGAGCATCAACCTCATGTTGATCCTTCACCGTCTTCACCAATAAGGTCTTCTTTTCCTTCTTCACTTGCAAGGTTGCCTTCCATTTCATCTTCTTCGTCAAGTGAAAGTTATAAATCTAGTAACCCGGTGAATAAGAAGAAGAAGAAAAGGAAGATTAAGAAGAAGAAATAGAAACACGGATCCAAACCTCCAACCACTGTCAAACCTATTGGAAAACAACTAGTTACTGTTAATCATGCTGGGAGTATTGATGATGTCAAGATCACCCAAACAACTCGTAAGCCCAAGTACCCTTGCAGGCTTTGTAAGGGTAGCCATCTTCTTAAGGAATGCCTGGGTCTATCCAAAGTTATAGAAGCATGGTCTACACATCCTTTCCAACCTATGTCATTAGCCTCTGAACAACATGTTGATGACCTCTCATCAACTAGTCACGATACCATTGGGAAGAAGAAAAGTAGAGTCAAGTTCCCGTGCATGTTATGCAAAGGGAGTCATCTCACTCACCTTTTCCCTTGTATGGATGAAGCCTCGAAATTATTGGAAGACATGACTGTTTCACAGCGTCAACTTCCAGCTGCTTATTGTAAGCTTTCTCTCAACCCTCCAATAGTTGATGGAATGATCACTCCGGTCCCTTCATTGGTTAATACGGTTGATCATGTCATCAATATGGTCACATCCTTAGTTGAACCAGTTGACAAAGTGGTTGATCAGATACCATCCTTGGTCAATCCCACTCTCCCCTTAGAGAGTGAAACCCAAGCGGTCGATCTATTTCCACCTGTCAACCTCATTCTCCCCTTAGAGAATGAAACTCAAGTGGTCGATTTAATATCTCCATCGATCGATCCTACTCTCCCACTCGAGAGTAAACCTGATACTGCCCACTTTTTTCTTGTTGATACAGAATCTACCATGTCAGTGGGTATTCCTCCTGATCTTGTGGAACCCCCTCCAAGTAATGAGGCCATCCGTTTTGATTGGGGTGTGCTAATTGGACCTCATCTTCCCTCTTACATTCATTTCCATATTACAGTACAGGTTTTTGGTCAGTACGTTCCCCAAACGTTGATAGATGAAGGTTCATCTGTTAGTATTTTGTCCTCTATTGCTTGACAAGCTTTGGGTTATCCTCCACTTGCGTCGGTTACGCATAATCTGTTAGCTTTTAACAGAAGAACTAGTCAACCTTTAGGGACCCTTCCTTATTTTCCTGTAACTTTGGGAAGGAAAATTGTCTTCATTGATGTCATGGTAGTCCAAGACCCCTTGGATTTCACTTTACTCCTTGGGCGAGATTATGTCTATGCCATGAAATTTATTGTGTCTACTCTTTTTTGTGTGATATCTTTCCCTCACGATGGACGAGTTGTGACTGTTGATCAACTTTCATTCATTGACCCCACCTGGATTGCCTCCCTGAATGGTTCTTGTATGCAGACAGTATCGCCTCTGCTACAGGTCAATTATGTGGCATTGTCACCCATGGCTTCAACTTCTGATGACTTAGATCCAGTAGTTGACATGGTGATCTCTTCGATAGGTTTGTTACAGTCTGATATCTTTACTCTCGTCACGACCCTCGACATGGTGTCCTTCCAGAGTGTGTTTCTTCCTTCCAATGAAGACCTCTTAGAAGCCATGACCGAGTTTTGTCCCTTGACATGGTGTCATTCCGGAGCATTGTCCTCTTGGAATCCATGATCAATAAGTGAGGTTCCGAGGATAGTTTTTGCATCTCTGAAGCAACCTCGTTAAAAAATGAAACAAAGGTATTTGAGCATGATTTTCTGATTTCAAGCTCATTAAAAAATGAAAGCAGACTTGAGCATGGTTTTCTGATTTCAAGCTCGTTAAAAAATGAAACCACTTTTGAGGATAGTTTTTTGCGTCTCTGTAGAAACCTCATTAAAAAATGAAACAGAGGTTTCAAGGATAGGTTTTCATCTCTGAGGCAACCTCGTTAAAAAAATGAAACAAAGGTTACGAGCATAGTTCTTGTTTCCATGTCAAGCTCGTTAAAAAATGAAATAGTTTTCTCCCTCTCTATTTGAGTCAAGTCCTTCATCTAGTATTTGAAGCTTCATTTCATTCTCCTTAGCAGTTGGATGAAATGAAGCTTGGGGGGCATTTGCCTCAACCTCTAGACTTCATGCTGAAGTAGAGCTATTAGTTTCTTAAGCTGAGGGCTAAGTACCAACCATGTAAATTCGTAGATAATGTGTTGGGAAGTTCAAGCATAGTTTTCTATGGTTCAAGCTTGTGTAAAAATGAAACCACTTACCTCAAGCATAGTTTCCTCTGGTTCAATCTTGCGTAAAAATGAAACCAGGTCCAAGCATAGTTTTGTTTAGTTTTTAAGCTTATGTAAAAATTAAAATCTATCCTAAGCATAGTTTAGTTTTGTTTTAAATCTTGCATAAAAATGAAAACAATCTCGAGCTTAGTCTTTGTTCTTTCTCATGCTCGTAAATACATGAGAATAAGTTACCGAGCTTAGTATTTGTTATTTCTCATGCTCGTAAATCAATGAGAATGTAACTGAGTATACTTTTATCACTTTTTTGGGCTCAACAAGGTTATATGGAAAAGGAACCCACCCTGGAGTCCTCTTTAAGCTCTTTTCAGACTCTCTAAACATGAAAAGATAGCCGAGGGACCTTGCTATTTTCATGCTCGATAAAGTATTTGAAGTAAGCGTCTGGTGAGCAATAATTTATCTCTTTTTCGGTCTCATCCAGACTATTTTACGAAAAAGAAACTGAGAGAGTTCTCTTTTAAGTGTTTTTCCAAACTCTATAATCATGAAACCTTCGAGTTTTCTATCTCTGGACTCGTTAAACAAACATTGACAGACCCGTGATGGGATCGAACCACTCCTTATTAGGGTTCATTAAATATACTCCGAGGGACTCATCTGAAGGATGAGCTTACATCAACAAGCATATGTTATCCTCCTCAAGTTTGCATAAAAATAAAGAGGTACTTGCCAGAAATGGTGGGGGAAAATTTAGGAAAGGGATATGTTTTCATCTTCGTATTGATTGGCAGTAAGTGTCGCTCTTGAACATGACACCCCCTATTCATCATTTGAAGCTGGTTTGGGAAATCCATTTGTCTTTCATTCGATTTGCTACAAGGTCATTCCCTGTGTCATCTTTGAGTCAATGCTTCCAAATCATTGGTCATGTCATTCGCATGTTCAAAAGAAGTCCATTTGAAACCTATATTGAGTCGGTCATCTATAGTTATCCATTCTCTCTGTGTCGGCCTTACCTGTGTCTAGTCCAATTCACGTCATACTCTGTTTCACCTTCAAAATCTGTTACTCATTTCGTGTCATTGATGGAGGATAATCAAGGCCCTCCTGTGACGATTTTTGTTCCGTCGACTTCATCTCATTATCCGAAATCAAGACTTAGAAATTATTTGGTACCTTGGAACTTGCACGCCTCAATGGCAGGTTTCCTCGCTTTCGACAGTGGGTTTACATCATTGACCCCTGATCGACAGATTCCATCGGATGTTCGACTTCAACTCATTTATTCACACTCAATGGATTATACTAGGGTACCTTGGGATTCATTGACATCAATGGTGATTTCCCTCACACTTGTTAACGGTTTCATCAATGACCGGTAAATCAAGTGGTTTCTACCATGTTCGACTTCTACACATGTAATCATATGGTTAGATTCGTACTTTGGATGACAAGATTAAAGAACCTAGATATCATCTCTTTTGTCCAGGTTGCAATGGAGTATGTATAATCTACGGCACATAGATCCATTGTGTATGTCTCGTGGCTATGTCGTCTCAATTTGAATTTTTTGCATAGATCCACAGTGTATTCCTAGTGGCCATGCTATATTTTGACGGCATGGATCCACAGTGTATGATTGGTGGCCATGACCCAGGTCTACAATTGTCATCAGTCTATAATCTGAGTATGGGAATGCCTACCTTAGAATTGGTATATATGATATTCTGCAGATGCTTGGTTGTTCACATGTTTCCGATTAGGTGTGCTCCTGGTTCCCGAAACACACATGTAGCTTACAAAGTATGTCGGCTATCACTGGTTCCAACCTCATAATTTGGGGGGCATTCTGTTACCCATGATTTTTTTCATCATGATGATGTATTGATGATGGTGTACTCAGGCTCTTCATAAGAACTTTCTCCTGAGAAAAAGTTATTTTCATCTCTTCCAGAAAACTCATTTTTGAAGATTGTTCGCAGGCTGCTAGTATATTTGCCTGCGAGAATGCATGATTCTCATGAGCTGCCTTAAGTCAGGGTGCGAGAATTTCACACTATGTTGAACTACTAGGGTGTGAACTCTTTCTAAAGCAAGGAAAAAGATGAATTCTCGATGCTTCTAGAAGAGAATCTTCTAGAAGGATGAGATGGCATTCAAATGGTTATCCTAGTACTGGATTCCCTGATATTTTGGGATCATTCTTGTCTAAGTAACTAATTCATTCTCTCCTATATATTGAGGGAATTCTCATGAAGAAGGTTAAGCAAGAAAGGTTAATAAAGATTCATTGGAGAATTGGTGAAAGAATTGTGTGAAGGACTGAAGCTACAGCAGCTTGAAGACTCCAACAAGTTTATCCAAAGGGGTTGATCTTCTTCATGCAAGTGAGAAAGTGTGTGTGTCAGAGCTAAGGGCCATCGAAAGGAAGTTTGCAACATCAAGTCTCATGTTGTAATCTTTACTTTCCATTAATATGATACAGTAATATGTCCCTTTCCCATAAAGTTATTTCCACTTTATTGTATAATTCCTTGATCATATACATAGATTGACTGTTGAATAGATTGTGCTTCCTTCACTTTGGTTGGTTTGTGTTGTCTTGGTCTTGACTACACAAGAGCACTGGAGCAAAGCAGGAGAAACAAAGGCCATATGAAGCGATAATAAGGTATGTCATATGATCTTGCCTCCTATTTAATTCAATGGTCAAAATCTAGGGAAAAAGTCATGTTCTGTCTTGCTTTGTTCTAGATCTAGGTGGATCTAGGGAGATCGGTTAGTGTATGCACCTACAGATTTATCCAATAACAATGGTACAATGTGATATGTCCTATTGTTTACAACGAAGGAAACATCTACAGGAGGTAGTTCCTTAGGTACCCATTGTTTCACTAGATGCTTATACCTGACTGGAACCTCTATGTCTCCTATGCTCTCATCATCATAAGAGCATGACCCTCCTTTGGCAAGAAATAATTTCATGTGTCTACAAAATTTATTATGACTTTTTCACCTCTAGTCCTTGTTTTCTTATCATATCTACTAGATGCAGTCACATTTACGACCTCTATTTGTGCTAAGATTTCCTCACTTGATGAAGAAATATCTAACATGTACCTGTTTGGTTGTACCTTCAGTTGCATGTGCATGTGTTGTTAGTTAGTAGTCCATCATCATATTCAAAGTTCTAAATAAAAAATTTACATCTTTAGTTTTGGATGCACCATTAGACTAGGGTGCAATTACCAATATTAGTGGTCAACCACCTAATTTATTGTGATATCCCTCTTGATTTTGGACATATTAAGGAAATATTAATGTGATAACACTAAGGACATGATAAATTTATCATATGGATCTAAGAAAAAAATAGTATTAAGATTGTTGTTTGTTGGATTTGTGAAAATTAGAATTATTATACGAAATTTCCATTGAATATGAGGGTCAATGCTATGGAGTAATAAATCCAACCATTAGTTGGTGTGTTGTAAATATTGGGTGCTTTAGTTGGCAATATGTCTAAGGCAAGCCAAGAGTAGAACTATACAAATATTATTTTTGTTCAATACAAGAGTATAACTATACAAATATTAGTTTTGTTCAAGCCTTATGTTGTATTCCTCACATAGGATTTTAGCTAGACCACCCCTCACTCCCGGTTCCAACCCCTCAGAAATTTTTTTTTTCATTGATTTCGATAACTAGTACTTTGTTGAGTAAGAAGCAATGCAACATTTGGATTTAGGGGTCCAATTTACGAAACCATGGCTCGGGGGAGGATGGAAAATGTGGTCACCTATTCCATGCCTAAACAAGCATGCAGAATATCATGGAGCTCAAAAATGTATCTTCGTTAGGATCTTATGCCCTGAGGATGACTTGTCAATAGTTCCCGAAATAGTTTAACTGGGTATAAAATGAAAACCGAGACCCGGATTGAAGAACCGTCGATTCCTATGGATTCCTGGGATAGGATTTCAGCTAGAGAACCCCTCACTCCTGGGTGCCATGCCTCAGAAGTTTCTTTATTCATTGATTTCAAGAACTAATGTTTTGCTCAGTTTGAAGCAAACCAACATTTGGATTAAGGGGTCCAATTTACAAAAACTTTTCTCGAGAGAGGATGGAAAATATTGTCTCCTATCCCATTCCTAAAAAATATTGAAGCATCTCATGGAACTCAAAAATGCTGCTTCGTTAGGTTTTTATGCCCTTAGGAGAAATTGGCCAAGAGTCCCCGAAATGGTTTGGGATGTGACTTGCAACTAGGAATATAATGAATATCGAGACTCAAATTGAGGAACCGTCGACTCTGATGGATTCCTGGGATAGGATTTCATCTAGATCACCCCTCATCACATGTGCCATGCCTCAGAAGTTGCTTTAATCATTGATTTCGAGAACTAGTGTTTTTCTAAGTTTGAAGCAATGTCGGATTTGGATTAAGGGTCCAATTTACCAAACCATGCCTTGGGAGTGGATGAATAATTTGGTCACCTAGTCCATGCCTAAACAATATTGCATCATCTTACGGAACTCAAAAATGTTGCTATGTTAGTCTTTTATGCTCTGAGCGGGAATTGGCCAAGAGTCCCTGAAATGGTTTGGGATGAAACTTGTAACTGGGCATAAAACAAAAACCGAGTCTCAGATTGAGGAAACGTCATCTCTGTTGGATTCCTCGCATAGGATTTTAGCTAGAATATCCCTCACTCTTGGTTTTAACCCCTCGTAAGCTTTTTGTTTCATCGATTTTGATAACTAGTGCTTTTCTCAGTAAGAAGCAATGCAACATTTGGATTTAGGGGTCCAATTTATGAAACCATGCCTCAAGAGAAGATGGACAATGTGGTCACCTATTCCATGCCTAAACAAGCATGCAGAATCTCATAGAGCTCAAAAATGCTGCTCCGTTAGGATTTTATGCCCCGAGGAGGAATTGCCAAGAGTTCTCGAAATGGTTTGGGATGCAACTTGCAATTGGGCATAAAACAAAAATTGAGACTCGGATTGAGGAACCGTCGACTCTGATGGATTCCTGGGATAGGATTCTAGCTAGAGCACCCCTCACTCCCAAGTGCCATGCCTCGGAAGTTGCTTGGCTCATTGATTTCGAGAACTACTGCTTTGCTCAGATTGAAACAAAACAACATTGTTGGATTAAGGGGACCAATTTAAGAAACCGTGCCTCGGGAGCGGATGGAAAATATAGTCACCTAGTCCACACCTAAAAAATAATGCATCATCTCACGAAACTCAAAAATGTTGCTCTGTTGGGTTTTTATGCCCTTAAAAAAATTGGCCAAGAGTCCCCGAAATGGTTTGGGATGCGACTTGCAATTGGGAATATAATGAATATCAAGACTTGGATTGAGGAACCATCGACTCCGATGGATTCCTAGGATAAGATTTCATCTAGAGCACCCCTCACTCATGGGTTCCATGCCTCAAAAGTTTATTTAATCATTGATTTTGAGAACTAGTGTTTTGCTCAGTTTGAAGCAATGAATCATTTGGATTAAGGGTCCAATTTATGAAACCATGCCTCAGTATTGGATGGATAATTGTGTCACCTATTCAATGCCTAAACAAGCTTGCAACATCTCACTAAACTCAAAAATGTTGCTCCATTAGTCTTTTATTCCCTGAGCGGGAATTGGCCAAGAGTCCTCGAAATGGTTAGGGATGCAACTTACAATTGGGCATAAAGCGAAAATCGAGTCTCGGATTGAGGAACCGTCATTTCTATTGGATTCTTGGCATATGATTTTAGCTAGAGAACCCCTCACTCCTAGTTCCAACCCCTCAGAAGTTGTTTTTTTATCGATTTCGATAACTAGTGCTATGCTTAGTAAGAAGCAATGCAACATTTGAATTTAGGGGTCCAATTTACGAAACCATGCCTCGGGAGTGGATGGGAAATGTGGTAACCTAGTCCATTCTTAAACAAGCATGAAGAATCTCATGGAGCTTAAAAATGTTTCTCTATCAGGTTTTTATGCCTCGAGGAGGAATTGCCAAGAGTCCCCGAAATGGTTTGGGATGCGACTTGCAACTGGGCATAAAACGAAAACCAAGACTCAGATTGAGGAACCTTCGACTCCGATGGAATCCTGGGATAGGATTTCATCTAGAGAACCCCTCAATCATGGGTTCCATGTCTCGGAAGTTACTTTTTTCATTGATTTTGAAAACTAGTGTTTTTCTCAGATTGAAGCAAAAAAACATTGTTGGATTAAGGGGTCCAATTTACGAAACTGTACCTCAGGAGAGGATGGAAAATATAGTCACCTAGTCCATGCATAAACAATATTGCATCATCTCACAGAACTCAAAAATGATGCTACGTTAGGTTTTTATGCCCTCAGGAGCAATTGGCCAAGAGTCCCCGAAATGGTTTGGGATGCGACTTGCAACTGGGCATATAATGAATATCGAGACTCGGATTGAGGAACCATCGACTGCGATGGATTCCTGGGATATGATTTCATCTAGAGCACCCCTCACTCATGGGTGCCATGCCTCAGAAATTTCTTTAATTATTGAATTCGAGAACTAGTGTTTTTCTTAGTTTGAAGCAATGCAACATTTGGATTAAGGGTCCAATTTACGAAACCATGCCTTGATAGAGGATGGATAATTTAGTCACCTAGTCCATGCCTAAACAATCTTGTAGCATCTCACATAACTCAAAAATCTTTCTCCTATAGTCTTTTATGCCATGAGCGAGAATTGGCCAAGAGTCCCCGAAATAGTTTGGGTTGCAAATTGCAACTGGGAATAAAACAAAAATCGAGTCTCATATTGAGGAACCATCATCTCTGTTGGATTCTTCACATAGGATTTTAGCTAGAGCACCCATCACTCCCAGTTCCAACCACTCGGAAGTTTTTTTTTTCATTAATTTCAATAACTAGTGCTATGCTCAGTAAGAAGCAATGCAACATTTCGATTTAGGGGTCCAATTTATGAAACCATGCCTCGAGAGTGGATGGAAAAAGTGGTCACCTACTCCATGCCTAAAAAATCATGCACAATCACATGGACCTCAAAAATGATGCTTCGTTAGTCTTTTATGCCTTGAGGAGGAATTGCTAAGAGTCCCCGAAATGGTTTGGGATGCGACTTGCAACTGGAAATAAAACAAAAACCGAGACACGGATTGAAGAACCATCGACTCTGATGGATTCCTAGGATATGATTTCAGATAGAGCACCCCTCACTCCCAGGTGCCATGCCTCAGAATTTTATTTACTCGTTGATTTCGAGAACTAGTGTTTTGCACGGATTGAAGAAAAAAACTATTGTTGGATTAAGGGGTCCAATTTATGAAACCGTGCCTCGGGAGTGGATGGAAAATATAGTCACTTAGTCCATGCCTAAAAAATATTGCAACATCTCACAAAACTCAAAAATGTTGCTACGTTAGGTTTTTATGCCCTTAGGAGCAATTGGCCAAGAGTCCTCGAAATGGTTTGGGATGTGACTTGGAACTGGGAATATAAAAAATATAGAGACTTGGATTGAGGAACCTTCGACTCCGATGGATTCCTGGGATAGGATTTCATCTAGAGAACCCCTCACTCATGGGTTCCATGCCTCAAAAGTTGCTTTAATCATTGATTTCGAGAACTAGTGTTTTTCTCAGTTTGAAGCAATGCAACATTTGCATTAAGGGTCCAATTTATGAAACCATGCCTCAATAGAAAATGGATAATTTGTTCACCTAGTCCATGCCTAAACAAGCTTGTTGCATCTCATAGAACTCAAAAATGTTGCTTTGTTAGTCTTTTATGCCATGAGCGGGAATTGGCCACAAGTCCTCGAAATGGTTTGGGATGCGACTTTTAATTGGGCATAAAACGAAAACCGAGTCCCGGATTGAGGAACTGTCGTCTCTATTGGATTCCTGGCATAGGATTTTAGCTAGAGAACCCCTCACTTCCAGTTCCAACCCCTTAGAAGTTGGTTTTTTCATCGATTTCAATAACTAGTGCTATGCTCAGTAAGAAGCAATGCAACATTTGGATTTAGGTGTCCAATTTACAAAACCATGCCTCGGGAGCGGATGGAAAATTTGGTCACCTAGTCCATACCTAGAAAAGCATGCAAAATCTCATGGAGCTCAAAATTTTTGCTCCATTAGGCTTTTATGCCTCGAGAAGGAATTGCCAAGAGTCCCCGAAATGGTTTGGGATATGACTTGCAACTGAGAATAAAACAAAAACCGAGACTCAGATTGAGGAAAAATTGACTGCGATGGATTCCTGGGATAGGATTTCATCTAGAGCACCCTTCACTCCCGGGTTCCATGCCTCAAAAGTTGCTTTACTCATTATCTCGAGAAATAGTGTTTTGCTCAGTTTGAAGAAAAAAAACATTGTTGGATTAAGGGGTCCAATTTACAAAACCGTTCCTTGGGAGTGGATGGATAATTTGGTCACCTATTCCATGCCTAAACAAGCTTGCAGCATCTCATGGATCTAAAAAATGTTGCTCCGTTAGTCTTTTATGCCCTGAGCGGGAATTGGCCAAGAGTCCCCGAAATGGTTTGGGATGCGACTTGCAACTGGTCATAAAACAAAAAATCGATTCTCATCTTGAGGAACTGTTGTCTCTGTTGGATTCCTGGCATGTGATTTTAGCTAGAGCACCCCTCAATCCCAATTCAAACCCCTCGAAATTTGTTTTTTTCATCGATTTCGATAACTACTGCTATGTTGAGTAAGAAGTAATGCAACATTTGGATTTAGGGGTCCAATTTGCGAAACCATGCCTTGGGAGTGGATGGACAATGTGTTCACCTATTCCATGCCTCAGAAGTTGCCTTCAAATCCAATGGACTCTTGGGATAATATTTCATCGAGAGAACCCCTCACTCACAGGTGCCATGCCTCAGAAGTTGATTTAATCATTGATTTCGAGAACTAGTGTTTTTTTAAGTTTGAAGCAATGAAACATGTGGATTAAGGGTCCAATTTACCAAACCATGTCTCAGGAGTTGATGGATAAGTTGGTCACCTATTCCATGCCTAAAAAAACTTGCAGCATCTCATAGAACTCAAAAATGTTTCTCCGTTAATCTTTTATGCCCTGAGCGGGAATTGGCCAACAGTCCCCGAAATGGTTTGGGATGCGACTTGCAACAAGGCATAAAACAAAAATCGAGTCTCAAATTGAGGAACCGTTGTCTCTGTTGGATTCCTAGAGTATGATTTTATCTATAGCACCCCTCACTCCCAGTTCCAACCCCTTGGAAGTTGTTTTTTTCATAGATTTCAATAACTAGTGCTATGCTCAGTAAGAAGCAATGCAACATTTAGATTTAGGGGTCCAATTTACGAAACCATGCCTCAGGAGAGGATGGACAATGTGGTCACTTATTCCATGCCTAAATAAGCATTCAGAATCTCATGGAGCTAAAACATGATGCTCCATTAGGCTTTTATGCCCCGAGGAGGAATTGCCAAGAGTCCCCGAAATGGTGTGGGATGCAACTTGCAACTGTGCATAAAATGAAAATCGAGACTCAGATTGAGGAATCGTCAACTCCGAGGGATTCCTGGGATAGGATTTCAACCAGAGAACCCCTCACTCCCAGGTTCCATACTTCGAAAGTTTCTTTACTCATTGATTTTTAGAACTAGTGTTTTGCTCAGTTTGAAACAAAAAAACACTGTTGGATTAAGGGGTCCAATTTACGAACCTGTGCCTCGGGAGAGGATGGAAAATAAATTCACCTATTCCACACCTAATGAATCTTGCAGCATCTCACGGAACTCAAAAATGCTACTCCATTAGGTTTTTATGCCCTCGGGAGAAATTGGCCAAGAGTCCTCGAAATGGTTTGGGATGCGACTTGCAACTGAGAATATAACGAATATCAAGAATCAAATTGAGGAACCGTAAACTCCGATGGATTCTTGGGATAGGATTTCATTTAGAGAATTGCTCACTCATAGGTTCCATGCCTCAAAAGTTTCTTTAATCATTGATTTTGGAAAATATTGTTTTGCTTAGTTTGAAGTAATGCAACATTTGTATTAAGGGTCCAATTTATCAAACCATACCTTAGGAGAGGATGGATAATTTGGTCACCTAGTCCATGCCTAAAAAATCTTGCATCATCTCATGGAACTCAAAAATGTTGCTCCATTAGTCTTTTATGCTTTGAGCGGGAATTGGCCAAGTGTCGCCTAAATGGTTTGGGATGTGACTTGCAACTGGGCATTAAACGAAAATCGAGTCTCGGATTGAGGAACCATTTTCTTTGTTGGATTTATAGCATATGATTTTAGCTATATCACCCCTCACTCTCATTTCCAACCCCTCAGAAGTTTTGTTTTTCATCGATTTCGATAACTAGTGCTTTTCTCAGTAAGAAGCAATGCAACATTTGGATTTAGAGGTCCAATTTACGAAACCATGCCTCAGGAGTGGATGAACAATGTTTTCACCTAGTCCATGCCTAAACAAGAATACAGAATCACATGGAGCTCAAAAATTCTGCTCCGTTAGGCTTTTATGCCCTGAGGAGGTATTCCCAAGAGTCCCCAAAATGGTTTCAGATGCGACTTTCAACTGGACATAAAATGAAAACTGAGACTCGGATTGAGGAACCATTGACTCCGATGGATTCCTGGGATAAGATTTCAGCTAGATCACCCCTCACTCTTGGGTTCCAAGCCCTTAGAAGTAGTGGACAATTCTGATGTGGATAATTTTGCATGGAGGCATTTCTCTCATACCTCTTCATGAAAGATTGTGAATCTATGGTGCAAGTACAAATATGTGAGATGTTGGTTTATGATAATATGATTCTCCATTGACCTTGTGTAAACCATTCCATTTGGTGTTTTTTGCACTAAGTGTAAAGAAAAATGTTCTAGAATTAGAAGACGTAATTTAGTGTAATGACCTCCTCCTTACTACAACAACTCTGATAACAGGTGCAATTTTATTTTTTTTGTTTAAGATGTGTGAAAACGTGTAGAAGTAATAGACACACTTGACTCTACATCGCCACTCAACAACCATCAAGACGCAACCACGAAGTTCATCACAATGAAGACTAAAGGCACACAACGAGTAACTGCAAGCAATAAATGACCGTAGACACAAGGCGCACAACGCAACCATTTAACGACATACTGGGTTATGCATAGTACGAACACAGAGGGAAGAATCCATAGTAGCAGGCCTTACTATTTCTGCACAGGAAAGAAGGGAGTTTAATCTTAGTTCTCTGCTCCATAGAGAGAGAAGGTTAGATAGGCTCCTGGTTGACTGCTCAGGCAGAAACTAGTAAACATCGACAGGTGTGTCGCAAGAGTGAAAACCCTACCTTTAAAGGGCCCGAGACTCTTGATATGGCATTGGATTCTTTACATAAAATAATCACACACAGACATATCTCCTAAGGTTACCTGGGGGTGTCTATAGCCCGCCCGACACAAGCAGACCAAGTAATGAAATGATTACAACCAAGTACAATAAGGGTTAAAGAACGACAATCGTCGTAGGAAAGCGGAAGCCAAATACAACCTCATCAACTACCCAACCAGTGATCCTGGCTAAGGGTCAATATCTAAGATCTAAATGGACGATAAATACTGATCATTGAACTGGTCTAAGTTTATTGTAGTCTTACATCCTGATGGCAGTTCATAAATCAATTTGTCGATTACAACTTTATGATAGTGTTGAAATCGTTTAAAAACTCAAATAAGTCAACATGTAAACTTTAATTTAGCATTAAGATCGATCTACCTTAAGGGTTTAACAATTTAAAAACAAGATACCAAGTCGTAATAACTAAACAAAACCCATCTTTATAAATGCATAAAAAGGAATAAACCCATTCTTAAAAATGAAAGACTACATCCCCTTTTTTCATAAATAAATGAAGGAATTAAACCCTTCTTAAACGATTAATAAAAGAATAACTCTTTTCATTAAATAAGTTTAAAACCCTTCTTAACTGCTTAATAAAAGAATACCTCTTTTCATTCAATAAATAAAGGAAGGAAAAACCCTTCTTAAAAGATTAAATAAAAGAATACCTCTTTTCTTTAATTAAATAATGAAAAGAAAAACCCTTCTTAAATGATTAAATAAAAGAATACCTCCTTTCATTAAATAAGAATAAAACCCTTCTTAACTGCTTAATAAAAGAATACCTTTTTTCATTAAATAAATAAAAGAAAGAAAACCCTTATCATTGTAATTCATTCTACCACCATTTAATGAGCAATTAAATAACCTGGAATCACATAACCTTGCAATTATGTGACAACTAGATAATTAGAATTTAAATAACAATGAATAGCAATTTAAATAATTATCATTACAATAAATGTCTTGCAGTCAACTAATAATCTAATAAAACTTAAAGGATCGTCGGGGATTCTCTCTGAGAAATGCGCCCAGGCAAAAATTGACTCAGGTTGTCTAAAAAGGGGCGCTAAGTAACAAAAACGCAACCAAAACTGGAATGCAATCAACTCTGGCTGACATCAATCCCCATTCCAACCCACACACCTTTTACTAGCTAGACTCTAAAGGGTGGTATCGAACAGGGTGGAACGCTACATCTGTCGGACAAGAGGTAAGGGAACGACGTGGGTAACAGGCCCGGTTGTAAAGGTATTTCAAGTCCCCAAGGAGCTTTGCCACGCCTTGAAGAAAACAATGGGCTATAATCGATGGAAAAAATGTTGGGAAGGGACAACAGAGCTATTCAACAATAATAATCGCCGACAGCTGCATTAGAACCGCTTACATTAAATAGACTGTATAATGTCCCGATTTTTTAAAAGAACCAGAACTATTCTCATAACAATAGTATAAGCTAGACAGTTGTAAGTCACCCATGTCTGTTGTAGAATTAATCAGAGATTAAATGAAAGAACAAATTTCAACAAAGGTGAAAAAACTGGAAGGTTCTCATGCCGGTAAGAGACAAGGGCGAAAATTTCTCATCTTGCACGTTTAAACTAGAATGATATTGTGGTTCCGTTAGGTCCATTGAACAAGGTTCTTATTTACGTCGAAGGCAGGAGTCCTCCCATAAAAGGAATTTAAGAAACTCACCTTAACAATAATATAAGCATGGGCCCTTCCGAATCTTTTCGCAAACCCGTGCTAAAGGTTGTGAGTTCTAGCATGAAATTAAGCTAACGCAATCCAAGCTATAGATTTCTAAAGGTTAAAACTGTAAAATTTTCATGAACGGTAAATGTGTAACTCACATTCTAAACTCCCTTCACTTACTCTTATTTGAAATCAAACTGCAATGGTGGACCAAGCTCAGACGGAACCCTTTCTGTTACTTCTGCCATGGAATTCGTACAGGTGAAGGAAGCAATTGTTTTTGGTTAAAGGTGGTTACATTCACGTAAAACGCAATGCCAGCAACCTTCTTTCGAAGGGCCAGAACAAATTTACATAAGAAACAACTGTAAACGCTATAAATTTTCAAGTCCAGGAATAATATTACGAAGGGTTAAGGAGCAAGAATGAGCTAAAAACACGGGTAAAAACTATTGCAGATTGTGTTAGAGTTAATAGTGAGCATTGCAACGAAGATCACCAATTCCACTTACAATTCAATGAGAAACCAAAAACAATCATTCGCCCTCAATAAAATTTACCCTATGATAACAGTCGTCAGGTATCAACAGAAGTGGAAAGAAAAGAAAACGTTGAAGACAAAAGTTTTAAAAATAAATGACAGTAATTTAATAAAAACGAAATGCCCACAGCACGTAAGAATACACCCACAGTCAAGAATTCAAACACCCAAAAATCAACGCCCAGGGACCCAAATACAATAACCATAAACCCAAAACAAATTTACATGAATTCCTAAAGTTGTACTAAATATAAAACGAAATAACCATAAACCCAACAAAATTTCCAGAAACCCTAAAACTGTGACAAAAACGAAGAACCATAAACTGCCCTGCTAAATTTTTACAACATAAAAAGGGTCGATTCCTGTGTTTCATTGCAACCATTCTAAACTAATCTTTATCACAAAACTTAAAGCATTCACACATGCATACTTATTCATATTTGTCATATAACTTTGGGACTTTAAGCACCAGGCGGACTCATTGACTCGCATATGTAAATTTTGGATTTAAGAACAAACTAACTTTCCAGAAATTGATCTAGGCATATACCAAAATTTCAGTCTTAACAATCAGACGTATGATTACAGCCATCTAAATTTTCAGACGCAAACACAGACTATCATTCAACCAAAATAAAAACATACCTTGGCCTGTTCGCCCGCTCTGGATGGCGTCCGCGTGCTCCTTGATGCTCTCGCTCGCCGACCATAGAGACTACACCGATACCTCCCAGCCAAATGCTAGGGGTACTCTGCTTCCCCCTCAGCCCCCCGAGCCACAAAGGGGCCACACAAGATCCAGAAGAGAATTCTAGCTTCTCAACTCGCCTCCAAGGCTAAGCTACCACTCCAATACAGCTGAGAAAATCTCAACTCCTCACAAACAATCAGTCCAGTTTGAAATTTTGGCAGCATAACAATACCTAATAGCAGATCCCCTTTTCCCCCCATCCCCTTTCTTTTTAGCCTATTTTAACCTAAATAACATTTATTTTAAGTTTTAATGAAAAACCCTCTAAAAATTCTATGTCTTACAAGTGTCACTCATCCCCCACGTTTCTCCCAAAATTATTTCCCCCCACTTTTTTTCTTTTTTCAAAAAAAACTCAAAAGGTAAATGCGCTAAGCATCTTTTCAATTTATTTTAAAATTCATATATATATTTTTTTTCTTTTATACTCCCATAAGTTAACTAATTAAATCCTTCTTTTCAAATTTATAACCATGGATTTGAATTAATTTCTTAGTCTTTTTATTTTACCCTACACACTTTAGGAAGACTCAAATCATAGCTTAAATGGGTTTTTTCTTTTTTGTTTAATTTTATTATTAGCACATGTATTGTTAGTGCTAGCTAGTAGGAAATGAAATTTTAATGTTATTTGAATGGCAAAGCTATTGTGAGCTAGAATATAATGGCATTGTTATTAGGAGATGGTTAAGTCTTGATTATTATGTTAGGGCAAAGTAGTACCTTCACTAAAAAGATGAACTATCAAGCTTATTACTGGGAATGGGGAATGGCCTTGCATATGCAATGAAGGAAGAAATTACTTTATGAATTCAATTAAAGAAGGGATTGTTTTATGTATTTAATTAAGGAAGGAAACTCCTTGGATTAGGTGGAGGTTGCAAATCATAGGGGTAATGGATATTTAATGTATAGTCTTGAATTATGTTTCTTTTTTTTTCTTTTTTTTTTTAGGTTAGACTAGAATTTTTACCCTAGAAGAGTTTTTTGACTTAGGACTCAAATTCTGAACTGGCGACACTTGGTTAGGGGAATTGTTTAAGGATTTATTAAGGTGTTAATGTCTTAGGGATGTTTAGGTTTGTTTCCTTCACCCACATCAATGCGACATGCCCTTCAGGACGCACCAGGTGCTCCAAGGGTGCCACTCGCCTCGTTCGTTTCCTTTGCACGACGTGCCCTTCAGGATGCACCACGTGCTCCAAGGGTGCCACTCGCTTCTTGTATTTCTTTTATGCGACATGACCTTCAGGATGCACCACGTGCTCCAAAGGTGCCACTCGCCAATTGGACTGGTTGGTAGACATCTATAACCCCTGGAGTCAACACTCTGCCAGGTGAACTTGTGGGAGACTAAGGGTTCTAAGGAATAAGGTCCCCTCCTTATTGCGTGCCCCTTAGAATCATCGTGAGCGACTGTCGTAGTCTGCCCTCACGACATCGTGGATCCTCTCAAACTAGGTAATCGTTAACCTACAGTTCGAGCCACGGAGAGAGTGCTAGTAGGCGGTGGCAGGGCTGCTGTCCACCCCTCTCCCTCAACCTCTCTAGAACTCGTGTGTGTCCCCTTTACTCCATATGTGAGTTTGGTCGGCAAGCTATCGTCAATCTGCATCATCGACAATCATGTCAGAACATGTCAAAAATCAAATCATCAAATCAATGAAATATCACAGTAAATAAATCAACCCAAATAGAACACTCCCTGACTCAATCCAGAGTCCAAGGGGGTTCTACCGATGCCGCTGCATCCTCAAGGTCCAAAACCCTACACACTCGATAAACTGATTCAATAGCACCTGTCTACATCAAATAGTAAAACATCATGTCGTTTATCAATCGCATCATAATCAAGCATAAATGGTTTAACATCATAAAAGTCCAGATCACTTGTGAGCAAGTGTCCTCAAATAATAAGTTTTCTCAGTGTGCCAGAGCGGGATGTTACATACACCCCCTCTTGGTCTAAACTTCGTCCCAAAGTTTCTTAGTATAAATGCCGAAATAAAAGTACCACAATATCATAAGTCTATCTATCAAACAAAAATGGAAACTATTGGCGCATATCATATGCGTCCTCCCAGGTCGCCGAGTGCAGACTATAACTGTCCCACTGGACCTTGACCTGATCTACCGTTCGATGTCGTAACTGTCGAACGCGATGATCTAAGATGCAGACCGGCTCAGCCATGAGCGCTCCCTCATCCGATACCTGCAAGGAACTTAGGTCAATCACATGTGTAGGATCACTAATATAATGTCTCAAAATAGATACATGAAAAACATCGTGCATACACCTCAAAGGATCAGGCAAGGCTAGTAGATAGGCCACGGGCCCCTTTCTCTCCAAAATCTCGAAAGGTCCCACAAACCTAGGAGAGATTTTAGCTCCATTTCCAAACTCGATTGAACTCTTATGCGGTTTAACCCGCAAGAAGACTTGATAGTCGACCTCGTAACTACGATCGACGCGATGCGCATCGGCATAACTCTTTTGTCAATCCTGCGCTTCTTTAATCCTTTGTCTTATGGTTTTCATTTTCTCTTCCATTTCTTGGATCGCTTCTGGTCCCACTAGGACCCTATCCTCAAGCTAATCCCAACTCAAGGGTGTCCGACACGGTCGCCCATAAAGGAACTCAAAAGGCGCCATCTTAATGGTGCTCTAGTAACTGTTGTTTTAAGCGAACTCTACTAGAGGCAAGAACTCCTCCCAACGCTTTTGTTGGTCCATCACGTACATGCGCAACATGTCTTCCAAGGTTTGGTTCATTCGTTCTGTCTGTCCGTTAGTCTCTGGGTGATACGCAGTACTAAAATTAAGTTCGGTTCCCAAGGCCTCTTGGAAACTCGTCCAAAATCGTCCAGTAAACACCGATCCTCGATCAGATATAATCTTTTTAGGCACGCCATGCAGCCTCACAATCTCACTGATGAAAACTCTCGCTATGTCAGGTGCCTGATACGTCGTGCACACCGGAATAAAGTGAGCACTCTTCGTCAGAGTGTCTACTACTACAAAAATCAAGTCGTGTCTCCTGGTCATTAGTGGCAATCCAACAATAAAATCCATCGAAATAACTTTCCATTTTGATTCTGGAATGGCATGTGGTTGAAGTAAACTTGTCGGGTGTCTATGCTCAGCCTTTACCTACTGACACTCTAGACATCTAGCCACAAAGTTGACTATGTCGGCCTTCATTCCCTTCCAGAAGAATAAGGGTTTAAGGTCTACCCTCATCTTCGTGACTCCCGGGTGAGCCATGTAAACTGCTCTATGAGCCTCCCTCAGGATCAACATCCTCAACTCGTCATTTGGTGGTACGTAAATCCGACCTCTAAACCTCATTAAACCATCGCTATCAAATGAATATCCCTCATATCGTGGTACCATCATTGTGTTTTGTCTGATAAAATCATCGAATTCTTTGTACCAGTCATCATCATGCTGTAAAGTGAGAATCTTCTCACGTAGATTTGTCTGAAGAGGTAACACTGAATAGATGTGTGGCCTCTGACTCAAGGCATCAGCCACTCTGTTCCCTATTCCCTTTATGTAAGGAATCTTGAATTCGTACTCGCTAAGCAATTCCCACCAACGTCGTTGTCGTGCGTTCAGGTCTCTTTGCGTAAAAATGTGTTGTAGTCCACAATGATCAGTCTTTAATTCAAATTTTCGTCCAACAAGGTAGTGTCTCCAAACCTTCAAGGCATATACGATGGCTAATAACTCCAAATCGTGCGTCGCGTAGTTCTCCTCATGCCTTCTCAGCTTCCTCAAAATGTAAGCAATCACTCGTCCATCTTGCATCAAGACTTCGCCTAAACCTTCCTTGGATGCATCAGTGCATACCAAGAAGTCTGCGTCCATGTCAAGGACCTTTAGTATCGGCGCGGTTGTCAAAAACTCTTAAGCCTCTGAAAAGCTTCCGTGAATTTCTCTGTCCAAACAAACTTCTTGTTTTTCTTCTGCAATTCCGTGATCGGATTTTCTATCTTCGAAAAACCCTCGACAAACCGTCGATAGTATCCTACTAATCTCATAAAAATATTCACTTCTATGACATTCGTCGGCGCAGGCCATTCCATAATAGCCTCAACCTTGGCTGGATCCACGGCGATACCTTCGTCGGAGATGACATGCCCTAAGTAGTGAATCTTCGATTGATAAAAAGAGAATTTGGACAACTTCCCATACAATTTGTGTTCTCGTAAACATTGTAGTACCAAGCGCAAGTGCTCGTCATGCTCCTCCGTCATCTGAGAGTAGATAAAAATATCGTCAATGAATACTTGGACAAACTTGTCCAAATACTCGCGGAACACCCCATTCATCAAATTCATGAATACCCTTGGGGCGTTCATCAGTCCAAATGGAAAAACAATAAACTCATAATGTCCAAATAACGTCTTAAAGGCGGTCTTAGGGATGTCACCCTCCTTGATCCATAACTGGTGATACCCAGATCACAAATCGATCTTGGAGAACACTGTCGCATCCTTCATTTGATCGAATAGGTCATCTATTCTTGGTAAGGGATACTGATTCTTGATCGTAGCCTTGTTCAGTTGACGGTAGTCAATGCAAAGACTCCATGATTCATCCTTCTTTCGTATAAAAATAACTGGTGCACCCCATGGTGACACACTAGGATGTATCAGTCCCAGATCCAACAACTCCTTCAATTGCATTTTCAACTCTTGCAACTCCAGGGTCGACATCCGATAAGGCATTCTTCCTATCGGTTCGGTTCCTAGTTTCAGGTCTATGGTAAACTCCAATTCCCTTTCCGGTGGCATCCCAGGCAACTCCTCTGGAAATACGTCCGTAAACTCCTTCACCACCGGAAGGTGTTCTAGACCTTCCGCTACTCCCTTCTCGTTTAGCACGAGGATCGCATAAATTTTGCACCCCTTGCGCATACTCTTCCGTAACTGTAAGGAAGAGACGAACCGTAGGGAAACTCCCTGGTTCCGTCTTACAATCACACGTCTCTGTCCTTCATCATCAACCAAGCTCAACCATTTCATCTTACAGTTGAGTATCGCCTCATGCATTTCCAACCAATCCATACCGATCACGACGTCATAAGATCCTAAGATCGTGACGTACAAGTTGACCCTTGTGACAAACTCTCCCAGATTAAGGGCACAGCCCATAACCTTTCCTCCAACCTTCTGTTTGGCTCCCGAAGCTATCTCCATGAAGCTAAAATCATCCTGTTCGACTGTCTTTACCTTAATCCTTTTTAGCACTGCACCAGAAATGAAACTCTCAGTAGCACCTGGGTCTATCAAAATACTAAGGGTCTGGTCAGCGACAGTACCTATCGTCTTGAGCACAGTCGACTGGTGCTCTGCCTGACAGTTATTCACCGTTGCATGAATCCGATGGGCCTTGCCCATATCTCCCACGGTAGCGGGTCCGGCTGATCCAGACGCCCTGGTCCTCTCCACAGGACATTCATGCTGGTAGTGTGTCTCCCCACACATCCAACACCCCTTCTTCGTCCCAGTAGTCCTGGTACCCAAAGTAGAAGATGACTACACACCGGCCTGAAACCCTGGTCTGTTCTGCTGGACAGGCCTAAACTGCTGCTGTTGCGGGCAACGTTGTTGCTGGCATTGTGGTCCTCGATAAGGTGTCCGTTGTTGAGGCAGCGGTCGTCGGGGTGTAGCAAAAGTGGATCCCCTCTGGAAGCCACGATATCCCAGCGTATGTCTCGCTGATGTCTGATGCTGCGGCATATCGGCTGAACTCTGCCCTGCGGGTCTCATTGGAGTCTTGGTCTAACCCCCACTGATAAGCTCCTCCTCTGCTATGAGGGCCTTTTGGACAGCGTCGTGTAAGGTTTGAGGCATCAAGATCCTAACCTTCGTACGTAGGCTGTTGTTAAGGCCAAACACGAACCGGTTGACCTTGAGCTTCTTAGTGTTAAGGTGCAGAGCATACCGGAGAAGCTCCATAAAATGTTCCTCGTACTCGGGTACCGTACGACCTCCCTGTCGTAATGCATTGAACTCATTGAGCTGACGCTCAATGAATTCCTCTGAAACGTACCTCTCTCGGAACCATTCCTCAAACAGTTCCCATGACACGTCTTCAATGGCCATGTTCAACTGCGGCAGGAGCGTCTTCCACCATAGAAGAGAACTCCCCTTCAGTTGAAAGACCGCCATGTGGACCTTCATGTTGGAGGTATAATCGCTAAGTGTGAAGCACATTGCCATATTCTCCAACCATGTCTCGGCGATTGCGTTGTCCAGGGAACCAAAGAACTCGGGAAATTTTACCTTCTCAAGTTCATGGTGAATGCTACCTGTAATGGCCAGTGCACATGGCGAAGCCTCAGGGGGTGTCGGCGCCCTAGCCTCGTCTCGGTCCAATCTGTTGATCAATGCCTCGGACATGCGCTGAAAAGATCTCATCATCTCAACAACATCGCCAACTACTATCTACTCCTGTCCGAGAACCTGTTTGCCTTCCTAGGGGTTAGACCCCTCAGGCGTGGATGCTACTGGAGGCGTCACGCCTCCTCCCCTAGCACCCCTTCGTCTACCTCTGTGGTGTCCTCTAACCATGATTACCTACACACACACAATCAACTCGATCAGCAACAGTATAATCAATCTAATCATGTCAACGAAAGTCGTAGCGAATCCCAAGTCGTGGGTCAAACCGACTCTGATACCATATGTAACGACCTCCTCTTTACTACAACAACTTTGATAACAGGTGCAATTTTTTTTTTTTTGTTTAATGTGTGTGCACACGTGTAGAAGTAACAGACACACTTGACTCTACGTCGCCACCCGACAACCATCAAGATGCAACCATAAAGTTCATCACAATGAAGACTAAAGGCACACAACGAGTAACTGCAAGCAATAAACGACCATAGACACAAGGCGCACAATGCAACCATTTAACGACATACTGGGTTATGCATAGTATGAACACAGAGGGAAGAATCCATAGTAGCAGGCCTTACTATTTCTGCACAGGAAAGCAGGGTGTTTAATCTTAGTTCTCTTCTCCGGAGAGAGAGAAGGTGAGATAGGCTCCTGGCCGACTGCTCAGGCAGAAACTAGTAAACTCCGACAGGTGTGTTGCAAGAGTGGAAACCCTGCCTTTAAAGGGCCTGAGACTCTTGATACGACACTGGATTCTTTACATGAAATAATCACACACAAACATATCTCCTAAGGCTACCTGGGGGTGTCTACAACCCGCCTGACACAAGCAGACCAAGTAATGAAATGATTACAACCAAGTACAATAAGGGTTAAAGAACGACAATCCTCGTAGGAAAGTGGAAGCCAAATACAACCTCATCAACTACCCAACCAGTAATCCTAGCTAAGGGTCAATATCTAATATCTAAATGGACGATAAATACCGATCACTGAACTGGTCTAAGTTTATTGTAGTCTTACATCCTGATGGAAGGTCATAAATCAATTTGTCGATTACAACTTTATGATAGTGTTGAAATCGTTTAAAAACTCAAATAATTCAACATGTAAACTTTAATTTAGCATTAAGATCGATCTACCTTAAGGGTTTAACAATTTAAAAACAATATACCAACTCGTAATAACTAAACAAAACCCATCTTTATAAATGCATAAAAAGGAATAAACCCATTCTTAAAAATGAAAGACTACATCCCCTTTTTTCATAAATAAATGAAGGAATTAAACCCTTCTTAAACGATTAATAAAAGAATACCTATTTTCATTAAATAAGTTTAAACCCTTCTTAACTTCTTAATAAAAGAATACCTCTTTTCATTCAATAAATAAAGGAAGGAAAAACCCTTCTTAAAAGATTAAATAAAAGAATACCTCTTTTCTTTAAATAAATAATGAAAAGAAAAACCCTTCTTAAATGATTAAATAAAAGAATACTTCCTTTAATTAAATAAGAATAAAACCCTTCTTAATTTCTTAATAAAAGAATACCTCTTTTCATTAAATAAATAAAAGAAAGAAAACCCTTATCATTGTAATTCATTCTACCACCATTTAATGAGCAATTAAATAACCTGCAATCACATAACCCTGCAATTACGTGACAACTAGATAATTAGCATTTAAATAACAATGAATAGCAATTTAAATAATTGTCATTACAATAAATGTCTTGTATTCAACTAACAATCTAATAAAACTTAAAGGATCATGGGGGATTCTCTCCGAGAAATGCACCCAGGAAAAAATCGACTCAAGTTGTCTAAAAAGAGGCGCTCAGCAATAAAAATGCGGCCAACACTAGAATGCAATCAACTCTGGCTGACGTCAATACCCATTCCACCCCACGCACCTTTTACTAGCCAAACTCTAAAGGGTGGTATCGAACAGGGTGGAACGCTACAGCTGTCGGACAAGAGGTAAGGGAACGACATGGGTAACAGGCCCGGTTGTAAAGGTATTTCGAGTAACCAAGGAGCTTCTCCACGCCTTGAAGAAAACAATGGGCTGTAATCGATGGGAAAAACATCAGGAAGGGACAAGAGAGCTATTCAACAATAATAATCGCCAACAGCTGCATTAGAACCGCTTACATTAAATAGACTGTATAATGTCCCGATTTTTGAAAAGAAGCAGAACTATTCTCATAACAATAATATAAGATAGACATCTGTAAGTCACCCAGGTCTGTTGTAGAATTAATCAGAGATTAAATGAAAGACCAATTTCAACAAAGGTGCAAAAATTGGAAGTTTCTCATGTCGGTAAGAGACAACGGTGAAAATTTCTCATCTTGCACGTTTAAACTAGAATGATATTGTGGTTCTGTTAGGTCCATTCAACGAGGTTCTTATTTATGTTGAAGGAAGGAGTCCTCCCATAAAAGGAATTTAAGAAACTTGCCTTAACAGTAATATAAGCATGGTCCCTTCCGAAGATTTTCGCAAACCTGTGCTAAAGGTTGTGAGTTCGAGCCTGAAATTAAGCTAACACAATCCAAGATATAGATTTCTAAAGGTTAAAACTGTAAAATTTTCATGAACGGTAAATGTGTAACTCACATTCTAAACTCCCTTCACTTACTCTGATTTGAAATCAAACTGCAATGGTGGACCAAGCTCATACCAAACCCTTTCTATTACTTTTGCCACGGAATTCGTACAGGTGAAGGAAGCAACTGTTTTTGGTTAAAGGTGGTTACATTCAGGTAAAACACAATGCCAACAACCTTCTTTTGAAGGGCCAAAATGACTTTACATAAGAAACAACTGTAAACGCTAGAAATGTTCAAGTCCATAAATAATATTACGAAGGGTTAAGGAGCAAGAATGAGCTAAAAACACGGGTAAAAACTATTGCAGACTATGGTAGAGTTAACAGTGAGCATTGCAACGAAGATCACCAATTCCACTTACAATTCAATGAGAAACCAAAAAGAATCATTCGCCCTCAATAAAATTTACCCTATGATAACAGTCGTCAGGTATCAACATAAGTGGAAACAAAAGAAAATGTTGAAGACAGAAGTTTTAAAAATAAATGACAGTAATTTAATAAAAACGAAATGCCCACAACACGTAAGAATACGCCCACAGTCAAGAATTCAAATGCCCAAAAATCAACTCCCAGGGACCCAAATACAATAACCATAAACCCAAAACAAATTTACACGAAACCCTAAAGTTGTACTAAATATAAAATGAAATAACCATAAACCCAACAAAATTTCCAGAAACCCTAAAACTTTGCCAAAAACGAAGAACCATAAACTGCCCTGCTAAATTTTTACAACATAAAAAGGGTCGATTCATGTGTTTCATTGAAACCATTCTAAACTAATCTTTATCACAAAACTTAAACCATTCACACATGCAGACTTAGTCGTATTTGTCATATAACTTTGGGACTTTAAGCACCAGGCAGACTCATTGACTCGCATATGTAAATTTTGGATTTAAGAACAAACTAACTTTCCAGAAATTGATCTAAGCATATACCAAAATTTTAGTTTTAACAATCAGACGTATGATTACAACCATCTAAATTTTCAGATGCAAACACAGAATATCATTCAACCAAAATAAAAACATACCTTGGCCTGTTCGCCCACTCTGGATGGCGTCCGCGTGCTCCTCGATGCTCTCACTCACCGACCGTAGAGACTACACCGGTACCTCCCAGCCAAACGCTAGGGGTACTCTGCTTCCCCCTCAACCCCCCGAGACGCAAAGGGGCCACACAAGATCCAGAAGAGAAGTCTAGCTTCTCAGCTCACCTCCAAGGCTTAGCTACCACTCCAATACAGATGAGAAAATCCCAACTCCCCATAAGCAATCAGTCCAGTTTTCAATTTTGGCAACATAACAATACCTAATAGCAGACCCCCTTTTTCCCCCATCCCATTTCTTTTTATCCTATTTTGACCTAAATCACATTTATTTTAAGTTTTAATGAAAATCCCTCTAAAAATTCTATGTCTTACAAGTGTCACTCATCCCCCACGTTTCTCCCAAAATTATTTTCCCCCTCTTTTTTTTTATTTAAAAAAAAAAACTCAAAAGGTAAATGCGCTAAGCATCTTTTCAATTTATTTTAAAATTCATATATATATATTTTTTCTTTTATACTCCCATAAGTTAACTAATTAAATCCTTCTTTTCAAATTTACAACCACGGATTTGAATTAATTTCTTAGTCTCTTTATTTTACCCTACACACTTTATGAAGACTCAAATCATAGCTTAAGTGGGTTTTTTTTTTTTGTTTAATTTTATTATTAGCACATGTATTGTTAGTGCTAGCTAGTAGGAAATGAAATTTTAATGTTATTTGAATGGTAAAGCTATTGTGAGCTAGAATATAATGGCATTGTTATTAGGAGATGGTTAATTCTTGATTATTATGTTAGGGCAAAGTAGTACCTCCACTAAAAAGATGAATTATAAAGCTTATTACTGGGAATGAGGAATGGCCTTGTGTATGTAATTAAGGAAGGAATTACTTTATAAATTCAATTAAAGAAGAGATTGTTTTATGTATTTAATTAAGGAAGGAAACTCCTTGGATTAGGTGGAGGTTGCAAATCATAGGGGTAATGGATATTTAATGTATAGTCTTGAATTATGTTTCTTTTTTTTCTTTTTTCTTTTTTAGGTTAGACTAGAATTTTTACCCTAGAAGAGTTTTTTGACTTAGGACTCAAATTCTGAACTAGCGACACTTGGTTAGGGGAATTGTTTAAGGATTTATTAAGGTGTTAATGTCTTATGGTTGTTTAGGTTTGTTTCCTTCACCCACATCAATGCGATGTGCCCTTCAGGACGCACCAGGTGTTCCAAGGGTGCCACTCGCCTCGTTCGTTTCATTTGCACAACGTGCCCTTCAGGATGCACCACGTGCTCCAAGGGTGCCACTCGCTTCTTGTGTTTCTTTTGTGCGACGTGCCCTTCAGGATGCACCACGTGCTTCAAGGGTGCCACTCGCCAACTACACTGATAGGTAGACATCTATAACCCCTGGAGTCAACACTCCGCTAGGTGAACTTGTGGGAGACTAAACATTCTAAGGAATAAGGCCCCCTCCTTATTGCACGCCCCTTAGAATCATCATGAGCGACTATCACAGTCTACCCTTATGGCATCGTGGATCCTTTGGAACTAGGTAGTCGTTAACCTACAGTTCGAGCCATGGCGGGAGTGCTAGTAGGAGGTGGCAGGGCTGCTTTCCACCCCTCTCCCTCAACCTCTCTGGAACTCGTGTGTGGCCCCTTTACTCCATATGTGAGTCTGGTCGGCAAGCTATTGTCATCCTGCATCATCGACAATCGTGTCAGAACATGTCAAAAATCAAATCATCAAATCAATGAAATATCACAGTAAATAAATCAACCCAAATAGCACACTCCTTGACTCAATCTGGAGTCCAAGGGGGTTCTACCGATGTCGTTGCATCCTCAAGGTTCAAAACCCTGCACACTCGATAAAATGAGTCAATCGCACCTGTCTACATCAAATTGTAAAACATCATGTCATCTATCAATCGCATCATAATCAAGCATAAATGGTTTAACATCATAAAAGTCCAGATCGCTTGCGAGCAAGTGTCCTCAAATAATAAGTTTTCTTAGTGCTCCAGAGCAGGATGTTACATTTAGGTATGAGCTATTTCTTACCTCTTTATTATATTTTATTTTAATTGTATCCATATTTTGTATTGATCAAATGAGGAATTAACCCGAAACTATTGCCATTATACAAAAACTCAATCCTAAGGCCAACTAAGGAGAGAAAAAAACACACACTAATTAATCTAGGAGTCAAGCATGAAAACAAACCTTCTCACAAAGAAGTGCTAGTTGGTGATGGAATCCAACATCATAGAATCGATGCGTGAAGGGGATGAGTTTCTATAGGTGGGAAAGTTATGTTGGCAACCTGCTTAACAAACTAAATCCCTGGTGCAAGTTACCTCACCGAGCAGTGGGAAACCCTCCAAGGAGTCTGAGTGAGTCTAGCCAACGTCGATCCCAGGTACAACACCACCTTCCATGTGTTGTCACATTGTGTAGGAAGTCTAAAATATTATGGCCTCTATGGTACCACCTACTATACCAAAGCAGAGGGGGGACAGTCAACAATCGACACCAATACCAACAAAGCAAGGTTGATTACTCTGAGGGCCCCAATAAAAACTTGTGATTGAACCTTGTGTTAGAAGGGCTTCCCAAAGTCAGTGATATAGCAACTGGATTTCACTCCCTAACTCAAGGCTTTATGTTTGTTTAGAAGATTTGGAAAGTTAATCTCACAATCCTATTCCAAATCTCTATACCTAAGCTAATATGGGTTTGAAGAGCCCTCGAAAAGTTCCTAGATAAAGTTTAATTAGGGCTTGATTGTAGGTTGTTGTTACTCAAAGGAGTGGTCGTGAAACTGATGTCATTTTGACTCAACTCTTTAAACCATGTAAGAGGAAAATAAAATGCAAGAAATTCAACTTCTACGAAAACTAGTTATGGGAAGGAGTAAGAGTTCTTAAGCAAAGAAATAATTTCTTGATAGATTACTATGTCTCCAGTATTGCAAAATGACCCAAATTTTAAAAATACCATGCAAATACATGCCAGGTACACCGTCTAAAGTTTAATCACCATGAATATTCATCACTTGATTTGCAGGGGTAATACAATACATTATCTTGTTCATGGTTTTCATCACAAGTATCCCATGGATGGAGATAGACTTGTATTCCCTCCTGCATTTATGTTTTTCATTGTAATCATAGTAAGTGATAAGTTGCATCGACTACTAAGTTGAGAGTTTCGTTTACTAGCATATATTCACTTTAACCACATATATATCAAATATTTAACTGACATATCTTCATCTTAATCATAAATTAATTAATCTATGACATGGATAAAAAACTAAAAAGTGCAAATTTATATTTCAATGTTTTTAACCAAATATTGTAGGACAACTATACCTAAAAACTTTCTCTATCATTATTCCTAATGGGAAGTTATGGAGTATAGAATCACATAACTTTCTCAATCATTATTCCTAATGGGAATTATGGAGTATATAATCACATATATTTCCATATTTGTTCATTGCATGCATGTTTAGAGGTGGGCTTATGATGTACATTGTTTATTATCTTACCCATTACTACCTTGGCTTCGAGACCTTCCAACTCCTTAGCTCGTAAATTAAATATTATCTACCTGTTATGCTTATATTTAAGATGCCTTTTCCATATTCTATATTCTATGTCAAATTAGATTGCAATGTTACATATTGAGGACATCACATGGTTGAGGACTTGTTGAGGACCTAGTGGGGGGGTTATTTCCTTAATTAGCCACAATCTCAAAGGGCCAATGCCCATGAGGGTTTCCCTCAAATGTACCTAGTAGCCTTCCCTCATTGAATACTTGATGGAGGGTGCTCCCCTTCTCAATACAAACATGCATAATCTATCTTAGATGGATATAAAGTGTGTTCCATAAAGATTTAGGTCCTAGTGTGTTGGTGGATTTTATAACTTGTGATTTCCTCTCTACAAAAATATCACCATGAACACAAAACCACATTGGATAGAAGTGCATCAATATGTTTACTAATTCTAAGGGTTAAAACTATGCTAGTTTGGGAAGGAAGAGGATGCTTACCTAGTTTTTGTAGGGTGCTTACCCAACATATTATTCCTAAAGGTGTGTGGCTGCAAGGGAGGTACATGTGGGATCCCTATTTTCTAGAAATGTGAATTTATAGATAAGATATAAATTAGGGCAAAGAAAAATATCTCTATTGTAGTTGTTAGATATATTAAATCACAATGATGTTTAAGGCCCTCAATGTGTAATATGAAAGTTATTTTTCAATCAAATAGAATATTTTGGTGTGGAAAAATTCTTTGTATGATGGAATTAATTATCTAGAAGTGAGTTATTTAAGTTTTCCTATATATTGGATAGTCATGCTATGTCATTGAAGAGATTGAAAAGGGAAGAAATGATGGAATCATCAAAGAAGGAATTGAAGACCCACAAGGTCAATACAATAGTAACCTTGATGAATTCTTGATGAAACACCATGATTATAATACATATGTCTAAGAGGAAGAAAATGATCCAAATCTGAAGCTCTATCAAGAAGAATTGTAGGGTGATGTCTCTGAAGGAAAATTTCATTTTAGAAATAATGACGATAAATGGAACATGGAAGAGAACTCTAAATGTAAAGAAGGAAGAAATGGATACAGAGAGCATAACACGAATATTGCATACCAAGAAGAAAAAGACTACAACACCCATGATACGTGTTTAGGTCTGGAATTATGTTCTGGAAATAAAAGAGGCAGATCATATTTGTTATGTTTTGATGAAACACGAGAATTTGAGAATGATAACCAAGAGGAGGAGAAGTCTGAAATTTATCATTTGGAAGGCTTGTTGTAGGTATGTCATGGTAAGGGCGAAGATATCATCAGAGAAGACTTCACAAATTCAATTTTGGGAAAAGTATTGGTTTCAAATTGGGCTGAGGTGGCATACAAACTACCCAAGAGTACCCCATATTCCATGATCAACTCCATAATTGATGAAGGATATGATGGCAAGGCATACAAGGTGGTAACATGAAATGGGCATCTAGTTTTACTATAGAATTCATTCATATCCGAGAATAGGGGTATTTTTCACAACACTATGGAGACCTAACATAATTTAAGCATGAGGGATGTCCATATTTAAATGTTGGTCAAGAATTTTCCAGAGATGAATACCCCGTTCATGATGAAAGCAAGGGTGATGATACTCTGGATAAATCTTTGTTTGGTAGAATGGAAAGCTATTACCGAAATGATGAAGCTAAAAAATGGTTGTTTAACTAGAATAGACATGAATATCTCTAATACTGAAGTTGAACAATTTGAAATGATTGATGGAAACAATGCAAAGAAACCATGCAAACTGAGGCAAAATGGGGATAGAACCATAATCTGTGACTTTGATTGTTTTCCTATGAATAATGATGTTCATGACATCCCTACAATCAAAGTTGAGAGTTCTTGTGAAAGACACATAGCAGGTTTGAAAAAATCCCTTGAAAGGATCTTGTCTTGTACAACAAAATCAGAAGGTCAATTGAATGATGAGTTAAAGTATTCTATAGTCAAACACTACCATGACAATCAAAAGGTGGATGTGCAATGTTATAGAAAATGATCATGAAATTTTCAGAGCCTCAGTACCCTAGACAATCAGGTCTTTGATATTATAAATATTTGTGAAGAATAGGTCACAAATGAAGAAAACATTGATCATGCAGAGCACAATGATGGCATTGCCCACTATTGTGAACCAATATCAGACCAAACAATTATGGAATAAACATATCCATTCAACCAAACCCTAAATTTAGTATGATCATCATCATAAACCTATTGAAATAATAAGTATCTGATTATGGATTTTGAGATTTTGGAATCCTAAAGCCCTCTTATTCAAACATTTGTGTGACAATAAGGAGTCCAAATTTATTCATTCATTTTTCAAATCGAAACACTCGGAATGCAATTACTCACCATTCTTTGTTCCTTGTGAATATTGGCTCAAGGTCAAGGTCTCTATCTCCTTACGCACGTAGTAGCTCAAGGTCTCTGTCTCCTTGAACCATAGTGGCCAAGGTCACTTTCTCCTTGCGCCACAGTAGTGAGGTGACAATCGCAGAAAAGGATCTAGAAGATTGTTAGAAAAACAGGACCGCGAAGCAATAAAACAAAACAAATGCAGAAACAAAACATAGAAGACACACAATACAAGAGAGACACAGATTTACGTGGTTCACCCAGTGTGGGCTACGTCCACCAGAGAAATTGCCAGGTCCTTCCTTTATTATTATCCAGCAAATGAAGGGATACAACCTACAGCAAAACCCACTGTAACTTCCTCTTCTTTCTCTCACAGTATCCTCTCTCAGAATACAATATTCATCCTCATACATAGCCGCCATACATTTCCCTCATAAAAGAGGGTTGCCTTCTAGGGAAAAAAACCCTAACATAATCTCTACCGTTAGATCTGCGACCTTATAATGAATGGTCCAGATTTACAATGGAATTAAAATATACTTTTATAAGGCAATTTTTTCTTCGGGGGCTTCGCCCCCGAACCCCTACTGGGGGCCTGCTTTCCCCTAGACCCCCCAGCCGGGGGGATGGACCCCGCAGAGGGGGTACCCCCCCTCTACACTCCCCCGCGTGGAAGAGTGTACATACTTATGGGGTGTAAATACTTCATGGGGTATAGACACAGCTGAAAGCAAAGGACCTCTGCATCAGGAAGATAATCAGGCTCCACAACCAACAATCTCCCACTTGGAGACTGATCTCAACAACTCCACTG
>ML784160.1:344413-354969 GCA_009831015.1 Picea engelmannii | reverse complement strand
AGAGCCCTAACCTCATCATCAAAGTCCAATTTTACAGAACTTAGTTGATTAGTAACCGTATTAAATTCATTTAAATGATCTGCAATAGACCCACCTTCTGACATCTTCATATTAAATAATCTCTTCATTAGAAATACCTTATTTGACGCCGAGGTTTTTTCATACAATTTTGCCAACGCGTCCATCAAACCTTTCGTTGTCTTTTCTTTCGAAATACTAAAAGCCACCGACGCTGCCAGGCTCAACCATATCGTTCCTAGAGCCTTTCTGTCAAGAATCTCCCATTCTTCATCCTTCATGGCTGCTGGCTTCTTTGCTACTCCACTAAATGGTAGGAATAGATCCTTCTGATATAAATAGTCTTCCATCTGCATCTTCCATACCTGGTAGTTTTGGTCGTTAAATTTCTCGACCCTAGACTTTCCATCTTCTGACATTTCTCCCACTCGAACCAGGAACCCTCTTTTCCTGCGAGTTACCTTACACTCTGATACCAGTTGTTAGAAAAACAGGACTGCGGAGCAATAAAACAACACAAATGCAGAAATAAAACACAGAAGACACACAATACAAGAGAGACACAGATTTACGTGGTTCACCCAGTGTGGGCTACGTCCACCAGAGAAATTTCCAGGTCCTTCCTTTATTATTATCCAGCAAATGAAGGGATACAACCTACAGCAAAACCCGTTGTAACTTCCTCTTCTTTCTCTCACAGTATCCTCTCTCAGAATACAATATTCATCCTCATACATAGCCGCAATACATTTCCCTCATAAAAGAGGGTTTCCTTCTAGGGAAAAAAACCCTAACATAATCTCTATCGTTAGATCTACGACCTTATAATGAATGGTCCAGATTTACAATGAAATTACAATATACTTTTATAAGGCAATTTTTGCTTCAGGGGCTTCACCCCCGAACCCCCGCTGGGGGCCCGCTTGCCCCCGGACCCCGCAGAGGGGGTACCCCCCCTCTGCACTCCCCTGCATGGAAGAATGTGCATACGTCTGGTGTGTAAATACTTCATGGGGTATAGACACGGCTGAAAGCAAAGGACCTCTGCATCAGGAAGATAATCAGGCTCCACAACCAACAAAGATGATATTTCGGGGGTTGGAATGGCTCTGGTACTGAGATACGAAGGTCCCGAAACCCTGGATGTCTCCCGAAGCAGAGACCTTTGAAATGAAAGAAAAACAAATAAATGAATGAACAAATAATACAAAGGAAATGGGCACGAAAGCGGGAAAGAGAGACAAAGCGCAGTAAATGTATGTGTGTGTATTTTCTCCTTTTTGGCCCTTTGATTTTTATGGACGGGTATAAATTTTATACGGGGATATTTATTAACTCCAAAGAGGCTAGGAAATCTTCTTTTAAGATATTGATGATTAATTGTACATGTGGTAGATAGAGAGGCGTTGTGGAGATAAGAATAGGGAGAGTTAGGAATAACGCTTTTTCATTGGTTTCTAAAGGGGTCCACCAAATGCATAACAAAAGAGAACATCTTAAATTCCATAAGGTTCCATTCCAAAAGAGAAGATCCTAAATTCCATAAGGTTGCATTGTTTTTGGAGGTGATGCTCCTTTTACTAAGACACTGCAATGCCAATGGCACTTAGAGAGTAAACATTGTGTTTAGTTTTCAAAGTGGGAATAAGATTGGGCTTGGAACTATTCACGTTAATTTGAAATTTTTGACTTAATGATCAAAGGTATTTAACTATATTTTTTAGGAGTAAGTTAATAAGTGGATAAATGCACTTCGTTTTCGAATGAAATACTCCCCTAAATTTGATATGAGTTTTGACGAAATCCATAATCCTACTACCTAAGTATTAATGGGAACTTCGACCATAGAAATTTGACCCCATATTTTTTGGCCCATGTTAAGATGACCTATAGAACTGTAATTTTGAAAAAAACAAATACAAAACTCTACCTTGATGTAAAAAAATGAACTCATGAGAAAGGTTGAGTTTGTCGCTTATTATTCACCCTTATTTCCTATAGTTGACAATGAGAATTTAAATTCATTGACCATGTTTGATAGCCAAAATTCCCCATGATGGGCAATTTGGATATCAAATTCCATCCTTGAGTGGGAATGTCATGGTGACCCTCAAAAGTGGCATTGCAAAATCACAAGCCCTTCAAACCCCAAAAAACACAAAGTGGTGGGAAATTATCATTTTCCTTGGATATAATAATCAATTTACGAATTTTCAATAATTGAGAGGGATATATCTACTTACGAGTTTTCTCATAATAGTCACAATGACCCTAGGCACTCTCCAAATCACCTTCTTGTGAGGATTCAACAATGTCACACAAAAAAGAGGGTGTCACTGGAAAAATCCCTCCAATATGTCATTGTGTGTCCTAAAGAGAGAGAAATCCCAACCTATGCAAGTGTTTTTTCTTAAAAGGAAGACGATACAAAGCCAAAATCTATAAAAATTGAATAAAATCATTTTAGGTTGTCATGGACATAGATCTAAAAATTATAAACAATTTGTAACAAGGACCTAGGTAATAGGTGTGGAAATGGAGATTGATCAATCTATGGTAGTTGTGGTTCTTTAATAATAAAATGCTACATAATTGTCCCTAGGGTTTTGATTCCATGAACGTTGTTGATTTTACCAATTGCTTCTCTAGAAGTGGGGATACTATTTTTCACTTTTTTGTCTTTCTTATAGACTTCTTGAAAATGAGATTGACGATATAGTTTCATTTTTCATTACTCTCATTCCTTCTTTTTAAAATTATTTATCAATCTTCCTCTCTGGTATAATAGCACATTCTAGTGTATGTGCTTAATCTTTTGTTATATTTGTGTTTGAGATAAAATTGCTTGCAATTATTCTTGTAGACACTCAAATGAGGGGGGTGAATGAAAAAATCCCTTTAGTATACCTGCGTGTCCTAAAAAGAGTGCAATACCAACCTATGTGAGTCTCAATTCACAAATGTTGATGATAAAGACCCAAAATTAGAGAATGTCATATAAAATCCTTTTTAGATTGTCACAAAAATGAACTTGAAAACTAGAAAGAATTTGTGATAAAGGACTTAGGAAATATGTGCATTATGATTTCAATACACTAGAATTAAGGATTACCTATTCATAATTTCCACTAGACAATTTAAAGTCAATCTACTGAGAGTTATGGTAAAATAATACAATCATTGATTAGAGTAGTTGTTAAGAAACATAACGAAAATTTGAGTGTGTTGAATGTAATTTAGAAAAGGAGTTTAGTGTGTGAGAGTCAAAGTGTGTGCACAAATAGGAGAAAAGAATAATAGCACAATGACAAAAATTTAGCACGATCCTACCTTGAAGTGGATGTTGATATGGCACAACATAAGTGAATTAGCACAAGATAAGATGTGGGGATGATTATTGATGGAGTGATGACTTTCTCAATGTTGATATAATGCATAGTCAATTTTTATACATGGGTTGTTAAGCATCACCCTAACAATTCTAATTGACTTAGTTGAATGTAATCACAGAACTTGATTTCATGGAACAAACACAAAAACCCTAGGTAGTTTTGATCCTTGACATGGTCAACTTTGATCATTCCTCCATTCCTATAAATGTGTATGCACAACGACCTTTAGAGGATGACAATTCGGTGAGTGTTGTTTCCCCAAGTTATCACCCTACTGCATGTTGGAATCCATGCCATTGTTTCCCCATTAGGATTAGGAGTCCATATAGTTTACATCCCAAAGAGATCTGTATTCTTCCTTCTTATTTTTTTGATTTTTTTCTAAGGAATCACAAGCAATTTGTATCAAATTGGTATATGATAGGGTGTGATTCATCACATGTCATTGTCCCTTCACCTCCTCCATACCTTGAAGACTATTTTTATTTTATACCTCAATTCAATATTCCCCCAAGGATATTAATTCCATTAGTGCCCGACCCATGGCCACAACTTCCATTTACCATCGTTCATTTCACTCATCTAGGATTAAACCACTTGGTTGCACTCGTTCATGGAACCTATCTCTTTTCTTGCAATGTATCCATATTCATCCATTATTTTCTTGCACCTATCTTCAACCATTGTAATATTGATTTGTCTTTTATGGTCTTCAGTCCTATTTACACTCGAAGTTATAATCAAAATTCCATTGCTTATCGTTGACCATATCTCTTGGTGTTTCATAGTCACTACCCAAGTCATCCTTGTTTGTTATGATTGAACCAATGAAATACTTGAGTCCCTTTCTTGGTGATCAACTCATCATCCATTTTTGTCCCTCTTAGTTAGCTACATTTGAGTCATGATATGATGTTGCACCTCATGTTAGTTTCTATTGGCTATATCATTTATTGTCTCTAGTGGACCTCCACCTACGGAAATTTCAAATTTCCTGTGTGAGTGAAATTTGAGTCCAGAAAACCTCCCATATCATTAAGGCATGAAAATATTCTATCCATGACAAATTTCAATGCATACATAAACTGTTTGAAATAATTTCAATGCTGGCCCCATTCACAGGTCACTATTGTCGGTGTCTAGTCCTAGTACAATTTCCATTCATTGTTCCTTGTTATGTGTTCCTCGTTGCTCATTCCTTGTTCCTTGTTCCTCATTTATTGACCATGGTGTAGTCCCCAAGATCCATTATTTTTGTACAAAACATACTAATGGCATAAAATTTCCCACACAAAGACCAAATTAATATCTGCTACATAAGTCTTTTGTCTTTTTTCAAGGACTATATAACTAATCTCAATTCTAAGAAGATTAAAATAGGAACTAAGAACCTTAAGTTCTTTCCTTAACCATGGGTGACATAACACTATCATTCAATAGAAAAATTGTTAAATTTCATTGTAAGGCATCATGTGTATTGAGGGCTTGAGCCACTACAAAGGAAACATACAAAGAATATTTGTCTTATGAACAAGATATGGTACTATCCATTTTGAGGTTTGCCATAGAGATTATTCTTATAGACTACACTAAATTTCACCATAATACAATCTCTACACTCCTTGCAAACCATATAACATCATTCAAATTAGACACAATATTCTTGCGACGATTTAGCTATACTATCAATGAAATTTTTCCGTCGATAGTATAGCAAATTCGTCGCAAGAATATTTACATTCGTCTCTCTTGCGACGATATCAAATGATGCTTGGATTCATTTCATATTTGGTTTATCAACTTGAAATTAAAATTTGATACTTTGCAATCTATCTGGACCTTCAGTCAAATACAAATATGAAACTTGGAATCATTAACATATCTACTAGAACATATGAAAAATAGGGTTTATGGTTTCCATGATGATATGATGATGGAAGAAAGTGGGTGTGTGAGTGAAATTTGAGTCTATAAACCCTCCCATATTGTTAAGGCATGAGAATAGTCTATCCAGGTCAAATTTCAATGCATACAAATACAATTTGAAAACATTTCAACGTTGGCCCCATTCACATGTCATTGTTGCTCACCTCTAGTATTTTTATGGTGTTGATGAAGTAATCAATGAAAAAAAGGTATTTTTCATCAAAACTATGATGCATATACATTGTATATACATTAATGTAGAACCTGAAATAAAAAAGAAGAAAGATTGACAAAAACCTAAAACTTGCGTCAACCAAATTGTGTACTTTGAAAGAAAATTAGGGTTTATGGTTTACATGATGAATTGATGATGGAAGAAAGTGGGTGTGTCAGTCAAATTTGAGTCCATAAACCCTTTCATATCATTAAGGCATGTAAATATTCTATCCATGACAAATTTCAATGCATACAAAAATTGTTTGAAAAAATTTCAATGTTGGCCCCATTCACAGGTCAGTGTTGTCGGTGTCTAGTCCTCATACAATTTTTGTTCTAGCTCGTTCCTTGTTTTGTTTTCCTCATTGCTCATTTATAATTCCTTGTTCCTCATTCCTTGACCATGGTGTAGTCTCCAAGATCCATTATTTTTGTACAAAACATACTAATGGCATAAAATGTCCCACACAAAGACCAAATTAATATCCGCTACATACGTATTTTGTCTTTTTTCAAGGACTATGTATCGAGTCTCAATTCTAAGAAGATTATAATAGGACATAAGAACCTTAATTTATTTCTTTAACCATGGGTGACATAACACTATCATTCAATAGTAAAATTGTTACATTTCATTGTAAGGCATCATGTGTACTAAGGGCTTGAGCCACCACAAAGGAAACATACAAAGAATATTTGTCTTATGAACAAGATATGGTACTATCCATTTTGAGGTTTGGCATAGAGATTGTTATTATATAATACACTACATTGCACCATAATTTAATCCCTACACTCCTTTCAAACCATGTAACACCATTCAAATTAGACACAATATTCTTGCGACAAATTAGCTATACTATCGACGAACTTTTTTCGTCGATAGTATAGAAAATTCGTCACAAGATTATTTAAATTCATATCTCTTGCGATGATATCAAATGATTCTTGGATTCATTTAATATTTGGTTTATCAACTTGAAATTAAAATTTTATACTTTGGAAGCTAGCTGGACCTTCAGTCAAATACAAATATGAAACTTGGAATCATTAACATATCTACGAGAACATATGAAAAATAGGGTTTATGGTTTCCATGATGATATGATGATGGAATAAAGTATATGTGTGAGTGAAATTTTAGTCCAGAAACCCTCCCATATCGTTAAGGCATGCAAATAGTCTATCCAAGACAAATTTCAATGCATACAGATACAATTTGAAAACATTTCAACATTGGCCCCATTCACATGTCATTGTTGCTCGCCTCTAGTATTTTTATGGTGTTGCTTAAGAAATCAATGAAAAAGAGGGATTTTTCATCACAAATATGACGTAGATACATTGTATATACATTAATGTAGAACCTAAAATAAAAATGAATAAAGACTGACGAAAACCTAAAACTTGCGTCAACCAAATTGTGTACTTTGAAAGAAAATTAGGGTTTATGGTTTACATGATGAATTGATGATGGAATAAAGTGGGTGTGTCAGTAAAATTTGAGTCCAGAAACCCTCCCATATTGTTAAGGCATGTGAATAGTATATCCATGAAAAATTTCAGTGCATACAAAAACTGTTTGAAAAAATTTCAACGTTGGCCCCATTCACAGGTCATTGTTGTCGGTGTCTAGTTCTCGTACAATTTTCGTTCCATCTTGTTCCTTGTTATGTGTTCCTCGTTGATCATTCCTTGTTCCTTTTTCCTTGTTCCTCATTCCTTGACCATGGTGTAGTCCCAAAGATCCATTATTTTTGTACAAAACATACTAATGGCATAAAATGTCCGACACAAAGACCAAATTAATATCCACTACATAAGTCTTTTGTCTTTTTTCAAGGACTATGTAACAAATCTCAATTCTAAGAAGACTCAAATAGGTCCTAAGAACCTTAATTTATTTCATTAACCATGGGTGACATAACACTATCATTCAATAGTAAAATTGTTACATTTCATTGTAAGGCATCATGTGTACCGAGGGCTTGAGCCACCATAAAGGAAACATACAAAGAATATTTGTCTTATGAACAAGATATGGTACTATCCATTTTTAGGTTTGGAATATAGATTGATCTTATAGAATACACTACATTGCACCATAATATAACCCCTACAGTCCTTGCAAACCATGTAACACCATTCAAATTAGACACAATATTTTTGCTACGAATTATCTATACTATCGACAAAAAAAATTCGTCGATGGTATAGAAAAATCGTCGCAAGATTATTTACATTCATATCTCTTGCGAAGATATCAAATGATTCTTGGATTCATTTCATATTTGGTTTATCAACTTGAAATTAAAATTTGATACTTTGCAAGCTAGTTGGACCTTTAGTCAAATACAAATATGAAACTTGGAATCATTCACATATCTACTAGAACATGTGAAAAATAGGGTTTATGGTTTCCATGATGATATGATGATGGAAGAAAGTGGGTGTGTGAGTGAAATTTGAGTCCAGAAAACCTCCCATATTGTTAAGGCATGTGGATAGTCTATCCAGGTCAAATTTCAATGCATACAGATACAGTTCGAAAAAATTTCAACGTTGGCCCCATTCACATGTCACTGTTGCTTGCATCTAGTATTTTTATGGTGTTGATTAAACAACCAACAAAAAATATGGTTTTTTCATCACAACTATGACGTAGATACATCGTTCCTCATTCCTCGTTCCTTGTTCGTTTTTCCTTGGCCATGGTGTAGTCCCCAAGATCCATTATTTTTGTACAAAACATACTAATGGCATAAAATGTCCCACACAAAGATGAAATTAATATCCACTACATAAGTCATTTATCTTTTTTCATGGGCTATGTAACGAATCTCAATTCTAAGAAGATTCAAATACATAACAATATTGACGAAAACTTATATGATCATGATAGTATAAAAATGAAAGAGCTTCTCTTAGTTTCAAGAATAATTTATCCTCTACCGAAAAAGGCCAACCACGTGAAGGTGGAAGCTCATATGGCCCCTCCCCTCTCCCTCACATCACTCTCAATTGATCCCCAAAACCCAATCTATAAAATAGAAAATAATCGAAAGCAATGTCCTATTAAGATTCATGCATATAAACTACAAAAAAAAAAGTAATGAAGGCACATGAAATTATGTGTTTCTAAATAATATCTTTAGTCTACCACGTACTTTAGTATATTTGAAACTATTTTCAGGTTTCAAATAATAATTAAACAACATGCAACATATGATATAAAAATGTCGCATAAAACTTAAAAACATGTAATTAACCCATGACATTATAAGTAAATTATTTTAAGAGAATAATTCATACAAATTAAAATACTATATAGTCAAGTACCTAATCCAACCTCAACATCTATGTAATCATCCTTATTCTCTATCTTGATCTTCTTCATCGAACTTGACATCTGTATCATCATCCAGTTCTGAAACGATGTTGAAAGGATTGATGATATCATCATCGTCATCAATGTCATTTTCAAGCATATTTTCATCGACATCATCATAAAGAATTCCAATATTGTCTCCTACACTTGGATCGTGATATTCTTCATCTTATTCATCTGTCAACCCTCCATGATCTTCCGACTCTATCTGATATGTCGAATCGTCTTCTTTATCTTCAATATCATCTTCTTCCTGTAAATGAGTATACTTAATTGGCCTTCCTTTTGGATCATATCTAACAACAAATTACCAATCCCTTTCACTTGGAACATTTGGGTAAAAGACATGTTCACATTGGCTTGGAAAAAAATAGCGATCATGTCCTCTTTCAAACATCGTTGTTTTAATCATTGGAAATCCATTGGCATGTTGAATAACAGTTATTTCCTCATTGCGTTCATGCATTCGTAACCTATACCATTTGACATCGAACATAACTAATTTGAAGGAATTAAAGTTGCACTCAAGTATATCATTTAAATACCCATAGTATCTATTTTCAGATTCTTGGGGATGTCTGTCACTCCTAGAGGAAACATTAGTGACTTGGAAGACTGCAATTATCCCACTATCAAAAGTTTTCTTGGTTTCATCCAATTGTTTGATGTGAAATTTACAACCATTGCACCATATATCCTTGTGGTGTTTCAACTGCAATATGCCAGATATGTAAAAGATGGATTGTCAATTAATAAATTAACATATATTTATACAACTTCGAAAGTATCTGAAAAATATAGTACAGATGTAGTCACATTAATATAATATAAAATAACTGAATAAAATGGGTGAATTTTCTTACCTGTCCATCTTTCAAACCATATGCTAAATCAATTTTCCTCTGCGTAACATTGGCATCTCCATTACGACGAGCTTCTCTAACCAATTCAAACAGTCGTTTCCATGATAACCTACCTCCATTATGTTGTTTACATATTTCAATCCATACATTCATCCAGTCAATATTATTTTCAATGTATAAATGCAGTGCACACCACTCTTGAGCAATTGAATCAAAAAAACATAATTCACCAATATTAAATATTATTTATAACGTCCAAGATGCAGGTAATTATAAATATTTATAATTTATGAAATAAATTATATTAATATATTAATGAGTATGATCATATACACAAAAAATGAAACTTTATATGTATTATTAATATAAATTTTGACAATTATTAATATATTTCCTCTCATTTTTTTCATTCGACCTTGCCCCAATAGATTCTCCCGATCTTCAAATATTTTGATGGAGTTCACATCCCAAATGTGATCCACTGCATGCATAGTTGGCGCTGCTAATTTAGGAAGATATTGATTAATATACACCATGGATTGATTTACCATATATCCCTCCACCATATAGCCCTCAGGACGTGCTCTTTGTCTAACTGACGCCTTCAATGATTTCAAGTGCCTCTCCACCATCCACATTGACCTTGTGTGAACAGGTCCACAAATTTCAATCTCCTCAACTTGGTGTATGAGGTAGTGTTCTTGTGCATTGAAAAATGTTGGAGGTATATACTTTTGCATTTCACACATTAGA
>ML784160.1:293497-305343 GCA_009831015.1 Picea engelmannii | reverse complement strand
AGGGTTTTGACATAACAAACCCTAGAGGATGATTCGGTGGTGAAAGATTCCACCTATCTTGTCCCAAGATTGGTATCGGAGATGCAATACTCTCCCACACCATTCTAGTTCTAGATCTACTCAGTTGCAGGAGGATTCTACATTAGTTCCATGTGCAGATAGAGAGAGGGTGCACCAGTTGAGGGATTCCAGCAAGAGGGGTGCACCATCTTTGGAGAGAGATTCGTTGTAGGAGATTGGCAGGGCCGTTGAGGATTCTATCACTTGGGTTTTCATTGCAATGCCTTGGACATCAGATCTAGTGCTTTCTGAGATAGTTTTATGGCTCATATTATTTCTTGAGCAGTGGGGCGAATTGAAGAGAAGGAGGGCGTTTTTGAGATCCAGATCTAGTCCGTTTGGAGGGGTTACACTTCATATCTGAACCTGAGACTTTACCTAGTGGATTGTAGTGTCCCGATCTATATTTCTACATATTTTCAGATCATTTGGAGGTCTCCTTCAGCAGGGCCAAATTCTCTAGGGTTTCAGTCATCTAGTGCGGTGCACCATTCAGTGGGGGATTTCAGATCTGCAGAGATTGAGAGGGATCTTGGAGATTCGATCACCTGGGTTGTTCTTACCATCACCTGATCTATCAGTTGGCATATTTATTAGGGTGATTGGACACTTTTGGTAGCAGGGCCGAGTTATTGAGGGTTTCATCCTTCTGTTGGAGTGTGGCATTCTTCAGCTGGAGAGTTTGGCATTCAGATCTGCTTGTATTGATCTTCATTTCTTATTCATCCTTTGGAGGCATCTTTTGTATTAGAGGGAGCATTTTGTAGCAGCTCTTATCTATTGTCTATATTCTTGGCCATCTGTTGAGCATTCCATATCGGCATCTTCATTGTAGCAGGTTTCTCTATTTTATGAATAAAGAAGAATTGAGATGTTTTGGCTTGTCTATCTTATTGCATATGGTTGAGGTATGTTCCATGGATATCTCTTTCTGTTATTTGTTGCATACACACATATAAACACATCTAAAAGGTAGATCATCAAAGTGTTTGACGAAATACCTCACTCAGGAAATTTTTTTAAAAAGACACCAAAACAGTGATGATCCTTGCATAATGGCTTGGGATCATTACAGTGGTATCAGAGCTTAAATCCTGCAAACCTGGGGTTTCATCCATAGGGATAAATGGATAGTTGTAAATAAGTGGATAAGATAGCCTTCGGGATACCATGGTTGGAGATCATGTATGACAGCCTTAGCAAGGAAACTAAGGCTACAATAACCTTCCTACAATATGCAGCCTTTAGAAATCCCCATTGGAGCAAATGGGATATTTAACAAGGGATGATCATAGCAGGTGAAAAGAAAAAAGAAGCAGCTATATGGTGGAAAGAATATAGAAACCCGATGCCTAGTAGGAGTATCCAATCTTGCCACAGTTGCAAGGGGTTGTGGGAACTAGATCACAGGTGTAGGGGTAAATATCAGGAGCGCATTATTGAGGCATGTCATGACAGTGAGGGTGAGGTGTGTGAGGATGGAGCGATAGATGTGGATTCAGAGCAGTCAAATGATGACAGTGACTCTTGCATAGAGGCTAGTAATAGTGACTCTACCTCGAAGGATAGTGAAGATGAATCTTACACAGAGGCTAGTGATGCTTGCACGTGTGAGGAGGAGGATGACCCTTGTGTAGTGGATAGGCAGTTAGATGGACAGGACGATAGCCCCAGTGTCTCAGCAAACACGTCACATACCATTGATGACCTGACACCTCAGCAGAGTGGTGACACTAGTGAGGAGTCACACGTGTTAGCACCTAGAGATGATGAGCTTCCTATGGGGGGCGTGACACATATGACACCTATTCAGACACCCGTGATAGCCACGTCAGATGAGGAGATCAGTGGCACGTTAGGTATGATGGATGAGCCTAATGTGAGGGATGCACACCATGGACACGTAGACCCACAAATCCAGGAGGAGGTACAGGACATACATGCAGTTGACCCCACACATACAGTTCAGTCAGAGGAGATGGAGTCACAACTATTGGAGACTCCAGTGGTTGAGCAGATGGCAAAGGTTGACAGGTGGATGGAGAACTTACTTCCAGGATCAGATTGCATGGATGAGGATGCACTCTTTGGAAGTCAGGATGACGATAGCACGTGTCTGGATACATCTATATGGGATCTAGGTGTAGATGATAGTAATAGGTTGATTGCACAGGAGGATACAACTTCTCATACAAGATACAGTGTGAGTCAGGGGGAGATGGCATCTAGTGATGAAATGCAGTGGCATACAAGAGTACCTAGTGGCACAGTAGACAACAAGTAGTTCATCACTTTATCTTCTGCAGAGAGTGTTGTTAGTGATGGCACTAGCAGTGAGAGGCATGAGGGGGTACCCTGACATGATTATGATCATGAGTCACACCACTTAGCAGCATAGTTGGGAGTTAGTGATTCTATGATCAAGGCAGCCACTAGACATATTGATGACATGCATGCAGTGATGGCAGATTATGGTTGGAGAGCATCAATGGCACAAGGTAGCTCAGATGGAGGATTTTCCATGGATGATTTTCACACTCTCTGGGAGAGAGTGTCTATGATGAGGACTAACTACCAATAGTTGTTAATAGACAAAGACTACCTACTGTGGATTAGCGAGTTGTATCATAGGGACCTGAGGGGGTGGGAGTTGGAGGTAAACTGACTCACTTCGTAGTTGGAGAACACTCGAGGATTCTTGAGAGGCACACAGACCACCCTTCAAGAATCAGAGTCTATATCATATCAGTCTCTTGAGGAGATTCGTCAGAGATCCAATTCATCTATCTTAGTGGACAGTCAGATGTATCAGTCAGTCACATTGACAGAGGATGTTGATGATCTAGCAGAGAAGCACCAGTCGATGGGGGACACTTCCATTTGTGTCTTGGGAGTGGTTGATCTCCATATAGAGATTGATCCAGCCGTACGCCCAAGATTTGTGATGCAACATGAGTTTGCGGGAAATGACATGAGGATGTCGGAGCATACCGTGATGAGTGATATCTCACAGAGAGATGTCGAGGTGTATGGTGGCATTCGAAGGGGTATAGTGCCTTGTAGGGAGGAGACACACTCAGGGGACTATGTAGATGTCACTCCTCTGCAGCAGCACATAGTTGTGGGAGATCACCTTCACCATTTTAACAGTTGCATAGTAGATGAGAGATGGAGGTTGGTTGACCATCAGTCGGAGGGGTTACTTATGGTTGTACTGGATGGTTGGGACTCGGTGATGACCACAGGAGAGCATCTTTCATGGATACCGATAGACGAGCTTATGGTCGAATCATTGGGATTGACCAAAGCATGTGACACCTCCCAGTCCTACACTAAACTACAGATGTTTCTATTAGCCTGTCGTGACACTTTTATCATAGACATTAGAATGAGGAGGGGTAGGCCATGGCTGGGGGCATGGAGAGTGAGTAGGCCGAGACTATATGACGAGAGTACTTTTACGGCATATAGCAGGTCAAAGGTGGATCGTGTTAGACAGACAGTTGAGACTTGGTGTGTGATGGTGAGCATCATAGACCTGGTGATGACAGATGAGTGCAATGGGATTCCGAGAGTGATCAACCTAGCACAGGAGCAACTAGCAGAGACTGGAAGAGATAAACTTTCAAGTTTGCCATGGGATCTAGGAGTTCACTTGGTTAGCATGATGTTTCACTACATGACGACCCAGGTGGCACCAGAGAGCCACACACTCCACCTTGGGTTGGTTTGGAGTGGGTTGATAGGTACTTCTCCTATGGGGTGAGACCTTTTCTTCCTCTTGATCATCATGATAGGGCATGGAGACTTTTGGATAGGTACTTCTTCTACATAGGTGTCTATGCCGATACAGTTTCTAGGCAACAGGTTCGGTGGTCACAGGTATTTCAGCTTGAGGATCCTGGCGAGGAGGATCTTGTATGTATGCAGGGGATAGACAGTCGTGGATAGAGTAGTGTAGTGTCAGCAGGAGGATCGTCGACAGAGGTTAGCATGCGACCCAAGGATTGCAGGATTGATCAGTTCATTGACCGACAGGGGAGAGTGGACCATTGCAAGGGAAAGTTATTCTAACTTTCCATTTAGCACAGTGCTTGAGGGTGCCTCATGGAGATCTTGCAGTACCTCATTCTGGCATCATCATGTGCAGTTGATGGAGACTATGTGGATCTTCGTAGAGATTTGGAGGATGGACTCATTCCAAGATGAGGCCATGGGTCAGGTGTAGGAGGTTCACAAGCTTGATATCTTCCAGGACTTCTTCACAGAGTATTGCAGTTCACTTCCTGATATGGGATCCAAGGGATGGAGTGTGCTATTGTTCATCGTTGGATGGGTTCTACTATGTATCCCATAGGTGGACATGGGATCCCGGTATTCTACTTCGGGGTAATTGGGTATTGCTTGAGGACAAGCAGTTTTCTAGCAGGGAGGACTATAATGTCCCCACTTTGGGATATCATCACAGGGCAGAGATTTATGATGATCTGAGTAGCCAGATGGATGCTAGAGCGAGTATAGGGGTATTTGAGAGGCATTGTGGGGTCCATCTTGCATTTATGATCATATTCCATCATTATGATCCATTCCGCACAGGTTGGCTTTGGTTTCGTTGTATTCTGACGATTTCCATGATTTTGACTATTTTGAGCTATAAGTCAATGGAATTCACTGAAGAGGTAATTTTGGGCACATTACCTGGAGGAACCTCTCAGTGTAATATCTCATTGGAATCGAGAGGAGCAACACTACAGGATGGGATGGCTAGAAGTGACTTTCAGTGGCCAGGGAAGCCACAAGGAGAGATAAGGAGTTTTCCAAAGGTAAAAAGGTTAATTAATTAATTAATTATTAATGAAATGAAAGTCACTTTGGAGGGACAAGGTGAGCCAAAAAGTATAAAGGAAAGGCAAGGGCCTCTTCTCATTCATTCATGTATGTTTATCTTTTTGATTTCTGGCTTCTAACTAGTGAGCCCAATATTGGGGGTTTTGAGGGTTTTGACATAACAAACCCTAGAGGACGATTCGATGGTGAAAGATTCCACCTATCTTGTCCCAAGATTGGTCTCGGAGATGCAATACTCTCCCTCACCATTCTAGTTCTAGATCTACTCAGTTGCAAGAGGATTCTACATCAGTTCCATGTGCAGATAGAGAGAGGGTGCACCAGTTGAGGGATTCCAGCAAGAGGGGTGCACCATCTTTGGAGAGAGATTCGTTGTAGGAGATTGGCAGGGTCGTTGAGGATTCTATCACTTGGGTTTTCATTGCAGTTCCTTGGACATCAGATCTATTTCTTTCTGAGACAGTTTTATGGCTCAGATTATTTCTTGATCAGTGGGGTGAATTGAAGAGAAGGAGGGTGTTTTTGAGATCCAGATCTAGTCCGTTTGGAGGGGTTACAGTTCATATCTGACCCTGAGACATTACCTAGTGTCTTGTAGTGTCCCGATATATATTTCTAGAGAGTTTCAGAGAATTTGGAGGCCTCCTTCAGCAGGGCCGAATTATCTAGGGTTTCATTCATCTAGTGCGGTGCACCATTCATTGGGGGATTTCAGATCTACAGAGATTGAGAGGGATCTTGGAGATTCAGTAACCTGGGTTGTTCTTACCATCACCCAATCTATCATTTGGCATATTTATTAGGGTTATTGGACACTTTTGGTAGCAGGGCCGAGTTATTGAGGGTTTCATCCTTCTATTAGAGCGTGGAATTCTTCAGCTGGAGAGTTTGGCTTTCAGATCTTCTTGTATTGATCTTCATTTATTATTCAGCCTTTGGAGGCATCTTTTGTATTAGCAAGAGAATTTTGTAGAGGCTCTTATCTATTGTCTATCTTCTTGGCCATCTGTTGAGCATTCCAGATCGGCATCTTCATTGTAGCAGGTTTCTCTATTTTATGAACAAAGAAGAATTGAGATGTTTTGGCTTGTCTATCTTATTGCATATGGTTGATGTATGTTCCATGGTTATCTCTTTCTGTTATTTGCTTCATACACACATATAAACACATCTAAAAGGTAGATCATCAAAGTGTTTGACGAAATACCTCACTTAGGAAAAAGTTTTAAAAAGACACCAAAACAGTGATGATCCTTGCATAATGGCTTGGGATCATTACAGAAACATTGCAAACTGCAACATCATATCTTAATAAATGATAGTACTCCAAACCAATAGATAGACAATGAGGGTGATGGATAAATAGATAGTGTAATAGCATAAGTCTCATCTAGAGGTTGGTGAACATTTGATAGATAATAAGTGCAAATTTAATGCATGATTATTGCCTCCAACGAGTTTTGAGTTATAATAACCAGGGCTTCAAATAGAACATTGAATAGACAACAAGGGCGTTGAACCTCTTGAACCTCTCACAACGATGGAAGTGAACCACTTGAACCTCTAATAAATCATAAGTGCAAATTTAATGCAGGTGATGTTACCGAGATTACCGCCGACATTCGGGCAATAAGACCTCAAGGTTAAGGTCATATAATATGAAAGAAAAATACTATTTCTTTATTTATTTTAATTAGAATAAAATCATTATTTGTATTTTCCTAAATTCAACAACGAGTTTTGAGTTATAATAACCAAGGCTTCGAATAGAGCATTGAATAGACAAAAAGGACATTGAACCTCTTGAACCTCTCACAACGATGGAAGTGAAATTCTTGAACCTATAACAAATCATAAGTGCAAAGTTAATGCATTTGATGTTACCAATATTACCACTGGCATTTGGGCAATAAGACCTCAATGTTGAGGTCCAATAATATGAAAGAAAAATATCTTTATTTATTTATTTTAATTATAATAAAATAATTATTCGTATTTTCCTAAATTCATCATTAGAGATGAGAGGAAATTTTTAAATTAAATATTGAACTAATAACAAATCAAAGGGTGATTCATTTCTATAATCCCTAACCTTTGTGCAGGGACTAATAAGATTTAGAATTTAAAATTTTCAAATAAATATAAACTAGCTTATTTAGATGATGTTCAAAAAGAAAAGGAGTCTATTATTGAGATTTTCTAAGCACAATTAACAAGAATAATATATATATTGAATCTCTCGAAGGCCCAAGAAAATATTGAAAGATTATTATAATCTCGTTTATAATAGAGAAGCAAAATGGTAAGGTTCTCAATGTACTTTGGTCTGTTATGGAACACTGGTTTTCTATGAAGGCTTCATATAGCTCTGATCATTACAATATATTGTGGTAGAATTCAACACTTTTGTTTCTTGCTATCTCATGACATCGTGGAAAGATTCAAACTGAAACATATCCAAGTATCACTTCTTCTATTATCCTGATATTTTTCCATGGATTAGCAATTCATCATCCAGACTTCTGAGTAATTATTTTGATATACTATCTCTATCATAGAAAGTTTTCACCACGCTTTTGTTGCATATGAGATACTCTGCATCAAGTTGTTTGAATCCATACATGGCCTTCTTATATCTGCATACATGGGTCTATTTATGGTATAATCTTTTTTCTCACTTAATTTATTGGGAAGAACAGTCTTTTAGATGTAAATTTCAATCCATGGATACAACAAGAGGTATATCTGGAACAAGTTGTTGTCATAGTCTTCTCCCTCCTTCTAGAAGAACCTATGAATCTTGTAATGCTTCCATTCATAAATATTTTCTTTGAGGGTTCCATTTCTTTGACTTATAAGTTGCTTGACTTTCTTTGAGGGTTCCATTTCTTCAGCAACTGTTGTGTCGTCTGTTTCCTTCCGTTTATTTAACTTGGGACATTGGTTCCTGTAGTGACCATATTTTCGACAGTTGAAACATTGTATCTTTTACATATCCTTTTCTTGATTTGGTTTCTTCCTTGAGCCAAACTTCTTCTTATTATTAAAATTCTTGAACTTTGTTGTGAAAGCTTGATCATCGTATTTATTTTAGGATCTCTCTTTTGCATTAATCCTTGATTCTTCTTGTGCACAACAAGTCCAAAGTTCTTCAAATGTGGGATACTCCTTTCTTGTGTTCATGCTTGCGAAAAATACATCCCATGTCTTGGGAAGACCATTGAGTATTATATTTACCAGTTCCTTCTCTGAAATGATTTCTTCAATAGATTGTAGTTCATCTCTTAACCAAGAGATTCTCACAAGGTATGATGTTATGCTGTCATCATCATTCATTTTCATGTCACGAAGCTCATTCTTCAGACTCATTACTTGTCCAATGTTTCTGATTGAGAAGAGGTTAGATAGAGCATCACACATCTTCTTCGATGAGTCAATATGAGAGATGTAGGGTAACAAGTGGTTTTTTGTAGAGTCCTCTATGATACTCATGGCATTGATGTCATTGTCTTTTAACTTCTCCATAACTGCAATGTTCTGAGGTTCCTTCTCTTTTCCTTCTTCAAACTGTGGTTCCACGATCTTTCCTTTCATGATATCCAACACTTTATTCTTGGCAAGGATGATATCAATCCTTGTCTTCCATTATCTAACATTAGAAGCCCCTTCTAAGTTATTTTTTGACTTCATAGAGTAGGTCATGAATGCTTTGACTTGGTCAACCTTTAACTTTGACCAAAAACTCAAACTTGATGTATTAGCTTGTTGAGAGTACTAGGAGGTGCACTAGGTTAGGGCACACTAGGCTATCTAGAAATTAGGTCAATATCTTCACTTAAGGTGCCTCAACAAGAGGGTTAGGTTTTCGTTGTTTCAGCAAAAACTTTGACTGCAACTGTAACTGAGTAAATCCTCCCAATCTATCTTCCATTGGTTAGAATTTTGGAAGATAGTGTGGGCCCATAACCTCTTACAAATAATAGGTGTGCTCGTTTAACCATAGACAATATAGCAATATTGTCACCCAACCATAGGCCGAAGCCACCCCCGAGCACCTTAACCTTGACAGAGAATAATTCCAGAAGAAAATCCTATGCCTAATAGCAAATTAATGTAGCGTACTTCTCTCTAGAGCTAGCGCACAAGGCAGAAAGTCTAAAAAAAAAAACAAGAGAAATTCCAAGCCTAAACTGAAAATACAAGTTGCAGTAGCTGCAGCTCCAGCTACTCTCTAGACTTGCGCACTTACTAAATTTCTACAGTGCACACTCTTAAATTTCTACAGTTGCGAGTTGTGTCTTGCAAATGACCTCTGGAGTCTTGTATTTGTACTACTCCTCCTTAGCTGTTAGGGCCGACTTCTCATTCTAGAGGCTAAAAACTCAATATTAAATATTTCCTTTAGCCGACTTGTCTTCTAGGGTTATGTTCAATGCTTTAGGGTTTCTTCTTGCTTCCCAGAATATTCTATTTTTGTCAGGGTTACATGTGGAGGTTTAATACCTCCTGCAACTACCATAATATCAACATCCTATGCATGCCCAAATTAATCTTAATCATTTTCAATAATAACTAACATGTAGATTTAGCAAATCATGTATGATAACCATTTAAATATTATCTCTTATTGGAATGGACTTGACAAGCATATTGCCATATTGGTGAATTTGATATTCACAATCAAGATCAGTCATTGAAAGCATGTTTATTCTAGCACTTTTCAATAGCGTGTATGCCAATCGTCATATTTAGAGGCATCTAAATATATGGTGTAGATAGGGCATGTAATATTCCTACTAATGGAATCAATCATTAGGTGTCGAACTAGTTACATGCATGATTTAATGATAACATGAATAACATACACATGTAACTTGAAAATTTAAACCACTTCTAAAATACTTAGGAGTATGACATGCCAACAAGGACTAAACACCAATAATGATATTTACAAATGAAGTAGTAATTAGCGGGGGGGGGGGGAATCGCCGATGATTAAACCAAACTTGTCCTAAGTTGCAAACATTAAATCAAATCAAATTGAACATTCTTTGCAATTTAGAAAGTTGGGTAGAATAATACTCAATGACTATGTACTCCAACTATGATAAAAAACTTTGATTGTTGAATGAAATTGTAAACATTGTATCTAATCTTCAATGTCAATAGTTTTGAAGATAAAATTCATAAGGATATTTTTTTTTTATAATTTCATATCACCTTCCAATTTACCATATAAAAATAAAATAAGGAATAAGAATGAACTCTACATGGCTTTGGGTCATGCTAGGAAGAATAGGAATGTTAATGCAAAGAAGGCTAGAAGGTCCAATTTGAAATTGACTCCAGGGAAGCATGTTATATGTCAATATAAAACATTTCTTTCTAACTCAATATAAAAATTATATATGATACTCAATGGGTACCTCTGTGTTAGCTATTTCCAATGAACATGTAGCAAGAATGGTTGTGTCAACCATCCTTGTCAAATATAGCATATGCATGTATTATTATGGGACATGACAATCTATTCTACTAAAATGGACTACAAGAAAGGCATGGTTGTCTCTCAAGTTGATTTCTATAAACATGATAAAACTTAAAAAAAAAATGAATTCGCAATGAATCAATTCAATTAACAACCATGGAAAGGTTATAGATTATTGAGTATTTCTTAACTCTTTTGACATGACTACCCTTGAATTTTCAATTCTTTGTGAAAATGGGCATTTTTCTACAATGGGGTGAAATAACCTACAATAATGTTTTTTTCTCAAATTATATTTAAGTCATAACTTATTAGACTATTTTGCGATGAAAACATATCTATAAACAAAATATCATTTATGTGAGGCAATAACCAACTATTATTTTGTTGCTACCTTGAAACATATGCAATGACACAAATACATGAGTGCCACTCATGCATCATTGACAAAAAAATAATAATTTTCTAACAGAATATTTAGAACAAAATAAATGATTCATACAAATTAGAGATAACTTACAACAAAAAATAAACAACGGGAATGGAAAAAATGTTTAGAATATACAAAACAAAATCTTCATTTTTCTAAAAAGATTTTATTAAAACACTATATCCAACATGGTATACCATCTACATGTTGAAATAAGTGAATAAAAAGGTCAAGTAAAGTATTAAAAAATGTTGTCTCATACACATATGTGTATGATTTCAAATGTAAGTTCATGGTATTCCCAAGAGTATAAATAGCTACCTAAAATGTAAGATGTAGTGAATACTCCCTAAAATTTAAAATGTGTGATCATGGATCTGGAAAAAATACTAAGGAATCCTATTATATCTTCATGAAAAGGTTTTTTTTTTAGGAAAATAGCATAAATATATAGAGAAATATTATCATAAACTAGGCTAAATTTAATATTTACTTTTAATGAAAACATTAATAAAATTAGCCTAAATTTGTAGGGGTGGCAAGTGCGGGGGGAGTCATCTATGATTCTGATGGACAAAAAACAGTTGATTTCTCTTGGGGCTTGGGGAAAGCCACTAATAATAGAGCAGAGATCCTTGCACTCTATATGGGACTAAAGCTAGCACAGGAGAGGAACATTCAAACTCTAATTGTTATAGGGGATTCTGAAATAGTCATAAAGGAGCTTCCGGGTCTGTCAACTTCGTCAAAACGCCCTCTTAAAGGTATAAGCTCAGGAATAAACTCCCTAAAGAATAATTTCATTAGCCTATTCTTCTTCCATATCTTGTGAGCTCAAAACACTGAGGTAGACAATTTGGAAAAAGCAGTCAAAAGCTTATAATAGAGTCATCTAATTGCCAATCAAATCTCCTCTTATGTTTGGTTGCCTTAATAACGCATGTCCCTTCTCCCCTTCTCCTAATCTAAACGAAAATTTTACCCAACCCTCTCTCTCTCTCCCAAACCTTCCACCCGACA
>ML784160.1:279312-293391 GCA_009831015.1 Picea engelmannii | reverse complement strand
TTCCCACATGCCTTCCCTCTCCCCCCACCCCCCGCATGATCCCTCCCCCCATAATTAAGAGCCCTCTTAACCAAGGATCCTCGACTGCATATCTGGATGATCTGCCATCATCCCTCAGGGTCATCTTTGTCCTCTCTTCTTGAGAAAAATCACCTCCGCTCGTGGGTTCCAATGGATCCCTTCTCTAATAACGGTTTGTTGACCCTTTCTCCTTAGATTCAGTTTAACCTATACAACTCCCTCGTCTGGCTCTACATTTCCCTTGACTCTGGCAAGCTCTCCTTACATCCCTCCTTTCGAGTTTCTCTCTTAGTTAGCCCCTGCTCCATTCTACACAGTTCCTACTCGCCTCTCATCCTCTTGTACTCCCATTACATTATGTAGCGAAGGTCCAGAGCTCCTTTCTCTTACCCAGTATACACCGCTGAAGAACTTCGAGAGAAATTTCAAGCTCTGTGAACATATTGCAGGCGAATTGAAGAGAACTCAAGCGCACGACATAGCGAGCTTCATCAAGAAAACTAGATAATTCATGAAAGCATGGTAGAGATACAGTCCCAAATGCAACAACAAGAAATTAGACACAATCAAGAACTGGCAGTCGTCCTTAGGGGGATCAATCGAAATACAAGATAGACTGGAGTTGTCACTCAACACCTGGGAAATCCCCAACAACCAACACACTCTGTTGGCACCAATGAATCCCAAATACCCTTGACTTTTCATTCTGCTACCAGCAATGACCAACACGTTCCTATAGCACCAGGTTTCTCAGATCGCATTTGGGAATAGGAAAACCAAGATCAACACTTCGTAGAGGTGCATCAGGCAGAGGACAACCCAGAAGCTCAACTGGAAGAACTAGGGCAACCCCACATCTAGCAATAGGTTTTTATGAATTGCAAATTTCTGTTGTTGTTAACAACATATATTGCCATCTTCACATGGCAGGATTTTAGTTTATTTAGAACAATGATTACATTTCTCTCAGGCATAGATAGACACATTCGCTTCTATGGAAGTAGTAGAGGTGCCTGCACCCTGCCACTTGTATCTTTTTGAATTTTGGCAGTTTTTTAATATAACACAACTCCAACCATTCCTGTTAAAAAAAATAAAATTGCCTAAATTTATACAAAAATTATTAAATTTATCTAAATTGGTGAAATTTCACTTAAAAAAACATTGACCTACACACAAACCATTATAATCTTCAATTACAATTAGAGATTGGGAATTGTAAATAGATTTTTGGTAAGAATTCAACTAAATAATTACCTGAGTGGTTGGGGGGGCACTAAGAACATGGATATTTTGGGTTGGTAGATATGTAGCTAACTACAATATTTACATGCACTTGCACACACACACACACACACACTTTAAGGAAAAATTAATGTGAATAAAATATACTTAACTAATTATAAATAAATAAAAAGTTTAACATATTGATGTACTTAGCTCAAAATACGTTGTGAAATTTAATATCTCTTAAAGTATCATAGTAAATCTATCCACAAAACATGCATGGATTTGAATACCAGGTGTGGCTAATGCTAGATGATGGTATGAATCGACTACTAGATGGTGGTCCACCCTCATTGCGAGATGATGGTCATATCCCACTAGGAGACAATGGCCTTTCCCTACTAGTATATTACCTTACCAATAAGTTATACTAAAAACATGTACCATGATGGACCATCGTCCATGTCAATTGGATCATTTTTTGTTATGCGTTGAAGCAATTAAACTACGAGTGTCTGAATATTTCCCTACCTAAATGCTTATAGGGTAGAGGTATTAGGTGGCTTTCATCTTGGTGAGTTGTATTTGATCAATTTTGAGGCATCCCAAAATCCACCCCCTACAATGCTAAGTGATAAAAATAGTTAACGTGTTTTCCTTGTTCAAACTTTCCATACATTTTCCTCAAAATGTATAGTGTGTAACATCCCTCTCTGGCGCACTGAGGAAACTTATTCTTTGAGGACACTTTCTCGCAAGTGATCCGGATTATTATGCTATTAAAACTTTTGATTTTGATTATGAGGCGTTATGGGTTGATGACATGTTGTTTTACTACATCGACATAGACATGTGCTATTGACTTGGTTTTACTGAGTGTGCATGATTTTGGACCTCGAGGATGCAGAGGCATAGACGAAACCCCTTGGACTCCGAATCGAGTCAGGGAGTGTGCCATTGGGGTTTGATTGCTTTATTGTGATTTTAGTGCATCTCACTAGATGATATGATATGGATATGTTCTGACATGATTTGTTGATGATGTAGGCTGATGATAGCTTGCCAACTAGACTCACATATGGAGTAAAGGGGTCACACACGACTACCAGAGATGTTGAGGGAGAGGTGTGGACAGCAGCCCTGCCACAACCTACTAGCACTCCCGTCGTGGCTCGAACTGTAGGTTAACGATTACCTAGTTCGAGAGGACCCACGATGCCATGAGGGCAGACTACGACAGTCGCTCACAATGATTCTAAGGGGCCTGCAATAAGGTGGGGGCCTTATTCCTTAGAATCCTTTAGTCACCTGCAAGTTCACCTAGCGGAGTGTTGACTCCAGGGGTTATTGATGTCTACCAAATCAGTCAAGAGGTGAGTGGCACCCTTGGAGCACGTAGTGCGTCCTGAAGGGCACGTCACGCAAAGGAACATATGAGGCGAGTGGCACCCTTGGAGCATGTAGTGCGTCCTGAAGGGCACATCACACAAAGGAATAGATGAGGCGAGTGGCACCCTTGGAGCACCTAGTGAGTCCTGAAGGGCACGTCACATTGTTGATGATAAAGGGATGAACCTAGATGGCCCTAAGACAGATAACATATTAAGTAATTTTAAAACAATTTCCCTAATTAAATGTCACCCAGTACGAAAATTAAGGCCTAAGTCTAAATTACGCTAGTGGTTGAACCTTGTCTTAAAAAAAAAAGTAATAATAAAAATAAAAATGACTTAAATAATAATTTTGACCTTCGTTAAATCTTGTAACATGAAGGGAGTAAGGAATTAAGTTATTCATAAAAATAAAATCTGAGGTAATAAATATAAAAAGGAGAATTAATTATTTTATCTTTTTGATAAATTAAAAAAAAATACTAATTAAATGATAAAAGGGAAAAAGGGGTTAAATTCCACACCTTCCTTTTCGAGTTCTAATTAAAAGGGGAAAGAGGGAAAATCTTAAAATTTAGGAAACTAGGAAAAGAGGTAACATAAAAAGGGAAAATGGGGGACTTAAGGGAAAAAGCGTAAGTCAACTTAGTAAAGAATCTACCATTTAAGAGCCTTCTAATTTTAAACTGAATTAGCAACTTCATAATAGAGAAAGCCTTTAAAACCTGTAACGGAATTTGGGGACACCTAGGAGTGATTCTAGGAGTAACTCTAGGTGGGTGAGGGAAATAAGATAATTAATTAATTAAAGAAATTAAATAATGGAGGAATGTAGGGGATTGGTGACACTTGTACGGAGAGGAATTTTTAGGAACTTATTTTTAAAACTTTAATTAAATGAGATTTTAGGAAAGAAAGGAAGTTTGAAATTCTATAAAATGAAGGAAGGAGAAGGATGAAGGATCATCTTCTGTTTGCGTAACGTTACGCTGCAGAAATATCTACTTGACTGATTTACTTGTGGGAGTTGGGATACCCGACTCTGAGAGGAGTGGTAGCTCGGCCTTGCGAGGCGATCTGGGAGCTAGATGAAACCTCTAGATAGTGTGTGTGGCCCCTTTGCGGCTCAGGGGGATAAGGGGGAAGAAGAGTACCCCTAGAATTGGCTGGGAGGTACCAGTGAAGTCTCCACAGTCGGCAAGCGGGAGTTGCACGGAGCGCATGGATGTCACTCGGAGTGGGCGAATAGGCAACGATATGCTTTCTTCATTTGAATGGTAGAATTTTGTAGGTTTTATGATTGGATCTGTGTGTTGATTATGTAAGTAGATTGGATGTTTAGATTGATAGCTGAAATTTTCTTAGCCTAGCTCTTGGGTTGTCGTCTCCTATGGCCTTGTTTTCCCGCATGTCGTGACCGCCCTATGGTATTGATTTTGACCTTGAGGTTGTTTAGCCTTCGTCCCTAGCTCACTAGTCCACGCCTGAGCAGTCGACCAGGATCCTGATCTATGGTCGTCTCTTTAGTGTTAAAAGACCTATGGATCTCAACGCCCTGCTTTTCTGTGGAAGGATGATGTGCGAAGAACGAACCTATTAGCTTACTACCCTTTGTTGTTTGTCCCTGGCTGATTGTTTGGCTTACGCCTTCCAACAAAAGCACCTCTGCGTATGGATTTCCTTGCGTCCTTGTTAGTCTACCTCTGCGCTCTCGGAGGATATTTTATTCTCACTGATTTTCTTGACAGATTCTAGCTCGATAGAAAAATCTCATTGATGTCCTCTTGAATGACTGTGTTTCCTTTTAAAATTAATGTAGTTGTGATTAACTCATTATTTGATAGTTACCTTTGTTGTGAACATTATCCTCTATCTGCTCTGTGTTTCACTTATATTTTGACTGCCTATTCCTCCATTAGATAGTTAGACAACAAATGCACAATTTACAGATAGTGTTTATATATATAGGCGTTTTCCTACAGTCTGTTGAAATTGCGTACAAATAGTGTATATAATTGTTTAGAGATGTATCGTTATGATGGTATAACCCCGTGTTTTTCAACCATGAATTACTTAATAGCTGTGTATTACCCCCAATTATTTCCATCACCAGGAATGCCTTGTAGACTACATTTTTTTTAAAGAAACATGTAGATGACCGCGAGCGAATGAGAGGCATAGCTTTACACCCAACAATTTATGGTTATTGTTCTTCTAAATTCTATGAGCAGGGATACAGTTATGTTGTGGAGTAATGTTAATTCTTAATGAATGCCCAGAGTTATACCATGTTCTTTTTTCTACACAATGATACATTCCTCAATCGTGTTATTGTAATTTTCTATACAAGCATAGCGATATATCATTTGATTGTGTTATTATAAATTCTGTAAAATGCACCCACCTCATGCAATGTTAAAGCTATTTATAAATTAATGACCTCACAACAACTTCATAATGACTATTGATCGATGTCTACTGTGGCGATTTGGTGACAACCATTATTTGTGTGTGACTTATTTACCTTAGACAACGATTGGAAACTATGATTTGATGCTATGATTTGCCTTGATAATGTGAGTTGGCACTGCATTTGTTACCTTAATGAACAAATTTATATCTGCTCGGCGAATTCTGTAGGCTCTTCGATTTAATATGTTATCTCATTATCGTATCAATGCAAATTGTTTATCTGCATCTGTGGATATGTTTTCTTTTGAAAAAATAAACACAACAATATAAGGGACTGCCTCTTATGACCATATTTCTTTGTTGGATCATTTCCCCTGGGTAAGGAAGACTAGTTCGATGCACCTGCATGCATTCGAATTCCATTCTGAGTTAGACACGAAGTTCATGGAAATCAACCTCAATTTGCAAGACAATGTAGGTGCAGGGACCCAACACTTATTCGAAAACTAGAGTCCCGAGATGACAGCGAAACTTCCTGGCAAACGATGTCCTTCCTCTTTATGATTTTGGATGATTTCATGCAATAATCGTTGCCTGATATAATTGTCATTACTTATTTCTTTATAGATAATTAAACTATTCCTTCAATTCAAAATTTGGAGCAACTTTCTAAAAAAGAATTATGTTTCTTATTTATTGAAAATAGTATCCTTACTCTTTTGTTAATGATCTAAAATGCTCCTTATTTTATGCCAAAAATTGTGCGCCCGGGAAATGTAAACAAGTGAAGCCTGTGCCCTTTGAGATATAAAAAAAAAAAAAATATATATATATATATATAATAATTATAAAACATTATTTCTCATTATAGCTATAATCACTGCCAATGCAATTATTGTCCTTACTCACACACTTGTCGCGATGTATGTTTCCGTGCCTTGTTTAATGTTGGTAAATGCATCAATTAAATTGATATATGTTATTCTAGTTAGACTATTGTTGAAGGTAGTTGTCATTTTGGTACCTAGAATAATGATAGACACATGTAGAGTTTATTAATTTAAGAAATGCTTAGCCAATGCTTCCGGCCTTGATGATGAAATGTTGTTATCACTTTATTAAATGATTGATTAATTGTCATGATTAGATTCCTTGTTAACTGCGTTATTATTGTATTAGTGTTATCATTCCACATCAAAATTGTTACTATTGTTGTTTAGCTAATGGCCAGATGGTGTGTTGGACGTTAAGTCATTAGTAGCATGTTAATCTTAGACCTTGCAGTTGATATAGTGAATATTGTTTACATTTGGCAATTGCTAAGGTTAATTCGTATTAATGTTAGATCGTATTTGTAGTGAGTGTCTAAATATTGATTTATACTTGCTAGTTGAGTTTTTTTTAAGGTCAAAATCAGAATTTCTAATTGTTTACTAGTTGGGATTTAGACTGGTTAACTGATCAGTTATTAACACTTTTGAAGCATAGATATTGACCCTTCAGCCTTGAATAATGGTTGGTTGTTAACGAAGTCGTTTGGCTTTCACTTCCCGTTGTGGGTGTGGTTGATTCATTAATTATTGTTGTACTTGGTTTATAAAATTTTAATGTGCTTGGTTTGCTTGTGTCGGGCGGGATGTAGACACCTTCTGGTTCCTTAGAACAGTCGCCACCCCTGAGACCTTAAATGTTCAAAATCGATGGGAACCTGGGCTTGAGCATTGCTTATGTGTCCTGGAGCTCCTAACCATTGCAGGGTAGGACGGGTGGGTAGTCAGCCTTATTTTTTTGTAGGTTGATTGTCTTTCATTTCTTCTAGACGCTTGACGTGCATCTTAGGTCGTTATGTTGTTTTCGCAGTTGCATGGGTCATGTTCGTTGTCGTGTTGTGACGCAGAGTATAATGTCTTTATTACCCTTGTACACATGCACACACAAAAAAAAATTGCACTTGTTATGAGAGGTTTGTTGTCATACGAAACAGGAGGTCTGTTACATATGGTATCAGAGCGAGGTTCAACCAGTGACTTGGGATCGCTACATATTTTGTTGATATGATTGATTATACTGTTGTTGATCGAGTTGACTTGTGAGCATGCAGGTAATCATGGTTAGAGGAAACCGTGGAGGAAGACGAAGGGGTGTTAGGGTAGGAGGCGCAATGCCTCCAGTAGCATCCATGCCTGAGGGGTCTAACTCCCAGAGAGACGAGTAGGTCCTCGGACAAGAGAAGATAGCAGTTGGTGATGTAGTCAGAATGATGAGATCTTTTCAGTGCATGTTTGAGGCACTGATCAACCATTTGGACAGAGATGAGGCCAGGGCACCGGCACCCGCTGAGGTTCAACCACGCACTCTCGTCGGTACTGGTAGCATTCACCGTGAACTCAAAAAGGTCAAATTTCCTGAGTTCTTTGGTGCCCCGGACGATGCAGCTGCCGAGGCATGGTTGGAGAATATGGTGATGTGATTCACACTTCGTGATTATACCTCCAACATGAAGGCCTGCATGGTGGTCTTTCAACTAAAGGGGAGCGCTCTTCTATGGTGGAAGATGCTCCTACAACAACTGAACGTGGTCGTCAAATACATGTCATGGGAAGTGTTCGAGGAAGGGTTCCAAGAGAGGTACCTTTAAGAGGAATTCATTGAGCATCAACTCAATGAGTTCAACGCCTTACGACAGGGAGGTCGTACGATGCCCAAGTATGAGGCCCGTTTTATGGAGCTGATCCAGTATGCTATGCACCTTAACACTGAGAAACTTAAGGTCAACAGGTTCATGTTCAGCCTTAACGATAGCCTGCATGCAAAGGTTAGGATTTTTATGCCTAAAACCTTACATGATGCCATCCAGAAGGCCCTCATAGTAGAGGAGGATCTTATCAGTGGGGGTCAGACCAGGATTCCAGTGAGACCAGCAAGGAAGGTTTCACTTGGAGCATAACAACATCAGACACCAGTGAGACATACGTCGGGATATCGTGGCTTCCAGAGGGGATCCACTTTCACTACACCTCGATGACCGATGCCTCAGCAGCGGACACCTTATTGGGGACCACAACATCAGCAGTAGCGTCGCCCGCAGTAGCAGCAGTTTAGGCATGTTCAACAGAATAGACCAGGGTTCCAGGCCGGTGGGTCGTCATCTTCTACTTCAAGTACTAGGACTATTGGGTCGAAGAAGGGGTGTTGGACGTGTGGGGAGCCACACTACTAGCGGGAATTCCCTATGGGGAGGACTAGAGAATCTAGATCAGTCGGACCTACTACCGTGGGAGATATGTGCAAGGTCCATCAGATTCATGCAGTGGTGAATAACCACCAGGCAGAGCATCAGTTGACAGTGCTCGAGATGACAAGTACTGTCGTTGACTAGACCCTTAGTATTTTGATAGATCCCGGTGCTACCGAGAGTTTCATTTCTGGTGCAGCGCTAAAAAGGATTAAGGTAAAGGCAGTCAAACAGGATGAGTTTATCTTCGTAGTGATGGCTTCAAGAGCCAAACAAAAGGTTGGAGGAAAGGTTGCGGGTTGTATCCTTAACCTAGGAGATTTTGTCAGTAAGGCCAACCTGTACGTCACGATCTTAGGATCTTATGACGTCGTGATTGGTATGAATTGGTTGGAATTGCATGAAGCGATACTCAACTGTAAGACAAAATGGTTGAGCTTGGTCGATGACGAGGGACAGAGACGTGTGATTATAGGATGGAACCAGGGAGTTTCCATGAGGTTCATCTCTTCCTTACAACTACGAAAGAGTATGTGCAAGGGGTGCAAGCTGTTACACGTCAAAATTGCTAAGTATCGCATTGTCCCTGTCAATCATCGTAAGTGTCGCATCTTCCCTACAGGTTTCGCAAGTGTCGCAAGTTGACCACTAGTGTCGTAAATGATGTTCAAACATAATGTCGTGATAATGACACTAAGGAAGCACTTATGACACCTCATATGACTGATTTGAAGAGCAATAACTGATCCACTGGAATCAAATAACTCTTGACACCTGAAAGAGGCCCTGAAACAGTGATTTGGAAGGTGAACGCTCCTCTAATACAGTTGGAGAAGCGCTAGCGCTCCTCTACCATGATTCAGAAGAGTTATAACGCCCTTCAGCCCTTCTGGAGGAGCGTTGCTCACCTTAAGAGCACTGGCGCTTTCCCAAGGCACATCAGGAGTGCTATAATGCTCTGATACCCCTTTTGGGGGAGCGCTCCCTATTCTGGGTCAATTGTTAGCCCGTTGAGTCAAATGAGGAGGAGATCATTCGATATTAGAAGGCAGTTGTACTCGAATTCTTGGTTTCATCAAAAGATCCCTGATCCAAGGAGATGGTTCCTAACTGGTTCTAAACATAACTCAAGAGGTTAAGCCTTTCCCAACCTATATAAACAGGCTCTATGATGGTGGGAAGGGGGAAGAACTGAACATATGAAACTTATGATCTTGGAGGAAACTGACAGTCAGCCAAAGAGAAGTGATCAGTGAAGTTGTTGTTATCCAGGTTGTGGATCTTTCAGGCAAGGGTTAGACGAAGAGGACTTGACAAAGCTTCCGCATTCGCATCTACGATTGTAAGTGTTGTTGTCATCATTCTCATTAATATGACACGCTTGGCCTGTTTCTTTCTAGTTTGTGTCTGATACCACATGAACTTATCATTTATTGATAGATCTGTTTTCAATCTAATGTCAATAGAGTAGGAAGTGGTCGTACCTTGTTTTGTCCACAGACCTCAGCGAGGAGCAAAAGAATTGGAGTGCAACTCGGAGTGTGCAGGGACAAACGTCGGTTAAAAGGTACTTTTGTTATTCTCCCTTCTCATGCATTAGGCTTAGATAGATTTGAAAGGAAGTCAGTGTCCACGTTAAGCATTTTTTTGTCTAGGGTTAAGGTCAATCTCTAGAGGTCGATCTACTTGTCCGCAGGCAGATTTTCCTACAACACAAGATTTCTGCAATCCTTGTTTTAAATGAGAAGGGAGTAGTGGAAGGTCTAGAACACCTTCCGTTGGTGAAGGAGTTTGCAGATGTATTTCCAGAGGAGTTATTTGGGATTTCACTGGAGAGGGAGTTGGAGTTTACCATAGACCTGAAACCAGGGACTGAAACGGTAGCAAGAAGGCCTTATCGGATGTCGACCCTAGAGTTACAAGAGTTGAAAATGCAACTGAAGGAGTTGTTGGACCTGGGATTGATACAACTTAGTGTGTCACCATGGGGTGCACTTGTTATTTTCATATGAAAGAAGGACAGATCATGGAGGCTTTGCATTGACTACTGTCAACTGAACAAGGCTACGATCAAGAATCAATATCCATTACCGAGAATTGATGATCTATTCGATCAAATGAAGGGTGTGACGGTGTTCTCCAAGATCAATTTGCAATCAGGGTATCACCAGTAATGGATCAAGGAGGATGACATCCCTAAGACCACCTTTAAGATGAGGTTTGGACATTATGAGTTTACTATTTTACCGTTTGGACTGACAAATGCCCCAGGGGTATTTATGAGTTTGATGAATGGGGTATTCTACAAGTACTTGGACAAGTTCGTCCAAGTATTCATTGACGATATTTTGATTTACTCTTAGACGATGGAAGAGCATGACGAGCACTTGCGCTTGGTACTACAGTGTCTGTGAGAGCACAAATTGTATGAAAAGTTGTCCAAATGCTCATTTTATCAAACAAAGATTCACTACTTAGGGCATGTCATCTTCGGCGAAGGCATTGTCGTGGATCCAACAAAGGTTGAGGCTATTATGGAATGGCTTGTGCCAACAAATGTCCCGGAAGTGCGTTTCTTCATGGGTTTAGCAGGATACCATCGACGTTTCATCGAGGGATTTTCGAAGATAGCAAGACCGATCACAGAGTTGCAGAAGATGAAAAATAAGTTTGTATGGACCAAGAAATGCAAGGAAGCATTTTGGAGGCTCAAGGAATTGTTGACAACAACACCAATACTAAAGGTCCCTGACATGGACGCAAACTTCTTGGTATGCACTAACACATCCAAGGAAGGCTTAGGCAGGGTCTTGATGTAAGATGGATGAGTGATCGCTTACATTTCGAGGAAACTGAGAAGGCATGAGGAGAACTACGCGACACACGATTTGGAGTTGTTAGCCATCGTATATGCCTTGAAGGTTTGGAGACCCTACCTCGTTGGATGAAAATTTGAACTAAATACTGACCACTATGGACTACAACACATATTTACGCAAAGCGACCTGAATGCGCGACAACGACATTCATCGGAATTGCTTAGCGAGTACAACTTCGAGATTACTTACCTAAAAGGAACAGTGAACCGAGTGGTGGATGCATTGAGTCGGAGACCATGCATCTTTTCAGTGCTGCCTCTTCAGATGAATCTATGTGAAAAGATTCTAACTTTACAGCATGACGATGACTGGTACAAAGAGGTCGAGGGTTTTATCGAACAAAACACAATGATGGTACCACTATTTGCAAGATTATCGTTTGATAGCGATGGATTATTGAGGTTTAAAAATCAGATCTACGTACCGCCAAACGACGAGTTGAGGATGTTGATCCTGAGCGAGGCTCATAGAGCAGTTTACATGGCTCACCCGGGAGTCACAAAGATGAGGGCAGACCTTAAACCCTTATTCTTTTGGAAGGGAATGAAGGCAGACATAGTCAACTATATGGCCATATATCTAGAATGTCAACAAGTAAAGGCTGAACATAGACACCCAACAGATTTACTACAACCACATGCTATTACAGAATCGAAATGGGAGGTTATTTCGATGGATTTTATTGTTAGATTGCCACTAACGGCAAGGAGACATGGCTCAATTTTCATAGTAGTAGACACTATGACAAAGAGTGCTCACTTTATTCCTGTGCGTACAATGTATCAGGCACCTGACATAGCTAGAGTTTTCATCAGTGAGATTGTGAGGCTGCATGGTGTGCCTAAGAGGACTATATCCAATCGAGGATCGATGTTTACTGGATGATTTTGGACAAGTTTCCAAGAGGCCTTGGGAACCCAACTTAACTTTAGTACTATGTATCACTCGAAAATTGACAGGAAAACCAAATGAACGAACCAAACCTTGGAGGACATGTTGCGTATGTACGTGATAGAACAACAAAAGCGTTGGGAAGAATTCTTGCCATTAGTGGAGTTCGCTTAAAACAACAGTTACCATAGCACCATTAAGATGGCGCCTTTCGAGTTTCTTTACGGGAGACTGTGTCGCACACCCTTGAGTTGGGATCGGTTTGAGAATAGGGTCCTAGTGGGATTAAAAGTGATCCAAGAAATGGAAGAGAAAATGAAAACAATAAGACAAAGGATTAAAGAAGCGCAGGATCGACAGAAGAGTTATGTCGATGTGAACTATGTCTACCGTAGTTACAAGGTCGACGACCGAGTCTTCTTGCGGGTTAAACCACATAAGAGTTCAATCAAGTTTGGGAAGGGAGATAAACTCTCTCCTAGGTTCATGGGACCTTTCGAGATTGTGGAGAGAAAGGGGCCCATGGCTTATCGACTAGCCTTTCCTAATTGCTTGAGGTGTATGCAAGATGTTTTTCATGTATCTCTTTTGAGACATTATATTAGTGATCCTACACATGCTATTGACATGAGTTCCTTCCAGGTATCAGACGAGGGAGCTCTCACGGCTGAGCCCGTATGCATCTTGGATCATCGCATTCGACAACTACGTCGTCGAATGGTAGATCAGGTCAAGGTCCAGTGGGACAATTATAGTCTGCACTCGGCAACTTGGGAGGACGCATATGATATGCACCAGCAATTTCCATTTTTGTTTGATAGATAGACTTATGATACTGTGATACACCTTGTTTTGACATTTATACTGTGAAACTTCGGGATGAAGTTTAGACCAAGAGGGGGTGTATGTAACATCCCGCTCTGGCACATTGAGAAAACTTATTCTTTGAGGACACTTGCTCACAGTGATCTAGATTATTATTCTATTAAAACTTTTGATTTTGATTATGAGGCATTATGGGTTGATGACATGTCGTTTTACTACATCGACATATATAGGTGCTATTGACTCGATTTTACTGAGTGTGCAGGATTTTGGACCTCAAGGATGTAGAGGCATCGACGGAACCCCTTGGACTCTGGATTGAGTCAGGGAGTGTGTCATTGGGGTTTGATTGCTTTACTGTGATTTTAGTGCATCTGACTGGATGATATGATATGGATATGTTCTGACATGATTTGTTGATATTGTAGGCGGATGATAGCTTGTCGACCAGACTCACATATGGAGCAAAGGGGTCACACACAACTACCAGAGATGTTGAGGGAGAGGTGTGGACAACAGCCCTGCCATAGCCTACTAGAACTCTCGTCATGGCTCGAACTGTAGGTTAACGATTACCTAGTTCGAGAGGACCCACGATGCCATGAGGGAAGACTACGATAGTCGCTCATGATGATTCTAAGGGGTGCGAAATAAGGCGGGAGCCTTATTCCTTAGAATCCCTTAGTCACCCACAAGTTCACCTAGTGGAGTGTTGACTCTAGGGGTTATTGATGTCTACCAAATCAATCAAGAGGCAAGTGGCACCCTTGGAGCACATAGTGCATCCTGAAGGCCACGTCGTGCAAAGGAACAGATGAGGCGAGTGGCACCCTTGGAGCACGTAGTGCATCCTGAAGGGAATGTCGCACAAAGGAACAGATGAGGCGAGTGGCACCCTTGGAGCACCTAGTGCGTCCTGAAGGGCACGTCGCGTTGTTGAAGAGAAAGGGATGAACCTAGATGGCCCTAAGACAAATAACATGTTAAGTAATTTTAAAACAATTTCCCTAATTAAATGTCGACCAGTACGAAAATTAAGGCCTAAGTCTAAATTACGGTTGTGGTTGAACCTTGTCTTCAAAAAAATTAATAATAATAAAAATAATAATGACTTAAATAATTTTTGACCTTCGTTAAATCTTGCAACATGAAGGGAGTAAGGAATTAAGTTATTCATAAAAATCAAATCTGAGGTAAT
>ML784160.1:254194-276527 GCA_009831015.1 Picea engelmannii | reverse complement strand
ATATATATATATATAACAGTATTTATCATTACCGCTATAATCACTGTCGGTGCAATTATTGTCCTTACTCGCACACTTGTCGCGATGTATGTTTCCACGCCTTGTTTAATGTTGGTAAATGCATCAACTAAATTGGTATGTGTTAATGTAGTCAGTCTATTGTTTGAATGTGCTAATGTTGGTAAATGCATCAATTAAATTGATATATGTTATTCTAGTGAGACTATTGTTGAAGGCAATTGTCATTTTGGTACCTAGAATAAAGATAGACGCATGTGGAGTTTATTAAGTTAAGAAATTCTTAGTCGATGCTTCCAGCCTTGATGATGAAATGTTGTTATCGCTTTATTAAATGAGTGATTAATTGTCATGATTAGATGCCTTGTTAACTGCTCTATTATTGTATTAGTGTTAGCATTCCACATCAAAATTGTTACTATTGTTGTTTAGCTAATGGCCAGATGGTGTGTTGGACGTTAAGTCATTAGTAGCATGTTAATCTTAGACCTTGTAGCTGATATAGTGAATATTGTTTACATTTGGCAATTGCTAAGGTTAATTCATATTAATGTTAGATCGTATTTGTAGTGAGTGTCTAAATCATGATTTATACTTGCTAGTTGAGTTGCTTTTAAGGTCAAAATTAGAATTTCTAATTGTTTACTAGTTGGGATTTAGACTGGTTAACTGATTAGTTATTAACGCTTTTGAAGCATAGATATTGACCCTTCAACCTTGAATAATGGTTGGTTGTTAACGGATTCGTTTGGTTTGCGCTTCCCGTTGTGGGTGTGGTTGATTCATTAATTATTGTTGTACTTGGTTTGTAAATGTTTAATGTTCTTGGTCTGCTTGTGTCGGGTAGGATGTAGACACCTCCTGGTTCCTCAGAACAGTCGCCAGGCCTGAGACCTAAAATGTTCAAAATCGATGGGAACATGAGCTTGAGCATTGCTTATGTCTCCTAGAGGTCCTAACCATTGCAAGGTAGGCCGGGTGGGTAGTCAGTCTTATTTTTTTGTAGGTTGATTGTCATTCATTTTTTCCAAACGCTTGATGTGCATCTTAGGTCGTTATGTTGGTGCCGCAGTTGCATGTGTCATGTTCTTCATCATGTTGCGACGCAGAGTACAATGTCTTTATTACCCTTGTACACACGCACACACAAAAAAAAAATATTACACTTGTTATGAGAGGTTTGTTGTCGTACGAAACGGGAGGTGTGTTACATATGGTATCAGAGCTACTAGTGTTATGAAACGGGAGGCCGTACGAAACATGTACCATGATGGACCATCGTCCATGTCAATTGGATCATTTTTTGTTCTGTGTTGAAGCAATTAAGCTACTAGTGGGAATATTTCCCTACCTAAATGCTTATAGGGTAGAGGGATTAGGTGGCTTTCATCTTGGTGAGTTGTATTTGATCAATTTTGTGGCATCCCAAAATCCATCCCCTACAAGGCTAAGTGATAAAAATAGTTAACGTGTTTTCCTTGTTCAAACTTTCCATACATTTTCCTTAAAATGTATAGTGGGATTTCCATATTCTTACAAGGTGGATAATTGAAAACCATGTACCACATATCCATCCCATTACCAATAAATGGTTGATAAGTCACCACTCAATATAAAAATGTTCTTTGTTAGCGTTTAAGATCACTTGTGTGAGGGTCTATAAAAAGGGTGAATATATCCTCTTTACGAATCTTTACTTTTTGTAATGCTTCATGATCCAACACATTTGAATATACATGGCACTTCTGCTCTCTATAGGATGTTATGTTGTATAGCTCCCCATTTTCTTGTGTAATTGTATCAATAATTGCATCTATTGTTGGAGCAAGTGAGCATTGAATTGGGTCCCCAACCATACAAATATCTCTCCAATGTCTTAGGTCGGTTATCTCTATTATGATTTTGGCATTTTGATCCATTGGTGTGGTGTTTCCTTGGGGGTTTAGATTTTAGGAATTTATGGGTTTCCATTGAGGTTTATGTTTGGATTTCCGAGTTTGGGATTTTTTATCACCATTACAATATTTTAAAAAATGAAATGAATATAAAAAAAACCTCTAACCAGTAAAGAACACATGCAATAAATAAAAATGAGGATAATGCCTCCTACCTAGACCTATTTGCTTTCCAAATATGTTAATGAATTTGAAATCCATGGAAGTCTCCTCTTCAAAGAGTGACTACATTGTTTTCTTAATGACTAAGAAATGAGGTGAATAATGCACAACAATCAGGGAAACGATGCTTTTATTTTAACACATGTTCCCATTCCTTGAGTAAAAAAAAAGATTGCTTCGGTAAAATGAGCACATGTTTTGTTGAATTACAATGCATGTGAATTCCTTTGACCTATCCTATGTGACAACTAAGATGCCAAGCTCGAGTTTCCTCAAATCAATCTTTTGAAAATGCATTCACATTCTAAATTTTCTTGACGTGAACATGTTTCTTAGATATTGGACTAAATATTATAGTTGTGTTGGAGATGATAAAATTTGATCTTTAAAAATACTTTGAATTAATTGATATTGGTTGGGAGGAGTGAAAAAAATCATCATTCCTTAATCTTTATTATTAATTCATTAACAATTATTTCTCAACCATCATTTTTATCCTTTCTTGAACTTTAACCCACATCCCTTAGTTATTGGCATTGAACCCTTTACCATCATACCATTGACATAGATGAATAATAACCTTAAACCCTTGACATGTGATACTTATTCTTTATCCATAAACCCTAATCCTTAACCCTAGATGCTTGGATCTTAAGCAATAACTCTCAAACTTAAATATTAATCATTAACCGTGGATGCCTGATAAATTAATCCTAAACCATTACTTGAAACCTATTAATCATTAATTTTAATCCCTAAAACTTAACCCTAAATCTATATCATTAATCATAAATTTGTATACTTTATCCCTCAATTTTAACCCTAAACACTCAACCCATTCATATTTCTTAATTTTTAATATTTATTTTACATTCCTCATCCTTTAATAGAAATTTATTAACCCTTAATAATCAAATCACAACATTAATCCTACAGTTTTAATCTTTATTTCATAGAACTTACATTTTATCCATATTGACCCATAGTAATCAAATCACAACATTAATCCTAAAATTTTAATCTTTATTCAATAGAACTTACATTTTATCCCTAAACCGTTTATCCTTAACATTAACTCTTAAAATTTGATAAATTTAAGCATCCAAGGAAGAGAAATAAAACCTAAATAATATCATAATTAGAATGGTAAAAATAAAATGTAATATTTTATTTTATTTTTAATTTCATAACCCTTCTTTCGTATCAAATCTTAGGATGACATAAATAGAATGCAATAATATTATTTTATTTTAATTTTCTTAATAAAGCGTCCTCCAAACATAAAATAAACCACTAATACACCAAAATGTTGTTAAATATATATCATGGACAAAGATTTAAATGATTATTTGTGTGAAGCGCGAAAAAATAATATTCTTGGAAAAAACTGTATTCTTGTTGCCACTCACTAAAATTAAACATTAATATAATAAAATGCTTTTAAATATATATTGTGGACAAAACTCTACATGATGATTCGTGTGAAAGAGGTGTCACTTTTTTGGACTAAATAATGCTACATTGTTAATAATCGTAAGCTAACATCAGAAAGCCTAATGATAAAGAAATATTAAAAATGTAACCATCGCCGAAAGTTGAGAAATACTAATAGAGAAAGTAAAGGTTCCCCTAGGAGGTACTCTCTAGAAGTGGTGGAATCTGTGGTGGAATCTATGTTGAGAAGAAAATGTTAGAGAGTTAAATGAATAATTTAGAATATGTTTTCTATTTTATAAGGGATGATTTTAAAAGTTTTATTATTTGGATTTTTTTAACAATTGTATTGAAGTTTGATGTTTGATTATTGAAGAATTGTTTAAATTGTAATTTTTTGTTTTTGGATTTTTATTTTTGTATTGAAGTTTGATGCTTGATTATTGAAGAATTCTTTAAATTGTAAATTTTTGTTTTTGGATTTTTATTTTTTATTTTAAAAATGAATTATTTTTTAGAAAATATTTACTACATTTTATTTTGTAATTTTAATAATTAAAATATGAAATTGTCATAATTATTAGCTAGCTCGATTTTAGATAAAAATAAGGTAAAAAAGATGATCATAAAAAATCAAAATTATAGAATATTTATACTATGATGTTTTATAATTAATCATATACATTTTTATTGTTATCTAATTTGTAGTTTTTAATTTTTGTCCATATAAGTTATGTCTAGCTAAGAAAAATATAATTGTATGTATAACAAGTAGTAGAACAATCTAGATACCACATATAATTTGTTTTATTGAGATGGTTTACTTTAGTTGCTACATAAATTGTCTAAAACATAAATGAAAAATAAATAATTTATTTATTATACCAAGTAATATTATAAAAATGAAATCAATCAATTATATGGCATTAATTTTTTTGTTTTTTTTATCAATTTACAATATTAAAAGGAATTTGTATTATAGTAAATGTTTGGGCACAATTTGTATTACAGTAAATGTTTGGGCACACATATACTTACATATAGAGAAAGAAAGAGAATATTCAAGTAGATTTATTTTTAAATCAAAATATTATATAAAATTAAAAATATTATAACAATATGACTTAAATAATAATCTTCACAAATATTTATACATATATAAATAACATTATAAAAATGAGCCCCGGATGGGGTGACACGACGTTTAGTGTCATTGACACATGGACAAGCTTTAAACGCGGGATTAACTGCGGATTGCAGCCTCCCACGCATTAGTATTAACGCTGGGGGCTGGCCATCGCAGAGTTTATATGTCGGCGAAGCTCCCTCGCGCGACCATTCATTTCTCCCGCGAGTTCATGCAGAGTATGGATCCGGAAGGACAGATCCTAATGAAGTTTAGTTATGTGCCCGGACAGATAGCATTTGTTATGGTTGTTCGTCATTTATGCGCTGAATCATGCGCTCGGCTATTTGTCATTTATGCTATATACCTTGGTGAGGCCTTCCAGGGTTCTTTGCTCTTGGATTTTTATGAAGTCGCTCCTTGTCGCAGAAGGTTGGTTGGGGACTTTCACCTGCTGCTGCTCTGGTTTAAGACTTCCCGTCCTGAACGGTTCAGGCTCTGTTCTGGAGGTTTTTGCTCTGTTCCAATGGTAAGAGAGCGTGCCAGGCCCCGTCGGGGCTTGGCTTGGGACGCCCACAGGGAGCAGCGTCGCAGGAAGAAACAGTTGGAGTAGGATCTCTCTCTTGCATCCTCAATTCTTCGTCAAAAAGCGCGTAAGGAGCGGCATAAGCTGCTCGACATCATTGTTGAGCGAAAGGTTGAAGGCAGCAGGGAAGGGTCGTCTTCAAATTTGGGTAATGTTAGAGAAGTCGAGCCAGAGTTTGCGATGTCCACTTGCATAGTGGAAGAGGATCCGACCATCGGTGACTTACCCTGCATGGAGGCGCCCCAAGCCATGGAGAGTCCTGTTAGAGCTTTAACTTGTTTCGACTATGTACCAGGCTGTATCGTCGAAGAAATTCCATGGTCGGACGACTTACCTTCTCTTTCGGCAGAGAAGACCCCGGGCAATGAGATTAGCGAGGAAAAGAGTAAGGCAGCGGCTGACTCGGGAGAGGAAAAGGATGTGGGAACCGCCCCCAGCAGTAGCCCGAGTGACGGTTGGCATGGTTCCCTACGCAGTGATGAACACCTGGCATTGATTTTTGAACTTCGCAGCCACTTGGCGGATGTGGAACTCAGGTTGCTCCTCATGAGCCAGCGTGTTGACATCCTTCTCGGAGCACTTTCCGGAGTTCCAACTCAGCTCAGATGTCCCACGTGTGCGCAGGAGTTTGCTGCCCCAGCAAGGTACCCTCGGCAGGCGACTGAAGGTGATGATGCAAGGGATGAATAGGTCTTACTGTTACTTGACTTTTGTTTTATATTTTGTTGCTTTATACACTCTCGAAACATTAGCCCCTATTCTGGTTTCCTACGGGCAGAACAGGGGCTCTGAACTAAATGTTTTATTTCTATAACTGCTATTGGCCCCTCAGCTATACTGATTTCCGAATACCGGCAGTATTTTGGTGGTTTTTAGCCATGACACTGTATTTTGTACAGGTTCTATGATTATCTAATATAGAAGGTACTACCCTCTCTTTTTTATTTAAAAAAAAAAAAAACATTATAAAAATGAAATAAAATCAATTATTTAAGAAATATTAAAAAATTATTTATTTTAAAATTATTTTTTATTAATCCATAATATTGAAAAGTTGCATAATACCAAATATATATAACACATTAACTTAAATTCATGTTAACTTATCATTATTTAAACATTGAAAAAAAACATATATATAACACATTAACTTAAATTCATGTTAACTTATCATTATTTAAACATTGAAAAAATTACGTTTCAAGTACTTTTTATCTCTCTTCACACAAGCATATATGATGTGAATTCATTTTAACTTAAAAAAATTATAAATATTTATTAAAGAAAATTAAGATGGATTTTTTAAATTTCTATAAATATTTAGTAAATTAAAAATTAAAATTGATATATTGTTTAAAAAAAAACTTTTAAATAATAAAAACATACCATCACATGAAAATGCTGAACTTATTTTCAATAACCCCGTTACATATAAATGGTCACAAGTTTGAAAATAACATATTTTCTTTAACTATTTTCTCAAACTTTTGATTATCCATGGGAAATATAATTTTAAAAAAGATCAAGTAAACTATACTCCATAATCTGATTGGATAGAGTTAGCCTTCACCAATGGAGAAATGGATATGGATATAAAAAATTCCACGGTCATGCAATGAAATATTTTGGCCACATATTCAACTAAACCATGCACACTAAGGATAGGGGATATCGGTTATTTTGGCTACATATTCAACTAAATAATGCACACTAAGGATAGGAAATATCGGTTGTTTTGGCCACATGTGCAAGTAAACAATGCACACTAAGGATAGGGGATATCGGCTGCTTTTCTGACGAAGCGTGTAGAGTAAAGATAGGGACATTGGTTTTCTTTTCCTGTAACTTATCCCGCACGACTACTACTTTAGTTGTAGTAAGATTGCTGTTGCTTTTATTACACGCTATGTAATCTAAAGATAAAGATAGAGAGTGTTTTTTACAAGTCAACTCCACCATGAGCAGTATTAAGATTAGGTTGAGAGTCATGGGGTTAAGTTGTGAGGATGCAGACTTTACGTGAAAGTTTTTCTCCTTTGTATGAAGTGTTTTTAATTTTTTATATCCACATTTGCTTCACCAAAATGAAATTAGGTAAATATATTAACTTCGAAACTACTATAATAAAGTAAGATTAAGAGTACTCGTGATCAAAAGAAAGTATCGTGAGACTTTTAAAAAACTAAAAGAAGGTCAATCCTGGCTTCAATCTTTTTTTAAAGTATTTAGCTTCAGCCTTATAAGACAAACAACTAATAAGTGCCCAACAAACAGTTACACACATCTACCTGTTAGCAAAAGGCAGCCTATACACACATCTACCTGTTAGCAAAAGGCAGCCTATACACACATCTACCTGTTAGCAAAAGGCAGCTAATATGCAGTATTGAATGGGAGTGCTATATACACCATCAGATCACTTTCGTATATATATTGGTATATATTTGACGGTGTATATACCATCTGCTTCAATATGGGGTAACATTGAATGATACTAAACAGGTTGTATATTGCTTGCCCATCTACCTTCAGTAGTATAAGAAAAACATCTAGTTAATGTAAAGAGATATATATCTCTACTTAATCTAGTTAATGCAAAGAGATCCACACTTCTACCTACTGCTGTCAATATCCAACCTGCTACCCAATATTAGAGGTGAATTATAAACAGTGTATTGAATACTACGGCAGGTGAATTATAGGTCATCAAAGCTTAATTATTTTCCGATCTGATAAAACAATCCACCTGCCACAACATTCAATACTATCTAACAAATTGAATATTGCTCGCTCTACTTTCCGTACCTGCACTTCCACAGTAAGACATATGCTCCCTCGGAACTGAACAACGGATTGAGGTGCACGGATGAGTAATTCATATGTATATTAAACTCTAATATGATCTAATTAATTATTGCTTTCACTTCCACATTAAGATATCTGCTCCCCCGCAACTGAACAACGTATTGAAGTGGATGGATGAGCAATGAATCATCCAGATGTATATCGCTGAGAGGCTTTTTATCATGTATGTATAGAAGTTTGAATGAAGTTGCAGAACACATTAAAAAAATAATTATTAAAGTGGATGGATGAGCAATGAATCATCCAGATGTATTTCGCTGAGAGGCTTTTTATTATGTATGTATAGAAGTTTGAATGAAGTTGCAGAATACGTTAAAAAAATAATTATGAGATTAACTCGCAGTTTATCTACGACTAGGGTAAGTTCAGTCATCCATCATAAAAAATAAGGTGTTGGCTAGGTAGTTTATGAAATAATTTTTTTCGTCATAATTTGATGATATAAATTTATATTAATCACTGTTTTCTGTTGTTCATAAATCATTTTTGAATGTAAAAATAAATTTAGTATAGTGAAAATTCCCATGACACTTAGATTTTACAAAAATAATCGCTTAATTTACAAATCTAATAATTTCTGACCAGATTTCAAACAAATATCTCCAAAAAAATCTTATTTTATATAATCTTTAACCTACAGTTAAAAATAACAGAACATAAATGTAACCCTAGATGTAAAAATAGATAGTACATAAACAGAGAAAATCTTGAATGATCTTTTACTTCTTACTTGTCTCTCAAATCAATACTACTGCTGAGTCGCTGACCGTGTTATTCAATTCACCATCTGCACGAAATCGGCCCAAATTCTTTATATGCAAAAGTTTATTGTATAAGTACTCACCATTAATAACGATAACTTCACTCTAACTCAGCTCTCGCAACCTGCTGCTGGCCATACGATTTTTTTTTCTTTAACTTCTTCCTCCATGCATGTTCTCTCTTGTATCGACCATGGCAGCCAAATTTCTTCTCAGGCATTTCGCGGCGCAGGAATTGGAGATGACACCGACAACTCGAAGTTACAGAAGCACAGCTGCTGAGTCCTCGTCGTTGTTAGCCAAGTTGCCTTTATCTCTGAATAAGTAGTCGACCGTCGGCCGCCTGTCGCCATTCATTCAGAGATATTTTAAAGAAATGCACGAAAGTCGAATCTGACGAAGGATCACGGAAACTCATTTCTGGTCCCTTGTGCTAAAAGAGATCCGTATTTTACGGAAGGTAGATCAAATCAAGAAGGTTCCGATGAATTAATTAAGAATACGTGTGGGCTACTTCTTACTCTGGCGTACATCAGTTCATTTTCCAATTTACATCAACCGGTCCAGTCAAACGTGGCTTAGAATCAAATGCTTCGCTTGCAAGTTAAAACGAAGGTCCCTGGTCCATTCAAACTTGTCCATTTTTTTTTTGTTTGCTCACACCTATTGGAAATGGTGTTACATTCAAACTGATTCAAATTAGAATATTTTTTTGTTTCTATGTTAATTTATTAGGTTAATAGGTATATTTATTGGAAATGAATGTTGAGATAATGTCGAAATGAAGTCATTTAGAACATTGTCAAAATAGGAAGTTGTACATGGTTGTTGTAGGAGTGTTCAATTTTAGTTTATGAATGGTTTGAGATCCATAATTTTAGGATTTTGCTCCAAGTTTGTTGGTGAGTATTCCAATTATATATGTAATGGAGTTTTCCTCTATGAATTGAAGTTTGATTTGTGAACTTCCTCTCATTTGAATTATGTTCTCACTTGAATTATGTGAAGAATATGTTGTGTTATTTTTTTGAATTTATCTATGATTAGATGACTAGATTTAATGTGTTTTTAATGGACATAAATATTTTTTCTTAATGAATTACTTTTATTGCAACTCCAACCATTTACTTCTTTGCATGACAAAAGATGTTCATTCATTATTAAAAGATGATTAACATAATAATGTTCCATTAGTTTATTAATGCCCACTTTAATAATTCTTTTAGATTTTTTTAGTGCATTTTTTTTAAACGACTTTAGGTGTTAAAAGATGATTAACATAATAATGATCCATCAGTTTATTAATTCCCACTTTAATAATTTTTTTAGTGCATTTTTTTTTAATGAGTTTAGGTGTCCACTTCTTGAGTTTTTGCTTCAACTTCTTTAATAAGGTGTGTCTGTTTGAGCTTAGATGTCCACATTATTTGGTCATTTACTCTTTTACTTTACTAGGTTATTAGTCCCTGCCGAGGCCAGGGACTATAGCGATGAGTTCATCGCTGACTTGACATTAGTTTAGGGTTGACTTTAAAATTTTTCAAAAATTATAATGTTTAACTTAGGAAATTTGTATTCATATATTTTAAAATAAATGAAAAATATATTTGTTACAATTTCATTGGCTCATAACTTTGAAGTGTTATTGCCAGCTTCACTTCTTCCAATGCTTTAAACTTCTTCCAACTGCCACCCCACCCTTAACTCAAGTACTCCCTATCCTTTTCCATGCGATTTGAATTAATCAACTGAGTCCACGTTTCCAAAATCACGTGGCTTGATTGTCATCAAGATGATACGAATCAACATGAGGTACGATTTATGGGCTCGAGTTGTGCACATATATTTCTCTGCAAATGCATTCGGGTAGTAAGTACATCGAGGTTCAGATATCGATTCCCATAGAGTACTGCAACAACAACAATCGAGCCGATGACGAAATATGAGCGCAAGAGGCTCGAAAATGTCCAGTGTAACCGACAGATGTTAGCGGCTCTTTGTGTGCACAACACAGTTGAGTACCTTCATTCTGCCTCTAAAAAAACTCAAGTAAGTCCCATTCCCCATCCCCCAAATGCCTCCTAAGATTGCAGCCAAAATAATTGAACAATTGTTGATGTTTTCCAGGTCGGAGCCTAAGGGTAAGCCCCCCAAGTGTGAAAGAGAAGCGGAAGACTCTATACTTCGAAGGTCCCTACGGACTAGAGGAGTCTCCCCTCAAATTATCGGGGAATTGGGCAGTGATGGCCCATCTGCTAAACCTTGCAAGGGTTTGGTTTGCGCCAACCCCTGGTTTTTCGAAACCTCCCAGATCCTCAAAGAAAGGGCCTCTAAGTTTAGAGGAAACTTATATGCCCTACGGGGAGGAGGACGCTTATGATCATTATTTTAATCGGCTCAAAGACCTCAGGGACCATGTGCCTTTAATGGATTTGAAATGCGCCAAGCCAAGCTGGGTATAGGAAGGTGGAGGTCTTGTTGGGCCAAAATTTAGCCTTGAAGACCTAAAGTTAGAGGCTAAAGATATAGCTAGGGTTACTCCAACTAAAATATGCAGTGTCCATATCTTGTCTTGCAGGGAGAGGGTTATAGTTGCGAGTGGAGACAGGGAAGGCTATTTGAGCCTGTGGGATATTGATTGTGAGGAAGGAAATGGATTTCACATGTATCTGCCCCATTCTGCCCTGGTGTTGGGAATTGCAACCACACCCTTTTCTGTGGAGAAGGTTCAGTTCTTATCATAGAGTGATATTTTTTTTATATTTTTAGTCTCTAGTTGTTCTTTATTTGTTTCTTATAAAATTTTATATCAAAAATTTTGAAATAATAATTTAATAAGTGCATTTTGTCTACACCCTAAGGATTGATCACAAGAGCAAGAACATAATTCATTTTTTGAAATTATAATTTAAGAAGTGCATTTTGAATTCGGCTCAAGGACAGATCCCAAGACCAGAGTGGAAATCTGGTGAACAACTCAACATTCTATTGACCTTATTAGTGAACCAAACAATTACTCGTTACCTAGTATTAGCTAGTATTCATCTTTTAGATGTGCCACAATCATCATCTAGTGTTGTCGTTTAATAAAAGTGGTTCCTACGGCCTGCAAGATGTTGCTTAATACTTTTCTTTTAAGGAAGAATCATAGTTGCCAATGGCCATATGTTTGTATTGATATGTATGCATATGAAACAATTCTTATGATATAGAAAATAAGATCTATAGCAGCTAAGTTGCTAGTCCCTGCCTAAAAGGCAATAAAGAACCAAAAGAAACTTAATTTTAATTAAACAGTATGTGAAATAATGGATATCTAAATGACAATCAGAAAATATCTTCTTCATCTCGTGAAATATGACCACACTTCACATTAGGCCACGCTTCACATTAAGCCGAAGATATTTTATCCAACGTAATCTGCATCCCTTTCCACAACATTGCTAACCTTTCCACAACGTTGCTAACTTGTGTGTATATACAAATAAAGCACACAGACTCACAATATTGATAGAGAATTATCTCAATATAAGCAATAAACTACAATGAAATCCAGGTATTCTTGGTTCTCAAAACCACAATTATTGGATGAATAAGCAATATGAGCAATGTAATATATCTATTAGATGAGGAAAAATTAACAATGAATTACCTGCTTTCCTAGGAAGAGTGCGCCAAATTTCCTTCTCCATGAGCTTCTATATATTTTATGAGACGAAGCTCAGCGGTCCAGGGGCCTTTGCTCAATCCAACATATGAACAACAAGGTGTCTGTGTTCTGCCCATCTATGAATTTATCTCTATGATAATCTTATGAGTAGGATTCGAAATCCCTTAATGATAATAAGTAAGAAGTAGTTGTAGTGAATATTTATATCAAAAATTCACAAGTATAAATACCTAATTAATTCAAGGTGCACCTGTAAGAAGTAGCTGCAATGAATGAAAAACCATAAGCCACATTCTCTTCCACTAACTACTTTAGAAACAGATTTAGAATTTTACAGTGTCGAGCTCTAAGGTTAACCACTATGTTTTGGGACTTGTGCATAATCTCAAAGTGTTACGAATCTAATTGGAGTCCCCTTATTCATCTTTTAATTGTGCATAATCTCAAAGTGTTATGAATCTAATTGGAGTCCCCTTTTTCATATTTTAATGGTAAGTCTAACTTGGAACAACTTATCATTCCTAGTTATGATGTGTCGTAAGTTGAATGGCAATTTCATTCCTAGTTATGATGTCTCATAAGTTGAATGGAAATAAATGAAATTATTATTTAACACAAACTCATATTTCTCTAACATGTGTATAGATCAACTCTGACACAAGCTGCAAAACCTGAAAGCCTAAATTAATAACATGTCTACAGATCATATCTGACACAAGCTTCAAAACCTGAAAGCCTAAATTAAAAACATTAAAGCCTAAACTACAGTAACCCTTAAATTAGCACTAGTAGAAAACTATAAGAAAGCTACACAAATTTCTAAGCTACCAAAATTTCTAGAATAAACTTATTTGCTTCATACACATTGATTGGAAATCAGATCAATATTAGAAACTGAAAATTTCCCTTGAATTTTAGACTCCATTGCTATGTGTGACATAGCTTTAAGTATCCTAAACTCTACTGCTTTTCCACAAAATTCCTCTGATTGATCCAAATCAGTCTCTATGGACACACTATGCACACAGAGTTCAATTGTTCCCACTATTAATATTTTCTCCAAGCATGTTGCAGAAGACATCACTCTTAAGATCAGAAGAACAAGCATCCATGTAGAATAAAACTCAATGTGCATTTGTGTTTACTTTCCAAACAAATTGAATGACACCACACACATTACATGATAGGGACAAAATTTGCGCCAAAGGCAAAGAATGGGAAATATTTCTCACTTGATTCCCAACTTTGCAAATACAAGTTGACACTAAAAGGACTTTCCTTGACCTTTTCCGCTCCAAATACCAAGAATAAGAGGAACCTATTAAAATATGAAAAAATTGTAATCAGAAGAGGGTTCTTTCAAGACTTCAAGAATATATACTGAAAATTCTTGACCAAATGGAGAGTATCCCTTACCTTAATGTTAGGCAAGTTCATAAAGTTCTTCGATATGTGAACAAGAAGCTTGTCCATAAAAGCAGGAACAATGTAGTAACCATCCATTGTGTTGTCGAATGCAAACATGGTTAGAAACAATAATTCAGTTTATTATCCAGCAAATTCTACTTTTCTGGTGTGTTGAAGCAGTCGTTTGGAATAGGGAACACATCCAGATTCTGTCCCAGCAACCATTTCTGGTTTGGAGTTTACCGGTTACGTCCACATGGTGTTAACATATAATTTCAAACACCATGCAAGTTAAATATTGGAGATCCAAATTGATAAACTTGTAGGACATGAATTAGTTGTTAGGAACTCTAAGCACATTCTATGGATTAAAGGTATGTGATCTGTATTTTGATTGGAAGCATATATAATAACAAAATATTGAATTTGGATATAGAAAAATATTCAGCTAACTAACTGAAAGGAAGAGATGGACATAATTCATAAAAACATACGTTCGTTGAGCAGTACTGATATAGTCATAGGTACTCATAATAACATTATACGTGCCACTCCCCATTGGAGCTTGGAAAAGGGAATCAACCATTCCCTTTCCATGCCTAATATCCTGTTGGTCATCAAAGTCATCAAATGCAAAACCTTTCCATTCCTCCTTGTCACTCTGCTTGCTCTCATCAATTTCAGCAACAACTCTGAAGTGATTTGCCTTCGTGAAAGTGTGGGAGGCATTGCAGCTGGTCTTCTTCAATCCGCACCCAAAAAATCTAGTGCTAGGGATTGTCTTCAATCCACACCCAAAAAATCCAGTGCTAGGGACTGTCTTTAGGATCGATGCTTGTCCACTGGACAAAGGTAGATTGTTCTAGTACAAAATAATCAATTTTTAGTATAAGTATCATCAAAAGACAAGACCTTTAAACGAAGAGTCTTAGAAAGATACAATACGCTCAAAAAATATAGTTTGCAAGCTTAATGGAATACTCATTGCATGGGTAGAAATCTAAAGTGCAAGGTCGAAATATGTTGTTCCCAAGCCAGGGTGATGATCGTGGGTGCCTAATAAGCATTGGAGTTACATTTGAACCCCAAAATTCATCATCTTAAAATCAAATATCAGGATCTAAAGGGTACATTTCTCATTTAAGTTATCATTAGATTGTGGATTGAATACAAATTGCAAGCACACAAAACAACCAAAAAGGACCCATTTGAGCATGGCTACTCATCCAAATAGCAAGCAAGTAGACACTGTCAAAATTGATATTTCACAAGGACATTTCCAGAGATCCAAATTATAAGCTCAAAACCAAAACAACATTCATTTGAGCTTGCCTAGAAATCTAGATTGCAATTGCAAGCTCAGAACATAAAAATATTTATTTACCCATGGATAAAAATCTAACTCACAAGCTCGAAACTACAACAACTCCATTTGATCATGGCCAGATATTTAGAAAGCAAGCTCAAAAGGAAAGCAACATTCTTTGGGACAAGTTAGGAAATCTAGAGAGCAAGTTCAAGACTTCAAAGAAAAATTCATTTGGATATGGCTAGAAATCTAAGAAGCAAGTTGGGAACTTGAAAAATTATATTAGTTGGGGCATATGCCTGGAAATGGAAGTTGCTAGCTCAAAAATAAAAGACTATTCATGTAGGCCATACATGAATATGCAATCTCAAATTAAAAACTAAAAAAAAATTACTTGCACATGGTCAGAATTACAACCTCAAAAATCAAAACTTATTGATTTAAGTATGGCTAGATTCTTAATAGCAGGCCCAAAACTCTAACATCATAAACATGGGTATGCTTAGAAATCCAAGATGCAATCTCAGAACAGGTGGCAAAAGCATTTTGTCAAGTGAGAGAAATAGAAAGAAATCCAAATGGCAAGCTCAAGTCTAGTAAACTACTCAAAACTACAAACAACCCTATTGTAAGTCGTTAACTAAACAAAATCATCATTTGGGAAGTAAAAATATACAGACATAAGTCTGAATTGGAACCATTACCACTAAAATGAAACAAGATAGAATTTGGGATCGTACCAATTGCTTGTTCCATTGGCTTGTTCGACGCAAATGAGTGAGGCAGGTGCAACGATTTTTGGAGATGTGCTCAGAATAAATATTTATAAGATATCTCTGTCACCATGGCTTCAATATCCCTCTCTCCATAAGTCCCTCGAACTCCTTGCTCTTCATCTTCTTCATTTAAAAGAAACACAAGCACTCTTGTATCCATCGATTAGTTTTACCTCTCGACCAAGTGTCCTTAGTACATGGTCATGTCATTCAAATTGATTTTCTCTTTGGCTAGCAGGTGCATGTTGATCACCACGGATGTGGCATCTAATTACATAGACTGCATGTCGATCACCACGGATGTGGCATCTAATTACATAGACTGCATGTCGATCGTCACGAGGATGAGGAACCTAATTACATAGACTGTAGTGTTCCTGCATCTATTGATTACAGTGAACCTTTTTATTACAATGAAAATACAACAACAGTGTACGTGGCCCTTTATTAAAATGTTTAATTTTTTTTTTTAAATCATTTGTTTTCCCAACAGTGTACTGGCCCTTTATTAAAATGTTTAATTTTTTTTTTAAATCATTTGTTTGCCTACAAAAAATAGAAGAAAAAAATGAAACATACCACGGCTAATTAAATCACATCAAGACCTCTCAACCAATAGAAAAATTCCAATTATCTTGAACTACAAAATATAAAAAAAATATTTGTTTTCTTAAAATAATCAAAATAATAAATGTTTTTGGAAAAACTTTGATAGAGAGGCAAAGTAACTGTGAGTCAATGAACTAATAATAAAAATTATTGGAAAAAGCCAAATATTGTTGAAATATCAAAATACAATAGTATACCTCCCAAATATGGCCAAATATGCCCAATTAATGGTCAATATGTGTTTGCAATACATCAAAAGTAAGCTCAAGCTACAATTGAAGTACGCCCAAAGTAATGGCCGAGATACGACTGAAATGCGCCTAAATTAATGGCAGAGATACGTCTTCAATATACCCAAACGTAATTGTCAAGATACGATTCTCATAAGTTGGCCTATTTCTAGTATATATTGTTGAATATGGCTCTATCTGTATACATAGGCTGTATATCTGTTGCACATTTATGTTAAGAAGGCTATATATATGTGTTAAGAAGGTTGTATATGGTAACTATGGGAATAATCACACACACACACCAAAAAGAATGTTGTACAACTGTATATATGATAACTACAGGCATAATCACACAACAAAATATAATTCAATAGACTTGGAAATATGTTGGATGAACCATTTTTATGATGTCGTTTGACATGAGTATTCTTCCCTCTTTACCTGCTCTATTAATATTTAGTTTGTTTTCTTATTATTGTTTTCATAACGGGTCAGTAAATTGAATTCATGGCGCATGATTAAAAATGGTTTGAACACTGTAGAATATATAGATGGTTAAGCTCATTCTCAAGCCAGTAACTCTCGCTACAACTAGTTTTGTATTGTTCCAGCCCCACATCCAAACTTTTACTATGTTGCCACCATGTTCAACTTTCCAGTACCCACTGTCATCTCTATTGATGATAATGTGACTTATTACAGTTTGTTAATGCTTAGAGTCACTGATATACATTACATATTATAAAGTTTGACCTTTAATTGTAGGTTCTCATGTTTAGCACTAAGATACCATACTCTTGCTTACAATTTGCCACATTGTTATGTCCTAGGGTCCATTACTAAAGTGGTAACTAAGCCTGTTTGATACCCTTCCATTGATAAGTGGCCATGCAAGTAAAGTGAAACAACTTGCAATATTTTGAGTGTTCAAATGTCTCGTGTTCTACATAAAAAAATAACATCGGAGAAATATCTCTGAAATCATTTTGATATGAATTCCTCATCTGTCAACTTGTAGACTATTTTATCAATAAACTAAATTAAAGCCCATATTATGGATCTCTCCATCATGTATATATTTTATGAAAATGAAGGTGTGGAGTTCATACAGACGACAAGAAATTGAGAGTACGATTGATCCAACAATAATTGAAACACACGATAAGGAGAAAGCGTTGAGATGCATTCATGTTGGCCTCAAACCGATTCATTACGTAGCTCATCAATGTCATAAGTTACTGCAATTCTTTCAAATTCTGTGACGTTACCATTTTCCACAAAGCCACCAGTGTCACCTTCTCCATCTAATTTTTCATTTCTAACTCTTTTGGTTTCAAATATGAGATTTGATGTTGTAAATTTATGTATAATGAAGAAGAGATAAAGATCATTTTCCTCGAAGACCCTTGGAGATCATTTGTGTCCCCTTACTATGAATTAGTACACAACATACAAACCATTAATCACCTCCACCTCTAAAAGCTGGAAGGACCACCCATGCCTAAAGTTTTCTAACTATAATACTAAAATTCACTTACAAGAGTTTTGCACTTTTAAATTAGAAGGGATTGTAAGTTATAAACAATAAAAAAACAAACAAAAAGAACAATTCCAATCAATATGTGTGTGTGTGTGTGTGTGTGTGTGTGTGTGTGTGTGAATATTACATTTACATATAGGAGATTATATGTAAGGATGTTTACCTTATACTGTTTTTCAATATGTAGAATTAATTACATAATCAATTAATTTCACCAATCACAACCCTCAATTATTATCTTTTGACAAAAAATATTCATTACTTATGAATTTAGTTATATTAAACTTCATTTTTCAACATGTATTTCCGAACTAACTTGCAGAGACTGAGGTTGCCATGCAACCCTTGTTTCTTTATGCTTCAACTTAACTAATCAACTTGTGTAAGTCGTTGTATTTCATATTTTATAAGAATTAAGATTGAGACACTCAGAATTTTTATCTTTTCATTTATATTTTGTAAATTTGTTATTTATATTACTTAGATTATTCATAAAGTCACCAATCAATTTTATATTTATATTTTATTTATGATAAATAATAAGAGCAATCCATCCCCAGCCAACCCGAATCCAATCAACTCAGCTACCCAACAAAGCTAAACCAAGTTCATATTTCTTAGATTATTCATAAATTCACGAACCAAGTTATGACGCATCCTGAGTGTACTCCTCGATCCAATGTTACAAAATTCATAAATTCACCAACCAAGTTATGACGCATCCTTAGTGTACTCCTCGATGCAATGTTATAATTTAATTCTGCACTCACATCAAATCTTTGTTTGAAGTACGTAAATCCATTTAATTTGACAATAGCGTTAAGGGCTACGATATATAGGCTGATTACCCATTACAATGCTACCAAAAGTCATGGTTGAGGTTTGATTGCCTTTAAAATTGATTGGTCCAATCTGTGTGGTAATGTTCACAGTGATGAGTATGTTTGTTTGTGTAATAGTTATTCTCTATAGTTATTTTTTAGCACGAACTTGTTCTTTACGAGCCTCCAACATTAATGTTTATTCATGCTTTTTTTAATGGGAATTTTTTTAGATTATATTAATAAATATAATGTGTTTTTTAGTTAAGAGATGTTATAAAGCATAGCTAAGGTGATATAATTGTCAAATGAATATTATTCATTTTGTTAATAGTTGTTTTTCTACCAACACATGGAGAAAGTTCATAGAAGAAAACTGAATAAAACCAAGTTATAGAGTAAGAGTTGCTTTATCTAACAATCAAAAAACTTCAAAGAAGTATGAGATAAAAAATAGTCTATTATGACACAAAAATATGAGAAAACTATGAGGAGAAGATATGAAGAGCTTAATATAGAGATATGAAGTGTGGAGGGCCCTCATGGCCATCCATCCAGAGGTTGTAGGTTATAATGTCCTCTTTTTTTCTGTATTGTTGTCTTGAATAGTTGATCTGCAGAATTATTGTGTTCACGGTAGATGTGTTTAAAACATGATAGATGTCTTAAGGTCTGATAGACCTAATTGGTCTATCAGACCTCAAGACCGTAAGTGATTACTTGTGATTCTTTAGAATTTTGTTTCTGTGCTCGAAAAGCATTAAGAGAAGCTTTCCAATATCACCATACTTTTGTTGAGTTAAGAGGTTAGGAAGGTTGGTAGTGTGATCAATATTTTGAAAATGAGATCTAATATGGCTATAGGTTGGACAATCTAAGAGAAAGTGATTTTTGTCTTCAACCTTCTTAGTGTCACAAAGGTGACACGCTCTTTCATCCCATGGCGTTTTAGGAATTGACCAACGCCCAGTTTCACTATGGAACTCGTGAGAATCTGTTCTTATCTTAGCAATGCTTATTTTTTTCTTTACACTTGGCAAAACAGATAGATAATTTTGATCTTCTAGATTGTGGTTGATTACATCTTTATAATACCTTAATTTTCTTTTTTCCTCTAACTCTTTATCACACCACATTTTTTCCTTAAATTTTGATTTGACATTTTTTTTAATAGTATCTTTATTCTACAAAATGGTTTCTTCCATGATTCCCCAATAGTTTAGCAAAGACCGGGCATCTTTATGTCATCCTCGCTTGAGTCGATGATGGTTATGACTTGATTTTGAAGCAATTTTAGGTAGCCTCTTTTCTTCCATGTTGTTTAACTTGTTCTTATACATTAGGTATCTAGTCATAGACATGCTCTCAATGGGGGAGAGGATTGTTTCTACGAGGAGGATGGGATAGGGCATATTTCCTTTAATTTTGAGATTACATGTTATAAAATTCTTTTGTATTTTCTCTATCTTTCTCCAGGATTCACGAGAGATACTACATCCCTAGACTTCACATCCATAAAGAATAATAGGTGTAACAATAATATCAAAGAGGAGTTTCTTCTTATCCCAACTCCAAAGATCAGCTGATTTACAATTGTTTTCAAGCCCATAATAAGCTTTCCATCCCCCAATAATTCTTTTCTCAATGCTATAATTCCAATTGAGCTTGTGGTGAATATCAATTCCAAGATATTTGTATGAAGTCACTTCCTCCAAGTTGTTTTTTTCATATACAAAGGTATCATAAGGGATCTTATTGGATTTAATAATCATGACCTCAGTCATATCAGTATTAACAGTCATACCCATATTGGAGCAAAAGTCCTTGAAGATTCTTAGTTGGTTTTCAAGATCATGGGGACTCCTTGCCATAAGAATGATATCATCGGCATAAAGAAGAATATCGAGGACTATACTAGTGAGAGTAGGGCCGACACAACCTGCTCTTTCCAAGCATTCTTCTAACTTATCAATGTATATGCCAAAAAGGGTAGGGGACAAGGGACAACCTTCTTGGACTTTGATATTGAAGTTAATTTCTTTTTACCAGCCCTCAGTGTTTTTAAACTTAGAAATAACGTTCTCATACATCCTTATTGCAACATCCCTCAACTTGAGAGGCACTTTTATCTCTTCCAACCTATTCCAAAGTTTTTTCCTAGGAACCATGTCAAAAGCTTTTCTAAAGTCAACAAAACAACAAAAAAGATTGGTTTTAGTATTGCGGAACTCCTCTGCAATGATCCTAAAGGTAACAAGATGGTCCACAGTTGAATGATATCTCCTAAACGTAGCCTAGCCTTTAGCTCTTTTACCATGACTTTCTAGCCAAATGCTAATCTTCTTTTCCAAAATAATTCCATAAAGCTTGGATAAAATCAGGCTAATCATAATGGTCCTATAATTAGAGGGAATGTTTCTATCCCCATTTTTAAAAATAGGAACAATGAGGTTTTGCGTCCAGGGTTTAGGGAAGCCCTATTTGACTGCTAAGTTGAAGAGCTTATGTATGTGAGGGATAAGGATTGGCCCTCCGATTTTAAAAATTTCAGCTTGGTATCCTTCAATGTCCTTAGCTTTACCATTTGTGAGTCGCTTAACCCTGAACTCTATGTCATCTAAACAAAAAACTTCTTCCTTTGTACGGACAATAGGAATGGTGTCCATGGCATTAGGGAACTCGTAAAGATTTTTAAGGTAGGAATTCCGGTCCGTTAAGGGAATCCTATTATTTTCTTTAGTATTGCGTTTTAGAATTTGGCTCCAGAAATTCTTAGGATCCAACTTGTATAGTTGTGAAAGTTGCTCTTACCTTTTATTGATATAGTATCTTTTTTTCTTTTTAATTAGGGCTTTGTACGTATTGATCTTATCGATTTTTAAGGGCTCATTAGAAGCATCCCTAATGGCATTCCTAGCAATTTTACATTCTTTATCATACCAAGGGTTGGTTGTTTTATTATTCTTTTTATGGGACACCTCGAAAGAGAACTTGTTAATAGAAGTGGAAAGGGTAGTTGTAAAATTATGATAGAGTTATTCAATGTTGTCCTTATAAGTTA
>ML784160.1:207165-254042 GCA_009831015.1 Picea engelmannii | reverse complement strand
TAGAATTAATAGGTGCAAAATAACAAATTGCTATATACATATTCTTAGCATTGGTGTCTGAAATTTCTATCCAAATGTATTGATTAAGAGGGTCAATCTTATGAAGTTGAATGTGAGGAGAATTTTTTTTTCTAATATAACAATCTATGCCTCCTATCCCTCTACGGTGGTATTTTTTGTTCCATGTCGACCACAAGACAAATCCTTCCATGTTAGGGACTTTAGACTTCTCATTCTCCCAAGTTTCAGCTAGACAGATAATATCAATATCACTTGGGATCCAACTTATCATAGGACCTTTTTACCATGGAAAGCCACGACAATTCCAAAAAAGGATCCCAAGTGTCCCAAATTCCTATTTATTATTATCCTTCTGGTCTCTATCCCTAACAATAGCTTTTCGATTTCTAATTACTGCCCATTTTCCTTCTTTCCTAACTTCTTTTACCTTTTGAACTTCCTTCCTTGATTCATCTTGGTCTTTGGGAATGAGGTCTTCATTTATAAATATTTCTAACCCTTTTAAGCTCAGAGATTTACTAAATATGCTATATTTATGGTCATTACAACTTACTTTCACACAGTTCAACCTATCTTTGTGATCGATTATTTTTCTTAGCCTCTTTGCTTCTATGAGGTAAGTTGTATCAATTTCTGATTTATTTTTTAATTATTCTTTTACTATTGCTAGCGTATCCTCCTCTTGTTGTTCTTTTATACCAAAAATTATGAGGTTCAAGGCTCTTTTGTTACGCTCATGGTCCAATTCGATTAGCTTATTCATTTCTTCTTTGATGAGTTTGATATCCAATTTGTTTTCCATATTACTGAGGGTCAAATTGTTGGTTAGTTTTTCTTCTAGCTCTTTAATCCTATCTCTCAAGTTGTGATTTTATTCAACCCCTCCTTCTTGGGTTGATTGTTTATGTTTTTCCGTTTCTTGAATTCTATCCTTCATTGTCTGCAATTCACTCTTGAACCCTAAGAATCTATCCTCTATTTGAGTTTGAATGGTATCTTTGATTTTTTTATCAAGCGTTGCCTCTAGCTCTATTTTTAGTTTTATGTCTTTTTCTTCACTCCTTTTTTCTAATGTTTCTAACTCTATTTGGATTTTGTCATCTCTCTCTTCTCTTTTTTTTTCTACTGATTCCATATAATCATAAAGGATCTCTATGGTGATTTTGTGGGGCCTCCCCTTGCTAGGCTGAGTTTTTAGAATAGGTGGTGGAGTGCTCATATTGAAAAGAAGAGAAAAAAGATGTAACAATTATTATTATGGATTGACTTTATCTCTCAAATCAACTTTTACTTCTGAAACTTAAAATAAATAAATAAATAAAATATATTTAAATCTCTTTACGCAAAATTAAAATTGAATCAAAGTAAAAAGTAACTCACCTCGTTTGAGATGTCCAAATGCTCAACCCTTTGAAGAAGCCAAAAATAATTTCTGAAAATGACAAAGAAGTCCAAAGAAACTACAGAGATTATTCTGGGTAAAAAGGTAAAAACTACAGAGATTATTCATGTTCAAAACCCTAGATATATAATATTAGAAATAAAATATCTCCTAATAAATAAATAAACAAAGAAGTATTATTCTCGTTCAAAACCCTAGATATATAATCTTAGAAATAAAATATCTCCTTAAAAAAAAAGTATTATTGGTGTTGAAAACCCTAGATATATAATCTTAGAAATAAAATATCTACTTAACAAAAAAAAGGAAAAAAAAAGAGAAGTATTATGCCCATTCAAAACCGTAGAGATATAATTTCAAAACCTCAAAGAACTAGTATTCCCATTCCAAACCTTAGAGAAATATTAATTTCAAAACCGCAGAGTAGTATTCCTTCAAAACCGCGGAGAAATATTATTTCCATTCAAAACTGCAGAGAAATATTATTCCCGTTCAAAACCGCAGAGAGATATTATTCCCGTTCAAAACCACAAAAAAATATTAAATATTGAGAGAAATGTGTTTACCAATTCATAATGATTCTTAAAAAAATAATAAAAAAATAATTTTTAGTATTAGGAAATATTTAAATATACAATTTAAGTATTTAATAATTTAATGTTAATTTTAAGAAAGATTTAGATCCATATTTTATAAGTATTTCAATATTTATAAATATTTTAAAGAAGATTTTATAAGTATTTCGAAATTTATAAGTATTTTAAAGAAGTATATTTGGAAATTGATTTTAATCATAATGTAATTGAAGTGTAATGTTCTAAAAATTAATTAATAGAGATTGCAAATCTTTTTTGGATATTGAGAAGAATTGTAAAACTAGAAATTTTGTTTTTTCTAGATATAAAGAGAGTAATTTAAAGCATTTCTTTCCCCACCTATTATGAGATTTGGAGTTTATTATTTCCAAAAAAATATGCACAAAATTGAGAAAATTTAGAAGCTACTTGTAATGATAGCCTTGAAATTAGGTGCATTACTTTTATCCTACCTTACTAAAAGCTAGAATTCTTCCAATTGAGAGTATAAAGTTGGAACTCATCATGATTTGCTATCAATGTTATTATAACAAGTATAAATTATTTTCTATAAATGATTTTCTATCAATGTCCTTAGAACAAGAATAAATCAAGCAGACTTACTATCAATGTTCTTAGAACATGTATAATTCATCATCGACAAAGTTCAAGATTATTTTCTATCAATGTGATGAACATAGCCTCATTGTCGCAAGAACATAGCCTTATTGTTGCAAGAACATAGCCTCAACATTGCAATGTGATGAACATGGCCTCGTCGTCGTAATGTGATGCAAATATCATGTCATCATAATGTGAAAAAAATGTCCTCTCGTTGTAATGTGATGAACATAGCCCCATCATCGCAATAAATTCCATGTTGTTGCATTGTGATGAACATATGACATTTATGTTCATCACATAGCCATACAACATATGATGAACATACAATATTTATGTTCATCATGTAACCACTTTTTACTTAAATGTCCCATCGTCGCAATGTGATGAACATAGCCCCGACATTATCAATATGTGGGAAACAATATAATGTTGTCGCAATTTTATGAACATAGCCCCATCATCACAATGTGACACAAATATCCATTCGTTATAATGTGATGCAAATATCATGTTCTCGCAATGTGATGAACATAGCCCCATCGTCGCACTATGATGAACATAACGATGTTGTCGCAATGTGAGGAACATAGCCTTATATGATAAACATACAGTGTGACGAACATGACCATATTTTTGCAATGTGAAGAACATAACTACGTTTGACCTTGGTTGACCATGACCATTGTTGACTATGGTTGACCAATGTTGACAATGGTTAACTATGTTTGACATTTCTTGTCCATAGATGATCATGCATGGCCATAACCATACTATCGCAATGTGATGAACATAACCATATTGTCACAATGTGATGAAGATTGCCTTGTCATCACAATTAGATGAAAATAACCATATTGTCACAATGTGACGAACATAGCCCCATTGTTGTCAATATGTGACAAGCAATATCATGTCATTATAATGTTATTAGCATAGCCCTATCAACACAATGTGACACAAATATCTATTCATCATAATGTGATGCAAATATGTTGTCCTTGCAATGTGATGAATAAAGGCCCATCATTGCACTATGATGAACATAACCATATTGTCGCAAAGTGATGAGCATAACCTTATATGATGGAAATAACCATATTTTCACAATGTGAAAAACATAACTATGTTTTACCTTGGTTGACCATGACCATGGTTAAATGTGGTTGACTATGGATGACAATGGCTAACCATGTTTGATAGTTATTGTCCATAGATGATCATTCCTCGCCATAACCATATTGTTGCAATGGCAATGTGATGAACATACCCTCGTTGTCACATTCTGATGAACATAGCCATATTGTGACAATGTGATGAACTTACCCTCGTTGTCACAATGTAATAAACATATCTTCATCGTTAGAATGTGACTTAAATATCCTCTTGTCACAATGTGACAAACAAACAATGTCCTATTGTCATAATTTGATGAACATAGCCCTATTGTCAAAATAAATGTTATTTTGTCATAATGTGATGAACATAGCCCTGTTGTCAAAATAAATGTTATTTTGTCATAATGTGATGAACATACGATATTTATGTTCTTCACATAGATGATCATGCCATGTCATAACTATTTTGTCATTATGTGACGAACATAACCATATTGATACAATCTTACAAACATAGCCTTGTTGTCACAACGCGATGAACATAACCATATTATCATAATGTGACGAGCATAGCCTCGTCGTCACAATGTAATGAACATATCTGCATCGTCACAATGTGACGTAAATATCCTCTCGTCATAATGTGATGAACAATTTCGTTTTGTCACAATGTGATGAACGTAGCCCCATTGTAAAAATAAATGTCCCATCATCACAATGTGATGACCGTATGAAATTTATGTCCATCACATAGCCATACAACATACGATGAACATGTGACATTTATGTTCATCCCATAGCCACTTTTTATCCAAATGTTTTATCGTTGCAATGTGATGTACATAGCCCCATCATTCTCAATATGTGACAAACAATATATTGTCGCCACAATGTGATTAACATAGCCCCATCATCGCAAGATGACGCAAATATCCTATCACCATAATGTGCTACAAATATCCTTTTGTCGCAATGTGACGAACTTAGCCCCTCCATTGTAATGTGATGAAAATAACCATATTGTCGCAATGTGACAAACATAGCCCAATTGTCACAATGTCATGAACATATCCTCATCATCGAAATGTGATGAAAATATGAAGTTTATGTTAATCACATAGCCATATGACATACCATGAACAAGGAACATTTATGTTAATCACATAGCCACTTTTTACTTAAATGTCCTCTCATAGTGGCTGTGATGAACATAGCATCATCATCACAATGTAATGAACATATTTGCATCGTCCCAATGTGACGTAAATATCCTTTCGTCATAATGTGACAAATAATTTTGTGTTGTCGCAATGTGATGAACATAGCCCCGTTGTCAAAATAAATGTCTCATCATCATAATGTTATGAACGTACGACATTTATGTTCATCACATAACCATACAACATACAATGAACATATGACATTTATGTTCATCCCATAGCCACTTTTTATTCAAATGTTCTATCATCGCAATGTGATGAACATAGCCCCATCATTCTCAATATGTGACAAACAATATCTTGTCGTCACAATGTGATTAACATAGCCCTGTCATGGCAAGGTGACACAAATATCCTATCATCATAATGTGCTACAAATATCCTTTTGTCGCAATGTGATGAACTTAGCCCCTCCATTACAATGTGACGAAAATAACCATATTCTTGCAATGTGAAAAACATAGCCTCATCATCACAATGCCATGAACATATCCTCATAATCGAAAAGTGATGAAAATATGAAGTTTATGTTCATCACATAGCCATATGACATACCATGAACATGGAACATTTATGTTAATCACATAGCCACTTTTTACTTAAATGTCCTCTCATCACAATGGGATGAACATAGACTTGTCATCATAATATCCCTATTGCCATCAATATCTCACAAACAATATATAATTTTTGCAATGTGATGAACATAGCCCCATCGTTCAATGTGACGCAAATATCTTGTCATCATAATGTGACACAAATGTCTTGTTGTTGCAATGTCACAAACTTAGCCCCTTCATTGTAATGTCACGAAAATAAGCATATTGTCTCAATGCAACAAACATAGACTCGTCGTCGCAATGTCATGAACATAGCCTCATCATCACAATGTTTTGAAAATACCATGTATTCAAAATGTTACAAACAATTCCAAATGTCACTATCTGAATGTCATCCATAGTCTTGGTCAACCATGGCCAATGCCAACCATGGTCTCCTATGGACAACAACTATCAAACATAGTTAACCATTGTCAGCCATGGTCAACCACAGTCAATCATGGTCATTGTCAACCAAGGTCAACCATAGTGAAGGTCTACGGAGGTTAACCATGGCAAAGGTCTACGGAAGATAGTCATGGCCATGGTCAACCATAATTAACCATGATCTTGGTAATCGAAGGTCAACCACAATTAATCATGTTCATTGTCAACCATAAGGATCAATGGTCATGGTCAAGCAAGGTCATGGTCAACAATAATTAACCACGTCAACCATAGTCAACCTTTCCTTCCCAAAGTCAACCAAGGTCTACCAAAGTTAACCATGGTCATGGTCATTATCATGGTCAACCATAAGAAACAATGGTCATGGTCAACCATAGTCAACTACTTCCATTGTCAATTAATCTATTAATATTTTACTAATAAATTATTAATGTATTAATGCGTTAATATTGTATTTATTAAGGTATCGATACTTTAATAATGTTTTTATCAATGTATTATTAATGTATTACTTATTGTATTTATACTTTAGCAATGTATTAATTAATTAATAGAATGTAACATTTTTAATGTATCAATGAATTAATAAATTACATTAATATAAATTAATACTTTAATTTATACATTACATTAATGAAATAATGTATTATTAATGTATTAATACTTTAATAATGTAATACTACTTTATTAATGTTTTAATGTATTAATACTTTAATATTATTTTTATTAATGCATTTAATGTATTTTTTTATACATTATTCTTGTAATAATATATATATATATATATATATATTATCAATGTATTAATTAATAATGCATAAATATATTAATTAATTAATAACTTACAATATATATTAATGTATGACTTATTTAATATGTTACTTTATACATTAATTCAAATTAATAATTTAATTTATACATTACATTAATGTAATAATATAATAATACCCTATTGATGTTTTAATGTATTGATGTACTTTAGTAATGTATTAATTAAGAATGGATTTAATGGATTTATTAATACATTACATAATTAATATATTAATATTGTTACATTATAATGTATTAATACTTCAATTATAAATTATAGTAATGTAATACTTTATTAATGTATTAGTACTTTAATATATTACTTTACAAAAATGTATTACTACTCTATTACTTTATTAATGTATTATTAATGTATTACTTTATTAATATATTTATATTTTATTAATGTATTAATACTTTAATAATTTAGTTACACATGCATTTAATGTATTATTAATGTTTAAATTTATTTGTGTATTAATACTTTAGAAATTAATACTTTACATTATACATTACATTTATACATTATTATTATATATTATATTAATGTAATACATTAAATTAATATATTCATAGACTATTAATTTATATACATTAATATCATGTATTAATGTATTACATTAATACATTATTATTATATATTTCATTAATGTAATAGTTAATTAATACATCAATTATGTATCAATATATTAATGGTAGTACTCAAGGCATGTCGACCCTCAACTAGCAACAACCACTTTATAAAAGTGGTTGATATACGTTGATCGACGTCATTTTTCACATTTCCAAATTAATGGCGTTGATCGACATATATCAACCACTTTTATAAAGTGGTTGTTGCTAGTTTAAGTTTTCACTTAAAAAATTATATTATTATAATATTTGGCTTCATATCAGATCAAATTATTTTTAAATTTTCAATTAAAAATCTAAAAATCTATAATATATGGTTTTATATCAAATAAAAATTGTTATTTATTTTAATTTTTAAAAGTTAAAAAAAAATATTATCACTAAGTGTAATTTTCTTTTTAATTTGATACTAAATTCAGTTAACATTATAATATACTATTTAACATCAATATTAATATTAAATTCAATTAATCTTATAACTTATTAGAGAAATAATTTGTTTTCACTCCTTTCAGATGAAGTTTTAACTTTTAATTAAACTATAACCTTCATACACCACCTTGTTACACTTCATTGGGATATCATGGCTATTTAATGTCACATACCCACTATGGAAATTAAAACTTTTCACCCATTTTCTTCTTTTCTCCAAAGAATAGAATTCCCCGAGTCCCTACGGGACCTGATACAGACCCTTCCATCCCTTAACCGCACTCATCTGATCGATGGTTATGGCCACAGGCCTAACCAGTATGGCGTCCTTTCGCTCTTCGCGACACGACGCTACGAGAGTGTCGATTTTTTCGACTCTGATAAACCATGAAAGTCAGCAATGGGTTGACTTCCTTTTCGCACCTCTCGCATCTCGCCACCTCGCGAGTTGGGGTGTCGAGCCTTCGTGCTCCTACCTCGCGAACCTCTGAGATGCGAGAAGTCAAAAAAATGTTGACTCCTTCCCAGGCGATACGTGTCCACCCGTCGGCCACGCAGGCCCCACCTGATGGATGTACCACGTGTTCTCACGAGCCTTGGCTCTCGGCACTTCGCGACTTCTACGGTCGAAAGTGGCCCCTTTCAACCTCCGAACCCCCGAACTCCCGATATACGATATCTCCACGGAGTTCTGATCCAACGGTCCTCCCGTTCCTGGATTCAACGGTTCAGATTCTCCTCCTTGCGTTTTGCACTTCGCGACTTTGTGGGTTGAAGCACCCAACCCTTGCGCTCTCTTCTTGCGAAACCTCGAGACGTGAGATCTCGAACTCGGATCTCTTCCGGTCTGCACCAACCCTAACCACCTTGTAACTCTGCAAGATCCAACATTTATCGGTTGTTCGCCACTTCTATCTCGAAGTGTCTCTGTCGTCCATTTCTTCTCTCTTCTGCGCGTGTCTGGACATACATTTTCAACGACCTAGATCTATTTCTCTCCAGCTAATCTAATGCTAGTTGTAGCTCTTCCTTGAACACGCACTTCTCTTTCTTCTCCTTGGAAGATTTCTTAAGTATCAAAGGTTTCGGCGTTTGCTTCTCCTCTGCGACCTTCGCAGCTATGGCTCCGTGAACAAAACGACACTATCCCTCCCGGTCTTCTCTAATCCGAAGCCGTGAAAGGTTTCCTCGACCTCTGTGAATTCCTACAGGGTCTGTGCATCTGACCAGGTGCTATCTATCACGAGCTTCGTCAACTATGAGGGACTTGGGAGTTTTGCACTATTTCTCCTGGGTTTGACTCTTAAAAGAGTCTTCAGCACATCTATTGCTCTCCTTCATCATGTCTAGGACTTGAATGGGTCTCGGTCTCTACTTGCTTTACAGGGATACTATGCATAATTGCATTACCTCTCCTAAGTTATGCCTTTAACGCTACTCATTAAAACAAAAAGAAAGGGGTTGAGGCATTTGGCACCCCCTCTTCTCCTTCCAATCTAATGGCCGTGAATGACCCCAGATCTTCCGACAGGATCTCGCCTGTCCAACGATACTTATCCCTACACATCCATCTCAGGATTTCAAGAGGAATGTTCCTCCTCATTCAGGGTTACTAAGGCCTTGCACCTTTACATCCTCTCTCCAGGTTCTTGATGGGATTTTCAAGGAGGGTATCTCTATGGGGAGGTTTACCCAGAGTTCTATCAAAGGTAGATAAGGGTATCTCTCTCTCGAGAACCAGACATGAAGTCTGAATTAGATTAGTATGCATATAAATAGTGATTTATGAAAACATAAGCCATGCGTAGTCTTTCCATTATAAACATGCAACTACCAGTAATGATCAAAACACCATACAAGCATTCTTGCACTGAAATCATTCACAATTACACAACTTATGAGCATAAATTTCAGAATATATATATATATATATTTCAAGATGCCAGAGACAAAACACTTATCAGAAAAACACCAGAGGTGATGCAACTGCTGAGAGGGGTGCTCGTTTCCTCCCAACCATATGCTCAGTGACTCCCAATGGATTTACCACTAACCACCCCCGAGATGAGACCCCGATACTACGAGACTGTGTCTCTGTCTACCAGTGACCAAGAACGAAGGTTACTCTCCTTCTTCTCTGCTATCACTCACTCTGCATATTTTTTCCAGAGTTCTTCCAACCTCGCGTTTTCCCGTGATCGCACACTCCTCCTGCCTTTTTCCTATTCGACGAGGTTGCATGTGGCACGATCTCCCTCGTGGTGGTTAGGTGTCAGGACTCCACAGATGGGTGGTTTTACCCCCATCCCTCATTACGCATGAGAAGCCATCCACCTACCAACCTGCGAGTAATTAATTTCGGGCCAGCGAGCCGCTCTTGGTTCTCCGAGCCAGTGAAGACCAAATATGGTATTGGTTTTCGATGGAGGTTAACGCCACCATTCCAGGTGCCTTCCACCACCTTTATCCAGCCATCGTGGTCTCTTTTTCATCATATTCCCCTCTCAGCAGTCCTGCAATATATATTCATAATATTATTCACATTCATCGATCTTTTTCATAAGGTCTATTCACATTACACATTCACATTTTTGAGTTTTCCACAATACTTGGCCAATATAGTTATTTTTACAGACTGAGGGAAATAGGGTGTTACAATTCCCTCACCCTTAAAGGAACATCGTCCTCGATGTTCTATCTATCAACATGACCTGCATGTACAGATGTAAACAAAATCGGATATGCCTGTTTCATGGCATCCTCCATTTCCCATGTAGCCTCATCTGGGCCAAAATGTTTCCACTGCACCTTGACCTGTGCAATGGTTCGGTTCCGGAGCAGGGTTTCCTTTATGTCCAGTATGCATTGGGGTTCTGGTAGAAATTCTCCCTCTGGTTCCACCTGAATCACAGACCAATCAATTATATGATTAGCATCATGTACATATTTCTTCAATAATGAAACATGAAAAACATTATGTTCTTTGACTGTGGGAGGAAGTGCTAGCCGATAAACTACAGGTCCCACTCTATCTAGAACCTCAAAGGGTCCACAATACCGAGGTGCCAACTTAGCACAAGCTCCCATTTTCAAGGAACTCTTCTTGGGCCTAACTCTGAGATATATATGGTCTCCCGTTTTGAACTCTCTTGGAGTTTTCTTTTGGTCGGCATAACTTTTTTGTCAGTTTTGAGTGACCTTCAGATTTTGTTTTAACTGAGTCATTTGTTGTTCCATTTCTTTTAACATGTCGGGTCCAAAAGATATCCCGTTTACTGGATTACTCCAGCTGACTGGAGTATTACATGACCTACCATAGAGGACCTCAAAGGGACTCATCTTTAGGGATCTTGGTAGCCGTTGTTGTAGGCGAATTCTACCAGTGGCAGGTAGTCTTCCCATTTCTTGGGTCGATGCATTAAATGCATCCTTAACATGTCTTCTAATATTTGATTCACTCTTTCTATCTGTCTGTTGGTTTGAGGGTGATAGGCGGTGCTAAACAACAACTTGGTCTCTAAACCAGCCATCAGTGATTTCCAAAAGTTGGAAGTAAATTTCATGTCTCTGTCAGACACGATCTCTTTCGGCATACCATTCAGTCTGAATATCTCTTTCATGAAGACCTAGGCGATATTGATTGCCTTCCAGGTCGACTTGATGGGGATGAAGTGAGCAGACTTGCTCAATTTATCCACCACCACCATAATGGTGTCATTATGTTTGGTTGAGTTTCGTAATCCAGTGATGAAATCCATGGAGATGGTTTCCCATTTCCATTATGGGATTGGTAAAGGTTGCAATAATCCTGCTAGGTGTCGATGTTCTGCTTTAACTTGTCGGCACTCTATGCATTTGGCTAGGTACTCGGCTATGTCTTTCTTCAATCTAGGCCAATAAAATTGTTTCCTCGTGGCAGTGACCATTTTTTGGTATCCTGGATGACCCGATTAGGGTCTTTTATGTAGTGTATCCATAATGAACCTCTTCAAGTCATCACACATTGGAATATAAAATTTGTTTCTATAAGTGAGCAGACCTCCTTTGGTCATCTGATAGCCTTCATATTTTACTCTGACAGGTTCTTGTTGTAGGTACATGGTCACAATCTGAATGAAAGGATCTGTTTCTTGTGCATTTCTGATTCTTTCCTTGGCATCTGTCTCATAGGTGCTCATTGCTACCAAGTGAATTGTTTTCGTGCTTCTGCTAAGGGCATCGACAACCCTATTTTCGTTTTCTTTAATGTGTTTGATTTCAAAATCAAATTCTCTAAGGAGGGCCATCCATCTAGCCTGTCTGGCGTTGGTATTTGGTTGATCAAACAGGTATCGCAATCCACAGTGATCTGTCACAAGTACAAATTTTCTTCCCTGGAGGTAATGCCTCCACATTTTCAAGGCATGCACTATGGTAGCGAGTTCTAGATCATGGGTCACATAGTTGACTTCATGCTTGTTCAATTTTCGGGATTCATAGCAGATCACACTTCCTTTCTACATAAGGACTCCTCTGAGCCCTTCCTTACAGGCATCTGTGCACACGAGGAAGTCAGCTTCTGGGTCGGAAATTTTCAGCATGGGTGCATGGGTCAGTAGATGTTTTAGGGTTTGAAATCTTTCTTCACATTTCTGCGTCCACAGGAATTTTGTCCCCTTATTCTGGAAGGCAATGATTGGAAAACCAATCTTGGAGAATCATTCTATAAATCTCATGTAATATCCTGCTAATCCCATAAAGGATCTAATATCCAAAACATCCCTTGGGGTAGGCCATTCTCTGATAGACCTAATTTTTTCAGGGTCCACTGCTACCCCTTCTTCGGACAGAACATGACCCAAGTATTGTATTTGCTTCTAGAAGAAGTCACATTTGTTGAATATAGCATAGAGATGATGCTCTCTGAGTACTTGCAGCACAAGCCTAAGATGTTCTTCATGCTCTTCTCTATTCTTAGAGTAAATTAATATATCATCAATAAAAACTAGCACAAATTTATCTAGAAATTTACTGAGTACATTGTTCATCAAGCACATAAAATTGGCAGGGGCATTGGTCAACCCAAATGGCACTACCATGAACTCATAGGGACCATACCTCATCCGGAAGGCATTTTTATAGATGTCTTCACCCTTGATTCAGAATTGATGGTATCCCTATCTCAAGTCGATCTTTGAGAAAATAGATGCGCCTCCCAATTGATCGAACAGATCATCGATCCTGGGCAAGGGGTGCTTGTTCTTTATGGTTACCTTATTGAGTTGTCTATAATCTATACACAATCTAAGGGTGCCATCCTTCTTTTTCACAAACAGGACTGGCGGTCCCCATGGAGACACGCTTGGTCGAATATAACCCTTATCCATCATTTCTTTTAATTGCAATTTGAGTTCAACTAATTCGGGTGTGCTCATCCGGTAAGGTGTCCTAGACACCGGCATCGCTCCTGGTGCGAGTTCTATCGAGAAGTTTATGTCTCTTCTGAGAGGTAGACCCAATACCTCTTTCGGAAACACATCTCTATATTCCTTCAGGGTAGGATGATCTTCAAGGCTGGGTTTGTCACCTTCTATGGTTTCCGACACCTGTATTGCATATAGGGGACATCCCTTTCGAAAATATTTTCTCATTTGCAGAGCTGATATTTGTCTCACTGAGACATGTTTTTAAATCCCTTGAAGGGTCATCCTTTCTCCTTCTTTGCTCACACATTCTAAGGTTTTATGGTAACATTCCAATTTGGCTTTATGGGTGGCTAGCCAGTCCATACCAATCAACAAATCGTACGATCCAAGGGGTAATACGTTAAGGGTTGCTTGGGTGGGAAATTCACCCAACATCAATTGGCAGGCTGGTATGACCTCTGCTACCCTTCTTTTGGTGCCAGTGGCTAGTTATACCAACCATGGCTTGGTTTGTTTTTGTGGCTATAGTTTACACTTATCAATAGCTTTAGGGGCTATATAACTCAAATTTGAACCAAGGTCAATCAAAATAGACACTAGATGGTTGGAGATCATACCTTATATCTCCACCACTGAAGCTTGATGGTCATCTTGGTTATTATCCAAGGTTGCATAAATTTGTGGCACACTCCTGGCCATATCATTGACTGTAGTAGCTTCTTGGATGTTATAAATCCTCTAACTATTTTGTTGTCGGTGTGGATAGTCTCTCAGGAGATGTTCTTCTCCACAACCCCAACATTTCAAAGGTTCTCTCTTTGGGTTATCAGTATTTACTGGTACAGGTCCAGAAATTTTACTTCTGCCTGATGAGGGAAAGTTCTGCTGGAGTACACTCCGGGTTGGAAAGTTCATTCTTGGGTTCTCCTTATAGTTCTTAAATCCTGGGGATTTAATCCCCTTTTTATGAAACCTTGAACTATTATTTGGTTTCCATCCTTCACGAGGTTCTGCTCGATGTCCATACTATTCCTGACAATGTGTTTCCTTTCGAATAGTGCCTTCTAGGGTCTTTAGCTCATCAAATTCAATTCTGTTCTGGTAGTCCTTGGGTAGCCAACTGATGAAGCGTTGCACCTTTTCCTTTTCATATTTTATCTAAGGCACATATCTCAACAAGTCAAGGAATTTGTTGACATATTCCTCTATAGTGAGTTGCCCTAGTTTGAGTTCATAAAACTCTTTTGTCTTCTTGTCGAAATATTTTTCCGACAAATACTTCTTCCGAAAGTATTTCTCAAACTGTTTCCAGAATAGATCCTCTTCGCGAACCCCTTTCACATTCTTAAGATCTTCCCACCAAATGGAAGACTTTCTGTTCAGATTGAAGGTGGCTACTTGGGCCTTCAAATTTTCTGAAAAATCATGGACTCTGAAATATTTCTTTAGTCCAAGCAGCTAGGCCTATGCTTCCTCTCCCTTCTTTATCTCACCATCGAAGGAGGGTGGTTTGGCCTTTCTGAATTCCTCAAATTTATGACCCTTGGAAGTCTTTTGCTTCTTCTGTTTGCTTCGAGAATAGGAACTGGTTCTGCTACTGGAAGAGTCTTCTGAATCGCCAGCTACCCTCTTAGAGGAATCACTCGGCACTGGTCCCTTACCTATGGGGTGGACCTTTTTCGAGGTGCTCCTCTTAGTGTGGCCACTGACATGACCATGTTTCTGAGTTTCAGGTTCATGCTGCATTTGTCTTTGCAGATTGGATAAACTCTGCGGTAAAACTGCGTTAATTTATGTCCTCTTTTCTTGTTCTTTAATCATCCTTTCATTGTCAGCCTTGTAGCTTTGCAGCTCGACCATGAGACTCCTCACAGTCTTAGCTAGATCTGGAGGGGTCCCTATTGCCCTTCTTTCGTCAGACTCTTCGTCTCTATTGTAAGAGCCCTCTCACACCTCTTGATGAGTCACCATTCTCTGCATTTGTAAATTCCCATGGCTAATCGCCCGCTTGGGTGCAAAAGACAAACACTGGTTGTTAGTTAATAGTTAGATACATTTTTATAACCCACGCAAAAAATTCATAATTCTTTCACATGTATACACAGTCGGGTTCTTATTTTCAAACTTTGATCCTTTGAATATAAAAGGGTTTAAGATAGAGGGTTACACCTCTTAGGAGTGTTCCGAATGGAGCTTCTGCACAACTCTTTAATGAGCCCAAGAAGGCCGAGTGTTGTAACCTGGCTCTGATACCAATTTGTCACATACCCACTACGAAAATTAAAACCTCTCTCCCCTTTTCTTCTTTTCTCCGAAGAATAGAATTCCCCGAGTCCCTATGGGACCTGATATAGACCCTGCCATCCCTTAACTGCACTCATCTGATCGGCGGTTATGGCCACAGGCCTAACCAGTATGGCATCCTTTCTCTCTTCACGACACGGCGCTACCAGAGCATTGATTTTTTCGACTCTGATAAACCCTGAAAGTCAACAATGGTTTGACTTTCTTTTTGCACTTCTCGCATCTCGCCACCTCACGAGTTGGGGCGTCAAGCCTTCGTGATCCTACCTCACGAACCTCCGAGATGCGAGAAGTCAACAAAATTTTGAGTCCTTTCTAGGCGACACGTGTCCACCCATCGGCCATGCGGGCCCCACCTAATGGATGTACCATGTGTTCTCATGAGCCTCGACTCTTGACACTTCATGACTTTTACGGTCGAAAGTGGCCCCTTTCAACCTCCGAACCCCTGAACTCTCGGTATACGATATCTCCACAGAGTTTTGATACAACGGTCCTCCCGTTCCTGAATTCAACGGTTCATATTCTCCTCCTCGCGTTTCACACTCGCGACTTCGTGGGTTGAAGCACCCAACCATTATGCTCTCTTCTTGCAAAACGCCGAGACGCGAGATCCTGAACTCGGATCTCTTCCAGACTACACCAACCCTAACTACCTTGCAACTCTACCAAATCCAATGGTTATCGGTTGTTCGCCACTTCTATCTCGAAGTGTCTCTATCATCCATTTATTCTCTCTTCTGCGTGTGTCTGGACGTACATTTTCAATGAACCGGATCTATTTCTCTCCAGCTAATCTAATAGTAGTTGTAGCTCTTCTTTGAGCATGCACTTCTCTTTCTTGTCCTTGGAAGATTTCTTAAGTATCAAAGGTTTCGACCTTTGCTTCTCCTCTGCGACCTTCACAGCTATGGCTCCGTGCACAAAACGACACTATCCCTCCTGAGCTTCTCTACTCTGAAGTCATGAAAGGTTTCCTCGACCTCTGTGAATTCCTACAGGGTCTGTGCATCTGACCAAGTGCTATTTGTCCTGAGCTTCATCAACTATGAGGGACTTGGGAGCTTTGCGCTCTTTCTCCTGGTTTTGACTCTTAAAAGAGTCTTTAGCACATCTATTGCTCTCCTTCGTCAGGTCTAGGACTTGAATGGGTCTCGGTCTCTACTTGCTTTATAGGAGCCTATGCATAACTGCACTACCTCTCCAGAACTATGCCTTTAACACTACTCGTGAAAACAAAGGGAAAGGGGTTGAGGCATTTAACGCCCCCTCTTCTCCTTCCAATCTAACGGTCGTGAATGACCGCAGATCTTCTGACAGGATCTCGTCCATCCAACGATACTTATCCCTACACAGGCATCTCGGGATTTCAAGAGGATCGTTCCTCCTCGTGCAGGGTTACTAAGGCCTTGCACCTTCACATCCTCTCTCCAGGTTCTTGATGGGATTTTCAAGGAGGGTATCTCTATGGGGAGGTTTACCCAGGGTACTATCTGAGGTAGATAAGGGTATCTCTCTCTCAAGAACCAGACGTGAAGTCTGAATTAGATTAGTATGCATATAAATAGCGATTTATGAAAACATAAGCCATGCATAGTCTTTCCATTATAAACATACAACTACCAGTACTGATCAAAACACCATACAAACATTCTTGCACTAAAATCATTCACAATTTCACAGCTTATGAGCATAAATGTCAGAATATATATATATATATATATATTTCAAGATGCCAAAGACAAAACACTTATCAGAAAAACACCAGAGGTGATGCAAATGCTAAGAGGGGTGCTCGTTTCCTCCCAACCGTAGGCTCAACGACTCCCAATGGATTTACCACTAACCACCCTTGAGCTAAGACCATGATACTGTGAGACTATGTCTCTATCTTCCAGTGACCGAGAATGAAGGTTACTCTCCTTCTTCTTTGCTATCACTCACTCTGCATATTTTTTCTAGAGTTCTTCCTCCCTCGCGTCTGCCTGTGATCGCACACTCCTCCTACCTTTTTTCTTTCCAGCGAGGTTGCGTGTGGCACGATCTCCCTCAAGGTGGTCAGGTGTCAAGACTCCATAGATGGGCAGTTTTACCCCCATCCCTCATTATGCATGAGGATCCATCCACCTACCAACCTGTGATTAATTAATTTCGGGCCTGCGAGATGCTCTTGGTTCTCGGGGCCAGTGAAGACCAAATATAGTATTGGTTTTCAGTGGAAGTTAATGCCACCATTCCAGGTGCCTTCCACCACCTTTATCCAACCATCGTGGTCTCTTTTTCAGCATATTCCCCTCTCAACAGTCCTTCAATATATATAAATAATATTATTCACATTCATCGACCTTTTTCATAAGGTCTATTCACATTACACATTCACATTTTTGAGTTTTCCACAATACTTGGCCAATATAGTTATTTTTACAGACTGGGGGAAACAAGGTGTTACATTTAACATCTCACCTTTGATTTTTGATTGTTATCCAATTGTACATCCCATTCCTTATACACCCCTTGACATGTAATACTGTAAGACCTGCGACGCCCTAAGTACCCTTTTAAGGGATGGGGTGCCAAAATTTGTTTTTCCTCAACCATTCCCAATCCTCTTTTTGAGGGAACCATCATCTTCTACTCATCAAGATCTTTCCAACGACTATCACCATGCTCAAAATTGAGCTCTAGATCCAAAGTTACGACCTGCCAAAGTTTATGGGCTTTATTCCATCAGTTCCACCTCATCACCACATGGCATCCACATGGCTCCCTGTCACTTGTGACAACCAACATGGCACTAACGTGGTGCCTTCCACCTGGCCCATCGGTCCTGGGCCTATCGGTCCTCCAAATCAACAACTCGAAATTCACTCGGAGCCTTTCTCATAGAAACAACAAGGCATGAGGTGACATACCCCACTCCGATGACTTCTCTCTGACGGATCTCAACTTTGGATCCAACGGATCTCAGAGGAGAACAATTGATAGCTTTGATTTCATCACTGCCTCAATTTACCCGATGGTTATTCTCCGCCTCATTTAGCAATGTTACGATAATAAGTGGGACCCATGGAAGATCTATGACTATCATTGCATCTCTCCCACACTCTGATCAATGGTCCAGATTGTTCCTTGCAGTACCTCCCATCATAGTGCATCTCTCTAGGACCATAACTCACTCCAACCATCTCCCCTCCGATGAATTGTCGAGATCATTCAACCTGTAGATCGAACAGTTAAGATTTAAGGCATATGTCCCAAGGTATAAACCATCAGGGACTTAGCCTCTGTCCCTCCTAGAAATTAAAGGATGACACATCTCAACCTTTGGGATACACTTATGCTCCTTGTCATCTTGACGTCACTCTCCCTCTTATCTTCGCTTAAGCGTGACACCACGTAACATCTAAGTTGGCACAAAGGAAACATGGCCCTACCCAACTTCACCACCTGGCTTGACATGGGCACTTAGACTTCCTCACATTTCAATCCAAAATGCCAAATCACCTTGACACGTGGCACGATCACCACTTGACATGTGGACCACCCACATGGACTGACGTGGTGTAGATGTCATTGTTGAGCACATTGGTGCGTCCATCCATGTGTTGATGCCTATCCTCCCCGTGATATGTTAGCCACCATGTTGGAACCTCTACAACCCTGATGTCACTCCCCTTACTAATACTCACCAAGGGAACTGGTAGGACCCACGACAAATCGACGGTTGATACCATGCCATGTCCAGTCTTCGTCCATATCACCTCTAGGAGTTTCCTCCATCAGAGTACCTCCACCTTGGGCATCCAATGTCACTCTGATGATCGAAATCTCATGGTACTATAACAACAGATCCAACGGTCCAAACCTATTCATTACACCAAATCAATGGTTGGAGTTAGATATTCCCCTCTTATCGATCTATGGTTCAAATCGTCTTTCAGTGTTCTTCTCATCGAAGTTCCCCTAACAACCATCACACTCAAATATTTTGATGGTAGTACCCCCTGATCGGTGGTGAAGATCTGCCCTCCCCCCAGATCTGATGCTCGACATTTAAGGTTTCTTTCCAAAGATTTAAGCTCGACAGGGGTCATCTTCTTCCTCTTAATGAACCAGGCATTGATATGAGTTATTCTTAGGGAGGTGTTCACTTCCACATTTGCAGGAGACGTCATGACAATGCCATATTCTCTCTTCCCGTGCTTAGACATAATAATGGATGGAACCCTGTCCCTCGCACACAACATCAACGATTGAGCTTCCACATTTCAACCCTCTGACAGATCAATGACTATCATTGACTTGGAGCTCTCCCCTGTCAGAGTCCCAACACATCCTCACATGCCTCACTTCAATGGTTTAACCTCCGATAGGCTTAAACTTGAAATCAACAGTCCCAAATTCACTAGAATCTCTCACCGATAGATCCAATGACTCACGTTATCTTGGAGCTCCATCCATTAGAGCCTCTTGTCAACCCTGCTCCAAGGCACTCTAATGGCTACGCCCTCATACGAAGGGCCATGATCTAATTGCTTCACCAAATCAACAAATGTGATTCGTTTCACTTCAAACACATGGTTTTATTCATGGAAATAGTCTGAAATCAGGACTTGTCCAATTTTCAAAGCTTCTCCAAAGGTTTTCCTTCGATTTTTAGCCTGATTTAGGACTTCACTTCTTAGGCATTCTTCCAAATCCCTTCTGAAGGTTTTACTAGACCTTTTGGGCCTCCACCTTCTCCTCACACTGCTCATTTGATTACACATATATACCTGGTTAACCGGTGAGAAAAAACATGCATATTCCATTCAATTCCATTATTACTCAAACATGCACACTTGCAATAATACAATTTCAAGCATCAATCCTTTATTTCAGTTTAGTTACACAAAATATAGAAATACTTATCTGTTACAAGTTGTGACCAACCAATTGACTATGGGTGTTCTCCTTTCCACCAAAACATAGAACCTGCGTTCTCAGTCACTTCGGTAGTAGGCCACCCCTGCGATAAGCCATGATACCACCAGGGAATTTATGTCAAGTTGTAAAGGAATTTGGTATGTGAAGGTTACTCTCCTTCAAACCGCTCTTGGTAAATATTTCCTCACACCCACCTAGCCCAAGCCTCATCAAGATTTATCATATTCTCTCCCATTATCAATCTCATGACCTCTCTCCTCAGGTTGGCTACCTGGGCTTTCATACAAGTCTTGCTTTAAGACTCACATCTCTCCCTGTCCATTCATGGGATCATTCCCCTCTTTCTATGTATTTAACCATGTATGTAATCCCCTTCAAGGATATCTCCTCTCCTATCTTTGTGTGTCCCTCTTTCACATTCCCCCCCAACATAAGAAGGTTCTTGACCTATCCTATTCCTTCTATCAGAAGGAACTCGTGCAATCAAATTGGGGACTGCAAAATGGGTAATTTGTTGTACCTTGGGCTCACAACTTCTTCTATCCTAACCCCCCCCCCCATCCATTCATTGAAGGTGGTTGGTTTCTCAACTACCAATATTCCCTCATTAATGGATTTGTTTTGGGACCAGGAAAATAACTTATTAAGGATTCCAGATTAAGTGTTTCAGTAAGGCAACTTCGGTCATCTTGGCAAGATGAACCCCCCTCTCTATGTTTCCTCACTCTTTCCTCTAGTGGTATCATGGCCAATACTTTTAAGGCTTCATCCCACAGTGAGATGGTTGGCGTTTTCAATCAAATGAAATACAATTAGAATATTTGTATGTCATGCCTTTGCAATCGTCAACATGATTAATTACATATAATTATGGGTTTTATAAAGGGGATATTACAATCCCCTCCCCCTTAAAGGAACAATGTCCTCGGTGTTATTTTCATCTTGAAAACACTTTCCATGCCTTTAATTTTAAGTTGCTTTAGCAGCATCCTCCTTTTCTCGGTTTGGTCCTCACTCGGACTCTTGCATTTCAAAACATGTCTACAAAAATTTTTAGACAACAAGCATATTAATTCACAATTTCATGCATAACATTTCATTGATATTCAAAACTCAAGGGAAATATTCATATCAACACCATACATATCTATGCAATTCATGGTTATGCATCCTTATGGCTATCACATTTACTTGGCTCATTGTTTTTCCTTGAAATACACATTGTGCTCATGATCTCAATCAATAATTTACAAGAACTATTGAAGTCTCCTCTTCCTTGTGGTCACTCACCCTCTAGGCTCAGGATTAGACATCCTCTTCTCTACTATACAATCCCTCAGGTGTTCCATCTTTCCTGCCAAGGATTTCTCACACAGGAAGAGTTTCAGAGACTTCATTGAGTCTTACAGCTGAGGAATTATTCTAGCTTTCTCTGTCGAGGTGTCCCTTTGGCTAGTGTTACCACAACATGGAATTCTCTATGGTGATCATGGCATGTCTCAGGGATCTCCTGTCACAATAGTATCTATTTCTATGCTTTCTTAGCTTAACAACCACCATCTTCCCCTCCAGGACAAATATTTCATCTCACATGTATCACATGCATACAACAACCATGAGATGCTATCATCAATTTCAATCAAATTTTCTTCAAATCTGTTACCTAGATATTTCTAATTTCGATTTTTTCATTTTCATATTTGTTCCGTACTGGAGCCAGATTCCACAAGCATGAGATTTCCTTCTCATCACGATTTTTCTCTTTTTCAACCAACAGACATTGCTCTTCCTTATGGGTTTATATTGTTTCCATATTCAAGACTTTCTTTCCTGCAATTCCATCTTCACAGAACCAAGAAAATTGTTAGTCCCTCATGCACATATGTTCTCACTGAACATTTGCAGTGGCTCTAAACAATTTCGAGATGGTGCATACTAACAATTAAATAACTTTTATCTATTCCATAATATGAAGTAAAAAGGAATGTATCAATCCTTACGTATATGTATTATTTCAGCATACCAAGCCTTTCAAAATGCATTCAAATCTCATAAGATTCAATAAGTGTGTTCATGTCCATAGCCACATTCACACATAATGTAGCCTTTCATTTATTTTAGACTACCACATTTCATGTTGGGTATTTTTCCATAGTAATTTGGAACTCAACCAAATTCTCACCTCGTGGCTTGTTTATTAGTATTCATTATTGTAGCAGGTGTATGTTTCTTGTATTGAGTTGATCATGACTTCATATCTGCACATATTCTATGAAATTAAAATTTCATATGAATGCCTTCAAGCATTCTTTCTTTGTTGAAAATTATGGTGCTAATATTCATGGCCACCCAAGTTTCATCTCTTTATCATTCTACAACTCTGGTATAATATTGGAATATCCTTCTTCCATAATGGGCATTCCATTGCCTTCCCTCTCATGCAAACACGTATTTCCTCAATGCATTAATTAACATGTTTCTTATGAGCACTTGTGTTTCCAATCATTCCTGATTGGTCAGTGTATTCATGTCACAGAACTTAAATTCCAATATATATATAACCATAATATTCTCTAATGGTTCTTCGTCATCATTATTGCCACATATAATTTTATTCCTATTTTATGTCTTTCTTTTTTTTCCTTATGATACAAAAATTTCATTATCTTTTCAACATTTTGTTATGACGAGAAGCTCATAGTGACTACATACTTACACAAAAAGACCTTTACAACCTCACATAGCTTGTCATAAAATCTTATAGTTTAATAATGGAACTGTTCCATAGTCAACTGTATCATTCACCCTTATGTATCGTATTTATATAAGTTATCCTAAGTCTTATTTCATTAAGACCAAGTATTTGATAACGTATAAAATATAATTGTTATTACTAAGTGGTGATCTCTATATATGTTCGTTTCTTTCTTGGGTCATGATCCATATGAGGTCACTCAATGATTTCATTTTTGTCTATAGCCCTCTCCTTATGGATATAGGTTTACTATTGGTACTACCGTGTTCTTAATATTATGATCCTTGACTCATTTCATACTATACAATTTTTAATATTGTTTTATGGTAGCTCTCATATATAAACATGAGATTCATATATTAAGTAGGTTACGCTATTTATGAATCAACATGTTTTGAAACAAGTTATCATTGTAATCCAATCATATGTGTTACACCCATCCTTCATCAAGACGACTTAGAATTGAGGATTTATTTGGGTGTTTTACGAGGTTTAAACTCGTGTTATGGTACCTATATTAAATTAAAACTTCACCAACTTTTCCTCATTATACAACACCCTCTGTGGAGCATTTATCATGCAACGGTATTACATGCACGACATCTTGATGTTTCCATCTCGAGGAGGATTATTCGGTCGTTGTCCTAAAATTTGTATACGTGTTTTTTTGTTATGCCTCCAGGCATTAGGTTTTCTTGTTGAATTTTTTAGTTGTCCAATCTCTCCCATACTTAGCTCATTCTGCATTATTCACTTATTTTCCCTAGATCTATGTTCTTCCTAAGAGTTTTTCCCTTTTACAAGTTACAAAGTGAAGGTATGGTTACCCCATTATCATTTTAGTTTCCTCGAGAATTTATTGGGTAAACGCTCAAGGCGTTCATAGATTTCTCAGGTTTGGTGTGAATCTTTTCAAATTCTTTCAGGGTCAACACCTTTAACTGGTAAGAACCTCCCATAACCACTCGGGGTTTCTTGTAACTATGGTGGTAGCTTAACTTAATAATATTTTTTGAGTATTATCCTTTAGAATATTAGTTTGTAGTTGGATTTGAACCTTATTCCTATGACTATATCTCTTTTCGAAATTATTTTTCTTATACATATGTTTCCATATAATGTAATGACTGTAATTTGCATAATCGATCACATTAGTATTACTTCCATTTTTGTTTTGAGGGGGTTTACCTTAACCTCGGGGTTTTTCCATCCGTACCCAGTAATCTCATGAGTTCAGTGGTCTAGGTTTACCATTACAGGGTCTATTGTTTTGTCATTTCTCATCTCTAGTTGATGATTAAGACCCTTCATCTTGTTTTATTCATCCTAGAATTAGTTTAGTACTTCCTTCTATGATATTTCATGCAGGCAAAGTTCGCACAGATCTTAGTAGTTACTTTAATTTACATTCTATACATATTCTATAGTTTTAAATTAATTTTATTCTTGGGTATTATATAATGATGGGCCCCTTTGATGTTGCGAGGGGTACCCATCAGTTATCCGACAACCTAGAATATCCAGGTGCGGTTTATAGCGATGTAAGGAGATACCTCGACACTGTGCTCATCCATTATTTATATTTTTGTATGTAACTTTCATTCGATTAAATAACTCGTGCAACTTTCTAACTTATCTGCTTATTCATTTTGTAGGTGTCAAGATGGCGTTTCCATGGAGCTCTAGAATACGTATGTACATAAAGGTATTTTGGTTTCAATATTACTTCTATATGTTTAAATCTGATATCACCAAATGTGATTTTTCTGCTCCTACATTCTATTGAATTAGTTGACCGAATATTTTTGAATGTAATTATTCCTGGAATTCGGGTGGCTTCGGACTGTTGTTTACACATATTATGATGTTGTAATACTATGTATATTATTCTTTTTTCATTGATATATAATTTATAAACGGACTCTGCTTGTTTAGATTCTATACAATATGTAACATTTTTACTTTGAATAGTTACATAAGGTATCTCATTAAATTTTGTAATGAGTTTTCTTCGGATTATACAATGTACTCTATAACGATATTCATTTTGAATATATGTACAAGGTATCACACAAAACTCTGTTTGAATATGTAATAATTTATTTTCCCATTTATATATATTGAACATGGGTTAGTCAATATCAATTCTTATTTTGTATCATTCCTTTCCAATTGTATATTGTATTTTGATGAACCTTGTCTCTTCCATATGGATTTCTCATACGGAATGGTCCCTAGATTATTAACTAGGTTTTTACCTATGAATACTATTGATCTATTACTAATAATATGATTATGTTCATAAATCAAAATAACTATTAAATTTCCTTTCATAGTTTTCTATACGAAACATATAATATGCATCTATATCTCGTATAACAAGCATTAAATTCTAATATTTTTCCATCTATTTATGCCAGAGAATTTAGCCACAGAAATGTACAATAACACAATAAACATTTAAATAAGAATATACATCACAAGAAATAAAAGCTGGAACTTTGGGGAAACCACATGTTGAAGACCCTGTCGCTCCCAACCTTAGACTAGAGTCTTTGTCACCTCTATCACCCCCAAGTTGAGCTCAAAATCCAAGGGGTTGCCTATGTGGCTTGTTGCATAATTATGAGCTCTAGTTGCAATGAGTAATATTTGAATATGCATTGTGTCAAGTCAGTTAGTGTGTAGCCTTCTCAATCTATCCAATTCACCTCTTAGGAATGGTGTCCCATTCCCTTGTCATGACTTATTTTATTTTGCATAGGACTTGTGACACTTGTCTTGAGCCTCCTGCTCACTGATCACCTGTCAGATTCAACTTTACACATGTTCACATTTTCTCTTATAAATATGGAATGTGTCTTTTTGAAGTTGAGTTAACTCCACAACTTGTCTTAGACTATTGCCACTTGGCCAACCCCTTTGGATTCCTAACTCCCTCTTCAACAATTGCTTCAACGTGTGCCCCTTTTTCCACATGTGTTTATTTTCATAAAATAATAAGGTTTTACAATTCAATTTTGGTCAATCAACCAAATTGTCGTTTCAGAAAAAATAATTAAAATTCTAAATTAAAAACAATAATAGAAATAATAATTAAAAATCCAAGTTGTGGGGTATCACAATTCATGACACATTTGTTCATGAATTTTCTTGCAAGGACTTCAATCATCCTTGACTGATAGAGGTTCTTCCCTCTATCATTCAGGTTCTTATCCTGAATCGTACACTTCTTGGGTGTTAATGACATACCACAATCAATTAAATTCATGTTCATATCATCAAGATACAACTATTTCAGAAGGGATTCTTACCCCATTCCTTTAAATACTCCTGCCACATAGGCATGAATTCTTTATAATTGCTTTGGATTCTAGGACTCTCTCTGATATTTCCACATCAGTGGTTCTTCATGGGGCTCCAAAAGTTGTCCTTCTATATTTTATATCAACAACCTTCTTACATTTGTCCTGTACTAGAGACTGTCCACCATTGATAGTTGTCCTTCCTCAACAACTCAAATCCTTTTTCTATACATAACATGGATCATTACACTCACAATTGTATCAATTGTTATGTAAACAAAATGCATGTACCATAGCATATAATGAGTAAATAATTTTTAGACATGTCCCGACATATCTATATGCACTCTATTACATTGCCTTCCATGTTTTTAATAGTGAAATTTTAAAAATAATTTAGTTATACAACCATCAACACTCTCATGAAAAAACATTTAGACATCAACAACACATCAGTTTCCTCATCCCATAGAAAACATAATAAGCAACAAGAAAGGAATTAATGAGATTTTCCCTCTTTCCAACTCCTACACCATTAGAAGTTTTTCATCTCTACTAAATTATTTCCAAGGCTTTGTTGTTTCTACATAACATGCTTTAAACATGACCATTTATTTAAACATATTTATCAATCTATTTTCCTTTCACCAGTTGTATTGGCTTTCATAACTTTTTTCTTTTATGGTGCACAACTCTGATAAAGAAATCAAAGTTTTTAAAGTGAGAGAGGTCTTCCATGTTTTCTCCTTCTTTATTTATGCAACATGTCCCCTTTGGGATCTACCTGCTCTACCCCTTGAGTAGTTCCCACTAGGATCACCTTGACCCTTCCTATATGCTACAATGTACTTTACAAAAGAAAGGTTTAGTTCACAAATTAATTATCAATCAATGTGTTCTACACATTTACTAATTAGAAATCAGATCTGCGTGTATCTTTTGCATGCATTATCTTTTATAACATGATCTAGGATAGGATGGAAACCCACTTTCTAGTTTCCCAACAATCATTAAGACTGTGATTATGTTCTTCTGACAGAGTTTTTACATAGTCCCTCCACATGAACTTCTCATTATGGAACTTCATTACATTGCATATCCATCATTACTTGAAATGATCTCAACTCATGAGTTAGCATTAGCTCTATTATTTTAGTTGTTTATCTAATTCTTCACAAAGAATTATAGGAACCCATTCTTTTGATGCATGTCAAATACAAATTCAAACATGTATCTTTATATTATCAACTAGATTTCAAACTATGCTTCCATGCACTTAATCATATGTGTAACGCCCCCTATTTTGACCTTAGATAGTTAGAACCTTTATTTTACTCTTCTTGGTAATTAATTTCTTAGTAACTGCCTGTACTCAGTTAGACCGCTATACACATTTTGAGATGTGTATATCTAGACCTATTTATGTGCTACATAATGTTATTTTTATTGTTATATGTTCATAATTATGATAGATATGAGAATTACTCAAACATGCAAATTTAAATGTGGGATTTTGGTACATGAATATCAGTGCAAGTTATGTTGTGAATGCATAACAAATGCACATAATGATAAAAATAGACATACATTTCTTAATTGAACGTCGACACATATATGGATCCTTATACGAAATTATGATGTGTATCCATGGATATGAGTTATTGGTGAACTAACCTATAGGTTGATGAGCTATGTGATAGCCAAATCACTGTAGTGTTGAGGTAATTTGAATATCGTAGACGTCGAGAAGATAGTGTATTCTATGATTTGTACTTATTAGTTAATTTATGATTTAAAATATTGCTATGATCCGTGGTAAGTGTGGTTTTGACAGGACACACAGCTTGCACATAGTGGTTGTTTGATGTCGTGACTCTAAGAACAATAGTAGCACAATATGGTTTGATGTAGGGTGTTGACCATAGTTCTATGAGGAGGGGTGGAGGTATTTCCCACCGTTTATCCTTTGAAAGTTAGAGTCATGAGAGGGCTGTGTGAAGTCACCCTCCCCTAGATGTATGATGGCGACTGCTAGTTGCCTATTGGGGAAGCTTGGTTGAGATGTATGACACTTCTTCTTATGGGTTCTAACTTGAGTTAGGTCAATATAGTTGACACTCCATCTTAGTCTAATAGAGGAAAGGATAGGATGGAAGATGGAAGTAGGTTAAGAAGGAAGGATGCTCTAATGTTAGTTCAGAATATTGATTGGGGATTAGATGTTCCATTGTTGTTTACTCACTTGGTTCCTACCATGTTTAAAACCCTCTTTTGATCCCCTGTTGATATTTTAAGTGTGATAATCAGTTATTGATGAATTATTGTAATTTTATTCGTTAATATTACTAAATGAAGCATTTACTTGATTTGTTGCCTTGGATTCCTTGGTGTGAGCATACAAGAACTATGCACTAGAGGTAGTGGTTTTTTACCTTTAGTACATGCGGAAGCTATGTGTTCGCTAGCTACACAGATATACCCTACACATGTACACTATTACAATTAATTAATTTGTATTAATTATTAAACTAGATTATTAAGTATTTAATTGAATGGTTTAATGACTATGGAAATTATATTGCATACAAAAATATCCAGTATCATTAAATACCTTCTTTGAATTTGGTTGATGGTTGGTATGATGAATTAAATGAGTATGGTGAGTTTTAATGTACATTTTGGGGAAACTGTCAAATTGCATTTATAAGCTAGCATGAGAAGAAAGACTTTGCATTTTATTTATTTTTATTTTATGCAATTAATTTATATTTTAGTTTTATTTTATTTTTTCCAAAAAAATCTAGATAAGGGAGGTTGATGGCTAATAATAAGGGTGGTTGAGCAGACTTGGAGAAAGGGAAATGAAAAATTGATAAATATGGGAGGAGGTTGAGAGGTTGGCCAATTCTTGGAAGATATAATTATTGTGAGTCTTCTTAGAACATATGTGTTTTGTTGTTCTTGGATTCATGGGAATGGAGAGCCAATAAACTGAAAGGTTTATTGGAGCTAGGAAGTCGGCTAAGCTCCTAGTTGGCTGGGAGGATTCCATTGTTTTACTATGGACGAGTGGTAAAAGAATGCTTGGACGCATTTTCTTACTACTCAAAGGACTACATTGCAAATGGTCATCTTCAACGGACTAAGAAGGAGGTATTTTACTTAGTATATTTTGGTATGTTTCTATTTAAATGTTTTAATCACAAAATTAAATTAGTATTTATCTCATCATCTTATTTAGATCCATATACTTGGATTCTAATTTGGAATATTTAACATTAGAAAAAATTAAAAGAGTTATCAATATGTTGTAGGTTATTCCATCTATGAAAGTATAAAATTGTGTTTACACTTAATGCATGTATTTAAATTATAAAATATTATTAAGTATCATTTCATGGTGAGGTGTTACATATGGTATCAGAGCTTAGGCTCAAACACTAGGACCAAGTGGAGCCTCACCATTGTGTTGTAAATAGAAAATATGGAAAAACAATAGAATTAGTAAAGGTGCTTAGAAATATCCGTTGTGTATATTCCTTTTGAGTCAGACTATGATAAGGCCACTTAGAAATGTAGTAGTAGCCACAATATTAGTAAGAGCTGGATAAAATAAGACTAAATGTTGTAGTTTTCATATTATTTCTTGAATTCATAGGAATAGAAACATAGAATATTAAACACAAATCAAAATATTTTATTGCACCTTTGTTCCACAAGGACACTAGAGTTTATTTTTAACCAAGTGAATGTCCAATGAGACTAGTATAGCACATGGTTTTCTATAATAGAAGAGACATAGAAGTTGTGTCATGAAAATTTTTCTTATATTGAGAATGACCATAACTTCGGGACTAAGTTTCTTGAAGGGTGGGTGTATGTAACGCCTCATAATTTGACCTTAGATAGTTAGAACACTTATTTTACTCTTCTTGGTCATTCATTGGTTAGTAACTGCTTGGACTTAGTTAGACTGATATACACATTTTGAGATGTGTATATCTAGACCTATTTATATGCTACATAATGTTATTATTATTGTTATATGTTCATAATTATGATAGCTATGGGAATTGTTCAAACATGCAAATTTAAATGTGGAATTTTGGTACATGAAGACCAATTAAAGTCATGTTGTGAATGCATAACAAATGGAAGGCATGATAAAAATAAACATACATTTCTTAATCGAACGTCAACACATATATGAATCCTTATATGAAATTATGATGTATATCCATGGATATGAGTTATTGGTGAACTAACCTATATGTTGATGAGCTATGTGATAGCCAAATGACTGTAGTGCTGAGGTAATTTGAATGTCGTAGACATCAAGAAGATAATGTATGCTATGATTTGTACTTATTAGTTAATTTATGAATTGAAATATTGTTATGATCTGTGGTAAGTGTGGTTTTGACAAGACACACAACTTTCCCAGAGTGGTTGTTTGATGGCATGACTCTAAGAATAATAGTATCACAATATGGATTGATGTAGGGTGTTGAACCTAGTTCTATGAGGAGGGGTGGAGTTATTTCCCATCATTTATCCTCTAAAACCTAGAGTCATGGGAAGGATGTTTGAACTCATGCTCCTCTAGACGTGTGATGGTGACTGCTAGTTTCCTATTGAGGAAGCCTGGTAGAGATGTATGACACTTCTACTTACGGGTTATATATGGAGTTAGGTCAATATAGTTGACGCTCCATCTTAGTCCAACAGAGGAAATGATAGGATGGAAGATGGAAGTAGGCTTGGAAGGAAGGATGCGTTGATGTTAGTTGAGAATATTAATTGGGGATTAGATGTGCCACTATTATTTACTCACTTGGTTCCTACTATGTTTAAAACCCTCTTTTGATTCCCCATTGATATTTTAAGTGTGATAATCAATTATTGATGAATTATTGTAATTTTGTTCATTAATATTATTAAACGATGCACTTACTTGATCTATTATCCTGCATGCCTTAGTGTGAGCATACATGAACTATGCACTAGAGGTAGTGGTTGTTTACTTTTATTACATGCGTAAGATATGTATCTGCTAGCTACGCACATATCCCTACACATGTACAATATTACAATTAATTAATGTATTAATTATTAAACTAGATTATTAAGTATTTAATTGAATGGTTTAATGAGTATGAAAATTTTATTGCATACAAAAATATCTAGTATCATCAAATACCTTCTTTGACTTTGATCGATGGTTGGTACAATGAATTAAATGAGTATGGTGAGTTTGAATGTACATTTTGGGAAAATTGTCAAATTGCATTTATAAGCTAGCATGAGAAGAAAGAATTTGCATTTTATTTATTGTTATTTTATACAATTCATTTATATTTTAGTTTTATTTTAATTTCCAAAAAAAATTAGATAAGAAAGGTTGATGGCTAATAATGAGGGTAGTTGAGGAGACTTAGAGAAGGGGAAATGAAAACTTGATAAATAGGGGAGGAGGCTGGAAAATTCTTGGAGGATATAATTCGTGTGAGTCGTCTTAAAAAATATGTGCTTTGTTGTTCTTGGAGTCACGAGCAAGGAGGGCCAAGAAATCGAAAGGTTTCTTGGAGCTAGGAAGCTGGCTAGGCTCCTAGTTGGCTGAGACGATTCCGTTGTTTCACTTTGGACAAGTGGAAAAAAAATGCTTGGAATCATTTTGCTACTACTGGTAGGACTACATTGCAAATGAGCATCTTCAACAGACTAAGGAGTAGGTATTTTACTTAGTATATTTTGTTATGTTTCCCTTTAAATGTTTTAATAATAAAGTTAACTTATTATTGATCTCATCATCTTATTTAGATCGGTATATTTGGATTATAATTTGGAATATTTAACATTGTAAAAATTGTAAAATAGTTATCAATATGTTGTAGGTTATTCCATCTATAAAAGTATAAAATTGTGTTTACACTTAATGCATGTATTTAAATTATCAAATATTATTAAGTATCATCTCATAGTGAGGTGTTACATATGCATTAGCATGTTGTGTGTGTCCACCATAGGCACACTTTATAGTTTCACTTGCAGATCTATTTAAATCATTTTACTCATGAGTGTTCACAATCATTCACATGAAAAATTCACAGATCATTCTTTTTCACTGCTCTTTCAACATTTTATACCAGTTGTTCCTGAGATTTGAGCTACACCTTCAAGATATTATAAACAAAACTTTTCAAACCCTTCTACATAGGGTCAACAATGTATCCATGGAATTTCTAATCTAGGAAAGTACAAATCTTGCCTCTCATCTCACTTATTCAGGAATACATAGTTATAATTGAAACTCTTGTGGGTAGAAATTGGTAGTAATGGATATGAAGACACCTATTCTATGCATAGATATCAACTATGGAGTTGAAAATTGAGGAAGCTACTCTTCATAACATTGACACAAAAAATGGTTTTGTATAGTTATCATGTTTGGCTTTGGTTTTCTCAAAGAATCTTAGAAGAAAGTTGAACAGGTTTTAAGGAACTAAGAGTTAAAATACAAACCCTTTACTATATAATGCTAGTAGAGAGAGGTATGTTGCTTATAGAAGTATAAGTAATGTGCCAAATTTTTACATATATTATGAAAACAAAGCATATGGATAAGAATGGTGTACACATGCAATGAATAATTACATCTCAAGCTAATGATATGTACTTTGATCATATGAAATGGATAAAAAAATGTAGAATTGAAGAAAAAAAAGCGTGTTCATTAAGTTCATGAATCATTGGTTATTAGAGGCTTGGTAGAAAAGAGGGTAATATAGCAAGAACTTGAGAGAACGTGAGGTTTTTTTAGCATAAGATCAACCCAATGACTATTTGCATAGAATAATAGTATTTCCAAGAGAAAATCTACATGCATACAAAAAAAAATAGTTTTTGAATTTAAGCTAATTTTATTTATTTGTTGAAAATGAAACATTGAAAATGATGATATAGTGTCCTATGTATAAACATGTCAAATCCAAACACACTTTAAATTATAATAATAAATTTTTAAATTCTTAATCTCATAAATCTTAGAAAATCTAGTATAACATTATAGACCATATTCCACCATAACTTATCACAAAAACTGATATGGAGTTTCCTTACCTACAAACCCTATAAACATATAAGATCCAAACACACATTAAATTATAATAATAAACTTTTAAATTCTTAATGCCATAAATCTTTAAAAAATCTTGTATAACATTCTAGACCATAATTTAGTTAACTATTCCACCATAATATATCAAAAAAATGGATATGGAGTTTCCTTGCATACAAACCCTAGCCAATAAGACTACCTTGAATACCTTTACTCTGAATGGGTTGGGGTTACGCTGTGAGAATTCACTATAATGTATCTCACATAAACGGATGTGTAGTTTCCTTACATACAAACCCTCGCCAATATTAGGAGTAGTTTGACTAACTTTCCTCTTAGTGGGTTAGGTTGTGAGAATTCACTATAATGTAGACCACAAAAATGGATATAAAGTTTGCTTGGATACAACCCCATTTCAATATTAGGAGCAGGTTGACTAGCTTCACTGTGAGAGGGGTTTGGTCAACCTTCACTGAGAGGGGTTTTGTTGTGAGGATATACACTTTATGCAGTCTTTTCTAAGGGTATGCTTTTATAGTATATTTCTTCTAAATTACAAATTGTGGGTTATTCTTAACGTATTCTAACCATTTATAATCTACAAGCATCTGATTTGTGCTTCCACGCTTACAAATCTGCTGACAAAATACCTGAATAACGTCTTAAAGTGCATGAATGAGTATTGAATAATTCACAAGTAGCTTGCTGACAGGCCTTTTATATAATTAATAGAATAGAAGGTTGGATGCAATTGCAGAAGCAAAACTTCAAAGAAAAACAAGAACTACAAAAAGTATATAGAATTTCTGTTTCAAAACACGTCTTATATATTWCGAATTATGAGATAAGTGGCAATATGTCTACCGGCTGTAGACTTAGGTCAGTCATAAGCCATACACAATCCAGTCTTAGGTGCGATAGAAATAACAGATATCTAAGSGTACTTGTAGAAATATGTTTTACATAAACAGAGAAAATTCCATTGATCTCTTACCTCCCATTTGTCTGATACTCCTTATGTTATTCAATTCCTTCACCATGTACATGAAATCGGCTTAAATTCTCCATATGTCGAAACRCAGTACTCATTATGGATAACAAAAACTTCAGCTTTGGCTCTCACAGCCTGCTGCTGRTAAACGATWTTTTTTTTTTCTTTAATTTCTTCCGCCATGGACGATCTTTGTTGTATCGGCCATAGCRGCTAAGTTCCYTCTGAGGCATTTGGTAGGGACTGCGCAGGATTCAGAGATGACACCGGCAACTCGATGTTGAAGCAAAGATGCTAAGCCCTCGGAGTTACTTGCGAACTTGCCTTTTGTCATTCATTCATAATAAGTAGTCGCCTGATATACCGCGTAGGCCCACACAAAGGATCGCGGAAATTTCTTGTGAACCGAGATTCATGGAGAAGCTTTTAAGAAAGTTGGTGGTTGGTCTACTCACTCATACCCGGTTGACAGTCATGTCCACTACGCTATTATTGAATTTAGTGGAAGTTTCAGTCACTTCCACCAACACAATTGAGTACTTGAGATTCTTTTCTTAAACAATTGTGCAGATCCATAATTTTTGGCTTTAATAGCGTCTGTCCCGATTCCCGTGGCTAGAAAATTGTTGAACAGAATCAACTCCTCAGTTTTAAAGTCATTTCAATGTCATGTCCAATAGCTTTCGTTGATGGCCTAGCAAACTTCAAATGAAAACAAACTTTAAAAAGTAAGGCCAGCTCTGTACGGCTACATGTAGTGTTACTTACGATCTCATGTCCTTATGTACATGGATTTTCTTGACGTGTGCGTAAATTTTGTTGACTTTGAGTACATTATTTTAGAACTTGTCTAAATCTTATTGCACAAGCTTTGACTAAAATTCCTAGGATTAATATTAGATTTGTCTAAAGCTTGTTGCACAAGCTTTGACTGAAAAATTTAGTAATATAATAATATAATAATGATGTATTCAAAATGTTTTATGAAATCTGGGTAGAAATTGTTAGATATTATTTGAGTGATTATTTTTGTATAATGCTCCATGGGTTTTTTAGCCTATTGAAAACATTTTTTCATTGAGAAATGGATTTTAAACAACAAAAAATATTGATTTCCGACAAAATTTATATGACCTCGCAATAAAGGTAATTTTCTAGAACAACAAGACAACGCCTTATAATAATTATGAACCTTGTCTAAAAGTTTTATATTTTGATATTTTTGGCATGGGTGAAATCTTTAATTTTTTGTTGTTTAAATTGCATTTTTTAATGCATAAATGGATACAACATACTATGAATATGGGTGACATCTTAATTTTTTGTTGTCTAAATTGTACTTTTGAATGCATAAATGGGTTCAACATGCTATGAATGTGAGTGGAATCTTAATTTTTTATTGTTTAAATTGCATTTATGAATGTATAAATGGATTCAGCATGCTAAATCTCGTGAAGAACTTAGATTATATAAACTTAACCACTTAAATATGATCCAACAATTTCTCACCAAATCATTAGACTATGACATAATTATATTTATTTTTTTCTTTATGAAATTTAATAAAAATTTGACATAATTATATATATTTTTTCCTTTATGATATTTAATAAAAATTTTGTTAAAAAATTAGGTATGATTTTAGCTATAAGACGATTTAATATCATGTATGGTGCAACAATATTGTTAGGGGTTGTAAAATTTTGAAGCAATCTCAATTTTCAAACATTTGAGTATAGATTTAAATTGATTAAAAAAAATTCTATCATCAATTTTTCACCATTAAAAAGAAGTTAATTATAAGATTAAATAATTTAATAATTCAAAGAAAAAGTTATTATTTTTATTTAGAGATTAAATGGAAATTATATTTTGTGTGCATACTACACTAATAAATTTTAATATTATATATTAATGTACATTTCATTTTTGTCCCATTCAAAATAGTCCTAATCATGTCTTTGTTTCCCTTTCTTTTTTGAAACTTCATGTTGCCCCCTTAAAAAAGGTTTTACAATGAATAATGATAATTTAAAAAATGGATGGTCAAGATTTGTATATTGGATGTCCAGGATTCAAAGGGCGTACCAACTCCTTATCAAAATTAGAGTTGTCATATTCATAAATCATTTTCATTCGAGTCGATAGGGATTCATTTGTAACTAACGTTCTTCAAATCTTCTCGTCTTCTTCTTTATCTATTGTAAAGAGTATTGTTTCCTCAACTTAAACTTCTAGGTATCCATTAATATCCTTCTCTAAATATGTATTCTATTGATTTTCTACACTTTATTGGACTCTTCATTATTCGAAAATTGTTGCTCAAACGATTGTCAACCTTTGGGTTTTAGTTTATGTCCCTTTTTCCTTGTAGGATAAGCTCATTCTTGCAGACGTGTATCTTACAAATGTCCTATTTGTTGACATATTTGGCATCAAACTGTTATATTTTCATAATGGAATTCCTACATCCATCAAGAACCTTTCCTTTGAAGTATCATCTTATCTAGTAATCCCTTACTATGTTGATCCCCACAAATATACGAGCATATGTAAAAAGTCCAAGCTCAATTTGATCTATATCTATTTTTAATATATGTGGAAGGTATTCCCGATGTCTTCAAAATTACTTAACTCCCAAAAGTGTATTGTAAAATTTGGGATTTGTACCCAAACAAGGATTTAGGTTACAAACGTATTGGATGGGTTAAATCCTATGAACTAGAGGGTAATAAAAAATATTGACTCTTCCCTAGAACTAGGAACCTTCCTCGAAAGGCTTCTCATAATCAACAATATTATGAAATTAAATAATGTAAAAAGCATTTGGAAACTAGATATACCTCATAATCATTTGTCTAGTTGGATAGAGTCATTGGTCCAAACCTAATGTAGGTGGCTAGAAACCATTGAGTCAATTGATTGCCACCTTGGGATTCATTGAATGAAAAGAGGTTAGAAAATGTCTCTCATGTTACCTTTAGTAATGAGACCTCCTCTGATTTCTCCATGGCATAGATATTGGGTAGATGAGTCAACACAATAACAAAGGGTTTGTTATTAACTGCATCCCTAAAAGAGTCGCCCTTGGATGAGGGGGCTATTCCATTGCTAGTGCCCACCACTCCACCATGCAATCATAAGAGCATAATGAATGTTTTGTCTTTGAATATGCTATAATTTGGCAATAAAGAAAGATCACCTAGTTGTTTACCCTAAAAAAGAAGTCGTTGTTGGTATATAGACATCCCCAACATAAGCCCTAGTTTATGCCTTACATCTACCACATAATCTTCAATTGTCACTCAGAAGAGTATGATTTTCCCGATGAGAGACCTTACCATAATTTCGAACCTTGATTTGATATCAAAACCCTCTTAGAGTAAGTTCTCCCTCCCACTTATGTTAAGGGCATGCACTTTTTCATACATTGTTCAGCAAGAATTACATCCAACACTTTATATGTAAATGTTTCATCAAACACTTTGTATGCAATCTCTATTATCATGATATTTTTGTCTACTAGGAAAACGTGTTTAGGTTTTTCTTCAAACAGTTGGCAAGTAAGCATTTTGTTAAACACTTGCTAAGCATCCTTTGGAACATTGAGAACCAAGTCATCTCCAAAACTTAATATAGAAAAACCTACTCATCCAACATACAAACAACATACAAGTAGAATCTACATTACTCTTAATTGTCCTCAACATTTCACTAATTGGACTCAAAACCTGAAGAACTCTGTTTATACTACCTTCAATCTCTATCTCTCTTTGTATATTACCTTACAAAGCTATCTATTAGTAGATAGTCCAAGGGTTATGTTGCGGAAAGAGAAACAAGTGAAATCCCCAATTGCGAAGGTATTCTTAACCTTGAGCTTCGAGATTCCACTTAAAAAAAATACAAAAACTATGAGAGGGAAAATGTAAAAGTGTTAAAACTTACGAAGAAAGTAGTAGTAACTCTCAATTTTATGTTAGTAAATAAAGTATTTTAAAAAATAATGATACATTGGTATTGACTGTGTCGTAACATTTCATGTAGTTATAAACGTTTATTTAAAAAACACTTTCTTACATCTGCACTATGTTTTTGACATAAAGTTACTGATTTTTTAAATTTATTTTACAAATTACATTGTGCTTGAACATGTGCATTCAATCGTCCATCACTAATTACGCCGAAAGGCGTAGACCTATTGACAATGGACACATTTAATAGGTTTTTAGTTCTTAATCAGTTTTGTATGGACAAGATTAAATATTGATAGAATATTCTTAGTCGTCCCAATAAATAAATGGTTGTGATTTCAACCAGTAACTTCCTCACTATTATAAAGGCATCTGTTTACATGTTTATTTTTTTACTTTTACTTGATCATATTTAAAATTTACTATGATGGTTAGTTGATTACCACCACCTCTAAGTGATTAATAAAAAATAAAATTTTGTTTGTACAACCTTGCCTTTCATTTTATGACATCAGCGTTTCATTTTCTGGGCCATATTGAAGCGTGTGTTGCAGCATGACAAACCCGATGAGATCGATGGAAGAGACGGAGTAGACAAGTGTACCTTTGTCAGTAAGAAGGATGATGATGAGGAGGAGGCACCCTGTAGTGTGGAGGCGATTTGTAGACGGGCGGAGACTCATGAAATGGAGCAGGTGGGGAATTGTGAACCGACGGAGGGAATACTCTAGGCTTGGGAGGGGATTTGTGAACAGGAGGAGAATATTCGAATGGCTTCGGGGGAGATCTATGAACAGGGGGAGGATATTGGATGTGCTTCGGTGGAGATTTATGTACCAAATGATCATGATGATATTTGTGCTCCCGACGATGATGCTCGTGCTCCTGATGAGATTTGTGTTCAGGAGGATATTTGTGCACCGGAGGAGGAGAGTAACTAGCGCCGCAGTTATATGCCTGGAGGCTTATGACTACAAAGAAGGCGAGCAACAAAAAGGAATGAGTCGCTGCCATCTTCGACAACATGAAAACGGATACAGAGTGATGGAGTGCAATTAGAAGTGGATCGTCATGGTTTATATAGATAGATTCCAGGAGCAGTTCAAACTTTTCAGATCGAGTTTTCTGAACAGGCTTTTGTGGTGCAGAGAGGTTCTGTTCTTATAAGATCCGGACAGGCTTCTGTGCTGTAAAGAGGTTATGTCCTGGTTAGCTGGAATCGAGCTAATACTCCGTTGCCCGCACATGCATGTTGTTAGGTTCACGCATTTGCTACATCGATCTTCCCAAAGTATAGCATAAGAAATGAATTCAAATCAAATTTCTTTGCGGTTGCTATCGCATGGGTGATGGTGGGTGGTCATAAACCTCTAAATACATCAACCCCCTGTGCTGCATGCAAGCTGGTCCGACGGAGGTGTGCTCAGGAGTGCCCATTTTCCCCATACTTTTCCCCTCACGAGCCTCAAAAGTTCGCCTCTGTTCATAAGATATTTGGAGCTAGCAATGTCTCCAAGATGCTCATGGTGCACCTCGAATCCCTTTACTGTTTTGGCCATGATTAAGATTTGCTTGAGTTTTCTTGGAGTATTATTGGGTGTATGTGTGGATTTGAGATTTAATCATGCGTAGATTAGTAAATTCACATGAAGAAGAATTTTGAACAGTTTATGACAACATTTCATTTTCTGGACCATATGGAGGTGTCCGTTTCATTTTATGGTTCTATGGTGTCAATTACCAGCCGACATCTTTCGACATTCACCAGCCAAGAGTTTGTGGCTGTGCTAGTTAATATACACGATACAAAATGAGTTGTATTTGACCTTATGTATATTTAAAATGTAAAAATAAATAAAAATGTATATTTAAAATGTATTTGGAAAGGTAATGATGAGATAGTGGTGATTAATATTAGTTGTGATTAGATTTAGTCTATAGAATCTTGTACTAAGAGCAACATTTCAATATAATCATAGTTTTAATGAGTTAGAAGTTTAGAAAAGATTTATGTTGTAACAAATGTATAATTTGAGTGGGTTTAATGGTTAATAACATATGTTTCCTCCTAAGAGGTTATAAGTTCAAATCCAGAGGGGGGTAGGGTATGTATACCTCATTAGACTTTAGCAGTAAAACACCTCACTCTACAACCCACTATGGTTGCATGAGTGCAATGACAATAGAGTGTGTGCATTACACAACTAATTACATTATAATTTGTAATTAAAAAAAAATAAAAAAAAATGTATATTTAAAATGTTTTTTGAAAGGTAATGATGATGATAGTGGTGATTAACATTAGTTGAGATTAGTTTTAGTCTATAGAATCTTGTATTAAGAGCAATATTTCAATATAATCATAGTTTTAATGAGTTAGAAGTTTAGAAAAGGTTCATATTGTGACAATTGTATAACTTGAGTGGGTCTAATGGTTAATAACATATGTTTCCTCCTAAGAGGTTATAAGTTCAAATCCAGAGGGGGGTAGGGTATGTATACCTCATTAGATTTTAGCAGTAAAATCCCTCACTCTATAACCCACTATGGTTGCATGAATGCAATGACAATAGAGTATGTGCATTACACAACTAATTACATTATAATTTGTGGATTGAGAATCCTGAGATCATCCCAAGAAAGTGGTAATTTGTGTTTCTTATGATTTTCCTACTTGAAATGCTCCAAAATTTGCCTGTGTATGTTTATTTTGAAGGAATGGTGTTACTTATGTTATCATATTAAAACCATCCTAGATCCATCATAATCCTGAATCTATCAAGCATTGAGAGGGATCAAATATTTTGAGGTGCAAACCTCTTTTAGAATGAAAAACTTGAAGAAAGGTTTCTACCTCGAGGGATGTGATCCTTCTAAATGCTTGATAGAATATAAAATATCCATTACCAACGAAACACAAATTTTCTCTCATACAAATAAAATTTACAACAAGTAGTAGGCTAAATTACTCATGCAATCAACAACATTTACAAAAATGTGAATGCAACCATTCAAGCAATACAACACAACATTCCAATACAATTATTCCAAAATGGAAATTAAACATGCAATACAAGAAAAATATTATCTTTTCATGAGAAAAATGATTGGCTACATACAAGGGGGTTACTCCCAACCATAGGCAGTGTTGTTCCATTCTCTCAATAGTAGACCCCCCGTGAGCTAAGGCTATTAGTCCATTAGGAGGTTTGGACCTCTTGGTTGTCCACTCTCCACATTTAGCAACCCAAAAAATGAGGTTCTACTCCAACAACAATTCGAATCCATCAACTCTCTTCCCCTCAACCTTCACAACCCAAGGAATGAGATCTCCCTTCTCTGCCACATAGTCCCTCAGACCTTCCTACTTTCCTCTAAGGCTCCAATGCATGCTTGTCCAAGAAATATCACAACTAGGGACTCTAGGAATTCTCATTTGTAATTTGGAGCGCTCATAATAGCCTTCTCAAGGCTATTGAGGTAATTCCTCATTAGGAAAATGTACCATGGGCTCACAACTCAATTTAACATGTATCCAACTCACAATTTCAGCACAAGCATGGCCCAATAGTGGATTCCTTCAATCACAACATGTTTGTTTCTCTTTTTAGCACCCAACTCTCTATCCTCCCATTACCTATCTAGTTACACTAAAGTACCAAAGATAGTAAGACAAGATCACCACAACAGATCCAAGAAAAATATAGAAAAAATCTCACTTATTATTATGAAAACCATTAGGGTAGGGAAACACAATACAATATATCGTATTACGGAAGAGATCCTCTCCTGTTCACTTTCCTCTTCGAGGGGGAAACCTTCTAATGAGTTACATGCTCCAAATACAATACTTTTTGACTTCCCATTAAATTGTTTGAACCCCTTTATATAGTGCTAGCAACCACCTAAGAACATTCTAGAGGAGGAAGCTTCTAGACATTTGACCGAAATCTTGGTCGAAATGGTTAGAGCGTCATATTTGAGTGATTATTTTTGTATAATCAGAGTGTCCCATGGATTTTTCAGCATACCAAAAACGTTTCTCCATTGAGAAATGGATTTTAAACAACAAAAAATAGTGATTTCGTGCAAATTTATATGGCATGGTGAAAAAAGTCATTTCCTAGAACAATTAGACAATGCCTTATAATAATTATGAACCTTGTCTAAAAGTTTTATATTTTGATATTTTTCATGGGAATCTGACACTATGGATATGGGTGAAATCTTTATTTTTTGTTGTTTAAATTGCATTTTCTAATGCATAAATGGGCTCAACATGCTATGAATATGGGTCAAATCTTAATTTTTTGTTGTTTAAATTGCATTTTTTAATGCATAAATGGGTTCAACATGCTATGAATGTGGGTGAAATCTTAATTTGTATTGTTTAAATTGCATTTATGAATGCATAAATGGATTCAACATGCTGAAAAACCCATGGGGAACTTAGATTATATACAATTAACAGATTTTCGGTAAAATTGAACTAATTATATGGTTGGAAAAAAGCCAAAACGTAGAACATTAGACTATGACATAATTATAATTATTTTTTCTTTATGAAATTTAATAAGAATTTCGTTAAAAAATTAGGTATGAGTTTAGTTATACGATGATTTAAGATAATGTATGGTGCAACAATATTGTTAGGGGTTGTAAAATTTTGAAGCAATCTAAATTGTCAAACATTTGAGTATGGATTTAAATTGATTAAAAAAAAAATTATCATCAAATTTTCACGATTAAAAAGAAGTTAATTACAAGATTAAATAATTTAATAATCCAAAGAAAAAGTCATTATTTTTATTTAGAGAATGAATGGAAATTACACTTTTCATGTGCATACTACACAAATAAATTTTAATATTACATATTAAAGTACATTTCCTTTATGTCTCATTGAAAATAGTCTTTAATAATGTCTTTTTTTTCCTTCTTTCAAATTTCATGTCATCCCCCTAAAGAAGGTTTCACAATGAATAATGATAATTTTAAAAAAGGATGGTCATGATTTGTATTAGAAATTGGATTTCCATGATTCAAAAGGTGTTCGAACTCCTTATCGAAATTGGAGTTGTCATATTTATAAATACCTTTCATTCTAGCTGATAGAGCTTCATCTGTAGCTAACACTCTTCAAGTCTTCTCGTCTTCTTCTCTATCTATTGTAGAGAGTATTGTTTCCTCAACTTAAAATTCTAGGCATCCATTAATATTCTTCTCTAAATATGTATTCTATTGATTTTCTACACTTTGTTGGACTCTTGATTATTCGACAATTGTTGCTCAAACGATTCTCAACCTTTGGGTTTTAGTTTATGTCCTGCTTGTTGACATATTTGGCATCAGACTGATATATTTTCATAATGGAATTCCTACATCCATCAAGAACCTTTCCTTTGAAGTATAATCTTATTTGGTAATCCCTTACTAATGTTGATCCCCACAAATATATGAGCATATGTAAAAAGGACAATATTGATTTGATCTATATCTATTTTTAATATATATGTGGAAGGTATTCCCGATGTCTTCAAAAATACTTAATTCCCAAAAGTGTATTGGGAAATTTTGGAGTTGTACCCAAACAAGGATTTTGGTTACAGACATATTGGATGGGTTAAATTCTATGAACTAGAGGGTAATAAAAACATCGACTCTTCCCTAGAACTAGGGACCTTCCTCGAAAGGCTTCTCATAATTAACAATATTATGAGACCAAACAATGTAAAAAACATTTGGAAACTAGAAATACCTCATAATCCTTTGTCTAGTTGAATAGAGCCATTGGTCCAAATCTAATGTAGGAGGCTAGAAACCATTGAGTCAATTGATTACCACCTTGGATTCATAGTATGAAAAGAGGTTAGAAAGTATCTCTCTCATTACCTTTAGTAATGAGACCTTTGATTTCTCCATGGAAAAGATATTGGGTAGATGAGCCAACACATTAAGAGAGGGTTTGCTATTAACTACATCCCTAAAAGAGTAGCCCTTGCATGATGAGGGTACTCCATTGCTAGTGCCCACCACTCCACCATGCAATCATAAGAGCATGATGAGTTTTTTGTCTTTGAATATGCTATAATTTGGAAATTAAGAAAGATCGCCTAGTTGTTTACACTTAAAAAAGAAGTCATTGTTGGCATATAGACATCCCCAACATAAGCTCTAGTTTATGCCTTATGTCTACCACATAATCTTCAAATGTCACCTAGAAGAGTATGATTTTCTCGATGAGAGACCATACCATAAGTTGGAACTTTGATTTGATATCAAAACCCTCTTAGAGTAATGCCTCCCTATCACTTATGTTAAGGGTATGCATTTTTTCTTACATTGTTCATACAAAGATTACATCAAACATTTTATGTGTAAGTGTTTCATCAAATACTTGGTATGCAATCTCTATTGTCATGGTATTTTTGACTACTAGGGAAACACATTTATGCTTTTCTTCAAACCGTTGGCAAATAAACATTCCATTAAACACTTTCTAAGCATGCTTATGCTTTGGAACATTAGAAACCAAGGCAAGGTATCAAGTCATCTCCAAAACTTCCTATAAAAAAACCTACACATCCAACATACAAGTAAAATCTACATTACTCTTAATTGTCCTCGACACTTCACTAATTAAACTCAAAATGTGAAGAACTTTGTTTATAATACTTTCAATCTCTATCTCTCTTTGAATATTACCTCACAAAACTATCTATTAGTAGATAGTCCAAGGGTTATGTTGTGGAAAGAGAAAGTGAAATCCCCAATGGTTAAGGTATTCTTAACCTCCACTAAAAATAAAAATAAAAAAGTAAAAATAAATAAAAAATAAAAAATAAAAAAATTGCGGAAAGAGAAAGTGAAATCCCCAATTGCTAAGATATTCTTAACCTCCGTTAAAAAATTAAAAAAAATGTTAAAACTTACTAAGAAAGTAGCAGTAACTCTCAATTTTATATTAATATAAAATTACTTTAAACAATAATGATACATTGGTTATGAATGTTTGTCGTAACATTTCATCTAGTTATAAACGTGTATTTAAAAAACACTTCTTGCATCTACACTATGCACTAGTTATAAACGTTTATTTAGAAAACAATTTCTTACATCTACCCTTTGCACTATGTTTTTGACACGAAGTGAATGACTTTTTTAATTTATTTTACAAAATTACATTGAGCCTCGACATGTGCATTCAATCGTCAGCCATTAGTCAATATACACGATACAAAATGAGTTATATTTGACATTATGTATATTTAAAATGCATCTATAAAGTAATAATGATGATGATAGTGGTGGTGGTAGTAGTGATTAATATTTGTTGAAATTATATTTATTTTATAGAATTTTGTATTAAGAGTACTATTTTAATATAGTTATATTTTTGATGAGTTAGAAATTTAGAAAGGTTTGTATTGTGATAAATATTTTGAAATTGTGATTTAATTTGGGTATATTAATTACGTCGAAAGGTGTACACTTATTGATCATGGACACATTTAATAGGTTTTTAGTGCTTAATCAGTTTTGTATGAACAAGATTAAATATTGATGGAATATTCTTAGTAGTCCCAATAAATCAATGGTTGTGATTTCAACCACTAACTTCCTCACTATTATAAAGACATCGGTTTACATGTTTATTTTTTTACTTTTACTTAATCATATTTAAAATTTACTATGGTGGCTAGTTGATTGCCACGTATGAGTGATTAAGGTTTCATTTTCTAGGCCAACCTAAACCTTTGCCTTCACTAGCCACATTCTGGACACACTGCCTCCTTCTAGCCAACTCCTTCCGACTCCTTTCGTCCACCTCTGGGTCATTTCTCTTTCCCAACGGTTCAGGTTTTGCAAGCCGTCCTTTCGGCGTTCACCAGCCACCACGAATTTGTGGCTGTGCTAGTGATATTATAAGAAAAATGTGTTTTTTCATTTTCAGTCCTCTTAGTGTTACAAAGATGAAAGATTATTTTAATCTATTTTTTTTAATTTTCAACTTTCATGTAGCTTGTTTGTTTCTATTTTTGCAATATTAATTTTTTTCTTTATGCTAATTAAAAGAAAATTATAGTTTTGATCTTTTATATTTTTGGTGATCACCTCTTTATAGAATTAATTTTATTTTTTTATCCTCTAATTTTATATCACACCACAATTTCTCCTATTTAGATTAATATATATATATATATATATATATATATATATATATATATATATATATATATATATATATATATATATATATA
>ML784160.1:185574-196475 GCA_009831015.1 Picea engelmannii | reverse complement strand
TCCCACCACATGGATGCTTTTCCTTTCAGTTGGTACATTGCAATTCTTCCTTCTGCATGGGCGGAATAATTCTGCAGTTGGAAGTATTTCTTCATGCCAAGCAACCAGGTCTCGGCATCTTCCTCCTTCTTATGTTCTCCATCAAATGTTGGAGGCTTAATCTTGTTCATCTCTCCCTTCAATTCCTCCTTTCCAGATTTTTGATGTTTTCTGGTAGGGGATGGGCTTGAAATACGGTGTGTCTTCCTATCAAAATGTCTTTGGGAGCGACTAATATGTCGGCTACCACTCCTCGACCTACTTCTTCTCCCATGGGTTCTGCGACTTTCCATCGTACTTGAGTCTTTTCCCTTCTCGAGTTTCTTCTCTATTCTTTCCAGGCTCTTCAAAAATTTTAATTTTAATTCACCCTGTCGATCCCTAACTTTCATGAGATTTTGACTATCATCTCGGCGAGCCTTGGCCTCTCTTTGCAATCCTTCAATGATTTTCATTATGTGTCCTTCCTTATCCTTCTCTTTTCCATGCCCATTCGAGTTCAATCCTTCAACTCCCAGGTTAACATCCTTTCCTTCCTATTCGTCTTCTATTTCAGGGGTAATCTGCACTTTTCCCCACTCCATACTCGGCGTTGGTTAACTAGATTCCTGACCTTCGTTCAACTCTGCACACGCACTGTGAAATTAAATTTGAAGTTTGTCAGGCCATCAAAACTTCACGAACAATCCACAACATTTATGAATAATACGAACAAGAACAAAAGACGTTTCGATTCCAATGNTTGAAACTTCAGTTTTTGGGACTTTCGAGACTTTCGGGTTTTCGGTACCCGGGACTTCATTACACAATGACTCCCAAACTCTTGTCACTCCTATCCCCGAAATCCGATAGACAGTTTCTTATACGTGATCCAACGATCCTCGACGAGCTAGATCTAATGGTCTAGATCCTTTCGGGGTTTTGGGCTTCCAAACGCCGATGCGCTCTAACTTCCGTTAGCCCTCTGGGCTAGACTCGTGGTTCACACGACCTCCCCTTATATGACCATAGTCATATCTCCTATCGGGGTTTCAGACTTTCCAATGTCGAAACACATATGTCCTCAAGATTCGCGATTCCCCGAACTCCGATTTCCCGATGGATGACTCTCCTTCCGGAACTTTCCTGAATGCCTTGATATCGGCCACACGTCCCCAAGAATGGACGGTCCTCACTGCTTCTAGCTATTTCGCGTATCACGATTTAAAATGCTCCGGGTGCCTTGTCTTTAGGATTCGCAAAACACCGAACCCCGATATGACGATGGGCTCCCAATCTCGCCCACGTGTCCCAACTGACGGACGACTCAGATCCAATCTCGAGATTTCGCAACTTGCGATTCCCCGATGAAAAAGTTCTATATCAACTCAAAACCTCGGTAGCCAATATATCGATGGGTCGCTCGATCTCCGCCACGTGTCCCCACAAACGGACGACTCGGATTGTTCCCGGGACTTTTACCATGAAAATTCCCGACCTCCTGTCATCGTGACTCCCGATTTCACGAATGTCGATATTCTGATATTTCGGCATGCGAAATGCCGACGGGCTCTTTATTATTGCCACCTGTCCCTTCGAGATGGATGGTCCTGACTAATTCGGGATTTCGCGTATTGCGATTTCGACACTCCTGTGCAATATCCAAAGGGCTTTAAACCCCGTGCACACTTTTCAGATCTAACAGTCACAAGGGTTCACCTTCCCTCTCGAATAGATCCTAGAGCTCCTACACCACCGGTGTGGTGTCTTCTCTCCCTGTGGACTCATACCACACTGGTTGCGGTTTCATAACGCTGTTATACCTCCCGAGCTTTAAAACTTGTCAAGTAACTCCTTGACATTTTGGAGCAAACCAGGGTACGAAATTGGCCTTCCAGACCCAATTTCCCCTCGCATTCTCGGTCCAAATACCACTCCACTGGCCCATCTAGGCTCAATGTCGAAACCTTGGCTCTGATACCAAACTATAGCGCACCTTTTTTGCTACTAAGGTTTAATCGCTCTTAAAAGAAGACTATAACACCACTTTGTACATAACTCATACAAATGTTATTTAACCCACATGCATTTAAACAATAAACACATTCAACACAAAGTATTCATATGAATTACTGCCATAATCAACAAGCAATTAGCTTTTCATATTAATTCATATACACAGCGGAAAATATGATAGATAAGCAGCACAGTCGTGCAAAACATGATTAAAGCATAATCAGATACTTATCTTTATCAATGGTAGATTCCACCAACCAAGTGCAGGCCTTCCAAAAACCTCCCATCCTTAGACCACACTGCTCATCAGCTCAGCAGTGGGTCACCCCTGAGCTGGGACTAAGCTCCACCCCAAGACAAGGAATACTAGGCTAGATGAGGTTACAGGGAAAACAACACACAACCACAAGGAAGGAATTCTCTCCCAGGAACCTCCCACGCTCACTGCCCACAGTCCCTCATTCCCCACATGCTTGTTCCACCCTAGGAGAATACACCTTCTCTGTCACCTGGACAGTCCTTTGGCTACTAATCTCCCTTGCCTTGGGTTACAGGAACAAGCCAGACCAGAAGTCTCTAGGCTCTGTGGAAGCTACAGGGTTCCTTCCAAGAGTCCTCTCCTTCCTCTGCGCACTCTCTCACCTGGAGAGAATCGCTCAAAGGCCAACAACCTGTTCTACCAACCTCAATCACCTCTTTCACTTGGAGAGAGCATTGTGCCACTGGCCAACAAGACCCCACGCAGTTCAGCACTGCGTGGTCACAACAACCCATGGGGAAAACAGACACGGGCTTTCCAACAGGTTCAACAATGGTAGGCCATTTCTTATTTCCCAATCCGCCAACACAGGATAGACTCATGCTCTGGTTGTCGGGGATGCGTGACAAACAATCCACGTAGGGGTCAACGCAGGTTCGAACTGTTCAAACAGGGGATGTATAGGCTATCCCGGAACAAACACAGATACACACCTTTTCGGTTCAGAGGATGCATGAGGGTTTCTCTGCAGGAGTCAGACCAGTTCACCTTCTCGCAGTCCGAGGGTCGAATGGAGGATGAGGAACCTTTCTCACAGCTCACACTGGCCATTTATTCGCATGCATCAGGGTTTACACTTGTCACCCATGGAACTGCATGCGTTCCACCAGCACGCATCACCCTTGTACATCCTCCCTTGCCAAAACTTAGGATAAAACACAAAATGCACATGTCTTTTTGGAATAATATTAAAATATTATTCCCAGGCTTAATCCCCTTAGGCTTAGCTCCTAGGTTCAACACTTAGCCCCTTTCCCACCTTCCATCCCCTAATTCCTTGCCCACTCTGTGGATGCTCAGTCCCCCTTCACTCATTCATCGTGGTCGGTCTGCACCTGGTGGTGTTTATATTTTATTAAATGTTCTGTATACATACAAGTACAACAACAGGCTCCTGGCCTTCAACACTTAGGCTCCCTGGCCTAAAAAACACATAAGTCTCCAGCTTATAAGAACTTGGCTCACCAGCCTATAAAACATAATCACAATTCCTTTCAGAACTTGGTTTACAATGGGGCTCGGCCTTGGGTACACTACATCCGTGGCCTCTACATAGAGCCTCTCTTTGCAACAGAAGAAAGTGGACGGGATCATGGAAGAGTACATAGACATATTCTCCTCACCCATCGGGGTACCGACACACTACCAAGTCAAGCATCCAATTGATTTAACCCCCGATGCACCTTTGCCTAATGGACCATTTTATCATCGCTCACTGATGAAAAATGAAGAAATCAAGAGTTATATGCAAGAGCTTCTTCAAAATGGACACATCAGACCCATCTCCTCCCCTCATGGAAGCTCGATTGTACTGTTGCAGAAGAAGGACAGGATCTGGTGACTCTGCAATGATTACAAAGTATTAAACAAAATCATATTCAAGAAACAATACTCAATTCTCAAAATTAATGACCTTCTTGACCAACTCAAGGGGGAAAAGTTATTCAACAAGATTGATGTAAAGTAGGGCTACCACTAGGTTCCCATTGAACCAACTAATGTATGAAAGACAACTTTAAAATCTAAAGAAGGTCTCTTTGAATGGATAATCATGCCCTTTGGATTAACAAATGCACCAACCACTTTCATGAGGTTGATGGATGAAGTATTGAGACCCTTCACAAACTTTTTCTTGGTGGTATATTTGGATGACATCCTCATCTTTGAAAAAACTTGGGAGGAGCACATGCGACATATTCAACAAGTTTTGAGCACTCTACGACAACAGAAGCTATATTCAAACTTGGAAAAATGATCCTCTGGCATAAACAAGGTCCAATACTTGGATACATTGTTGATGAGCATGGGGTACATGTTGATCCAACTAATGCCCAAGTCATCCGTGATTGGCTAGCCCCGACCACACCAATCGAGATTCAGAGCTTCTTGGGACTGGCCAACTTCTACCGACAGTTTTTGTTGGGATTCTCCCATATTTCATGGGCCCTGAGCTAAGTGACCAAGGGCGATGGTAGAGAAAAGTTCACGTGGGGGAAGGAACAATAAAAATCATTTGATGATCTGAAGCATCGCTTGTGCTCAGCTCTAGTACTCTCATTTCCTAATCTACAACAACAGTTTGAGATTGAGACTGATGCATCTGACTATGTTGTAGGCGTAGTTCTCACTCAACATGAGCATTTAGTGGCATACCATAGTGAGACACTCTCAAATACTATTCAGAAATACCCCACCTATGACAAGAAAATGTATTCCAATGTACAAGCTTGTCGTCAATGGAAACATTACATTCTGGTAAAGGAGACGATCATCCACACTGATCACAAGCCTCTGCAGTTCATACAGACACAAGGGAGGTTGCAGAACAACTTCCATCATAAGTGGTCCACCTACCTGGAGCAATTCCATCTCAACATCAAGTATAAGATAAGGAGCACAAATCACATCGTTGAATGGCTCTGTCGACCTCTTGTGGCTGCACTCACCACTGTGCTCCATTCCTGTAGACATGAGGCAACTTAGTGTCCCAAACTTTATCTGAAATATCCAAACTTCACCACCACCTATCAACTCTTGGGTATAGGTGTGAATGTTACCTATTTTCACATTCAGGACAGACTATTATGCCATATGGTTCATCTCCGTGTTCCTCCAAGCGAGCGTGCAAAGATGATTTGGGAAGCCCACTATAGTCGGATGGCAGGACATTTTGGCATGGAGAAAAATGTGGCCATAATACAAAAACATTTTTGTTGGTCAAAACATTGACAGGACGTCAACAAGTATATTAGATCTTGCATTGCATCTTCCATTGCCAAACCAACCATCGAGAAGCAAGGCTTAAACACCCCTCTTCCTACTCCCGAGAAGCATTTGTAATCCATCTTGATGGATTACATGTCTTGCCTTCTGTCCACCAAGAAAGACAATGGTTGTGTATTTGTGGTAGTTGATCAGTTTTCGAATATGGCCATCCTCACAACATGCCAAAAGAATATCACAGCGACAGATACTATCAAGACCTTCTTCGAATAAGTGTGGGTCCATTTTGGGATACCAAATACCATCATATCTGACTGGGATAGTAGGTTCCACAACACATTTTGGTCGAGTCTCTGGTCACTTTTGGACACCAAGAAGACTAAATCCACTTCTTTCCACCCCCAAATCGACGACCAAACATAGGTCGTCAATCGGATGATATTGCACATCCTATGCATGTACAACTCTAAGAATCCACGTACATGGGATGAGAGTCTCCCCTATGTTCAACACAGTTACAACATGGCTCTCCATAGCTCCACCGTCCATACCTCATTTCAGGTGGGGCTAGGATTCCAACCCTTGGGTCCCATTGATGTTTCACTACCTCTTGCAACCACACAAATAGACTCTTCCCATGTTCAGTTTGAGACCAAAAAATCCAATAGATTCATTGAGTAGATTCAACACATCTGCCAACAGGTCCATGATATTTTCTAGAAATCCAATGATAAGTACAAGTAGCGCCATGATCAACACAGGGTACTGCACCAATTTTAGGTGGGAGACAAGGTCCGGTTACATTTGCAGAAATAACATCTTACAGGGCCCCATCAGAAGCTCCACCCACTTCGCTATGGGCCTTACACTATCACCAAGGTTGTGGGTAGCAATGATTTTGAGCTCAACACTCCACCCTTCCTTGGCTTGCACCCAGTTTTCAATGTGGACCTCCTTCAACCTCATTTTCCACCATAATTGGACACCTCAAAAATCGTAGAACAAATGACACCAACAAAGCTCAACCCTGATTGCATGGAACATGCATCCATGTAACATCCCTCTCTTGCGTACACATGATTTGAATTATTATTTGAGGACACTTGCGTGCAAGTGATCCAGTTTAGTATATGGTTGTCTATTTCGCTTATGGATTCAGGTGATGATGTTGTTGGACTATGATGTTCTGTTATTTGATATCTATGTATAGACAAGTGCTATTGACGAGTTTCTCCTGAGTGTGCAGGACTCTTGACAGATTGAGGATGTTGATGGCATCAATGGGCCTCATTGGACTCCAGATCGAGTCATGGAGTGGACTGTATATGGTTTGGGTATTTCTATTTTTGCATATGTGACATACGATTGGGTATATTATGATATTGTTTATGGATCATTGAAATTGTTTCATTGATGGATGCAGGCTGACGATTTCTTGTTAATCAGACTCACATAAGGAGTAAAAGGGCCATGCACAACAACCAAATATTGAGGGAGAGGTGTGGAAACAACCCTGCCACAACCTACTAGCACTCGCACCATGGCTCAAACTGTAGGTTAATGATTACCTAGTTCAAGAGATCTACGATGCCATGAGGGTAGACTGAGACAATTGCTCACGAATATTCTAAGGGGCACACAATAAGGCAGGGTCCTTATTCCTTAGAGACCCTTAGTCTCTCACAAGGTCACCTGATGGAGTATTCACTCCAAGGGTTGGACAACTACCAAAAGCAATCAAAGGCGAGTGGCACCCTTGGAGCATGTAGTGTATCTTGAAGGGCATGTCGCATAAATAAAAATTGAATAAAGGCAAGTGGCACCTTTGTAGCATGGAGTGTGTCTTGAAGGGCACGTCACGATTTTTAATAAAGGTGATTCAATGAACCTAGGTTCCTAGAAAACAATAATTTGTTTTTACTACTGTCAGACTTAAAAATAATTAATAAATGAGTAATTTTATTAATTATAAAATACCCTTAAAAATTCTAAGCCTAGTTTAAATTTTTTAAGCCTAAGTCTAAATTGGCTAAGAAGACTAAAACTAATTAATAAATTAATTAAAAGGGGGATGAAGAAAAATCAAGTTAAGAATAAAAAATGAGAAATATATTATCTAAAGATTTAATTACATGATTATGTGCAATAAATGCTAAATTGGAAATTAAGATAAGAAAGGAAATAAATGTAAAAAGAATGTGTAAGCATAGAGATTAATTTAGAGTGTAGTTAACTAGCGAAGAATCATAGAAATGTGTATTGGGAATAAAGGAATAAAAGACAACTAGAAGTGATTTAAGGAACACTTTTAGGAGATGTGAGGGAAAGTGATTTTTAATTAAATTAAATTTTGGAATTTTATTGTGAAACTATTGGAGAAGGTGACAAGTGTACAGGAGAAAAAATTCTAAATTAATTAATTAAAAAGTCAATTAAGTGTGCAAAAGCAATGTGTCATGAGGAAACACCTATAAAGAAATTGGTAAAGAGGAAAAGAGGGGGAGGACTAGCATGAGTAAATTTATGTTGTCGGAATTTCTTTGACTAATTTTACTTGAGAGACTTGGGATACCCAGCTCGAGAAAGAGAGTGGTAGATCAAGCTTGCGAGGCAAGCTGGGAGCTAGAGTATTCTGGTTGTGGTTGTGCATGTCCCCTTTGCAGCTTGAGGGGCTAAGGGGGAAGAAGAGAACCCCTAGCGTTGGTTGGGAGGTACTGGTGAAGTCTTAACAGTTGGAAAGCGGGGCACTAGATGGAGCGCAAGTGTGAAAGGACGTCTTCAACTTTGTTTCCTTTGGTTACGGTATTCCTCACTGAATTTTGTAATTGTAATGTATTAAGTTTATTGTATTTCCATTTGAAGTCAGAATGTATTAAGTGTTATATATATATATATATATATATATATATATATTTGGGGCGATCTCTGTGTTATTAATTTATAGATTGAGATTTAATTAAGGTTTTTCCTCTGCATTGAGGTAGTCACTCACCTAGCTCCTCCCTTTTAAAACTTATGAGTTGATTATCTAGTCTGCTAATTTTTGGGTGTTATCCCTATGATTTTTCTTCAAGATCTCTATGTTGGCAAGCCTTCCCTGCTAGTTTTATGGAAACTATATCCCGACGATTTTACCACTCATCACCTTTGCGAGTTCACTTGGTTACACTCAATGAATATTCTTCTTTTTCTCAATGAACTTATCTCATCTTACCCATCGAATCTACCTTTACTTCTCAACGTTTTTACACCATCCAATTAGCTTGTTTTTGGTGTATTGAAATCTAATTATTTTCTGGGTGGGATTAATGGTTGCTTCATTTTTAAAGAAAAAATAAATTTCCCAGAAAATCGGCATCCTCCTGACATGGTTACCTTGTGGTTCGACTATTTTACCTCTATATTTTTAGGAACATCTTACAACAACGTCCTTCCTTCACCTCTGCGCATGTAAATTCTCCCAGCGTGAGAGCCTTTAACCTCTACGTATTGATGAACAGTTCGCCAAACAAGGGTTACTGTGTGAGATATTTTAACCTCTGCATTTTCTTAAACCACAAGATTCAATTCCTACCTCGACAACTTTTACCTCTACGTTTTACTTAAACAACAACATTAATTCCTACCTATGCGTTTTTAAATCAAACCACAATGATTGTACAATGAGTTTGTATCCTCTGCCTTCTATCAAAATTTGTAAACCTCTGCTAATTGTTGTTTCTCTATGCAATATTTAATGAAGAAAAAACGGAAGTGGAAACCTGCAACATCTATCCCTCTCTCTACGTTTGAACTAAAACTGACATGGAAACCTTCATTTAACCTTTTGCTATTGCTCACTGTCTTTGCTCAAAAATTTCCTCTTTATCTCCACGTTTGATGGGGATTTACCCTCTCTTCATCGATTCCTTGCCCCAGTCTATTTGTTTTATCCTTGAATTTTGTGTATCATTTATTCAAGGACAGTCCAATAAGTTCGAGCTGCAGCGACACCTGCCACTTAATTTATGGGTTGATCACATTCCCTGAAGAGGATTCGACAATTGGCGCAGGGCCGTTTTGCCTATCTCACTCAAGTTTCCCAAAACGTTTTAAGGAGAGTTCTAGGTGACCAATTTAATGAAGTCATTGGATTTTATTGACAGTTTTTGTTATGCATACATAGCTCGCGTAGAATCAAACTTATTATTGTTTTCTTGAAGGTTAATGAGATTGGGTTCATTTTATTCGGGCAAAAGTTTAATTAATGGGTATTATGACTGGGAGATCCTAATCTACTATGTAATTATTAAAGTAAGGAAGAGGTATTGTTACTGAATTATTTTTACTTATTCTTGCATAAGTTAATTATGTGTAATATGATTAGGAGATCACAATACACAATACAATTAAGTAAGAAAGAGGCATTAACACTAAATTATGTTTTATTTAATTCTTGAATGAGTGTAAATTATGGTATATTGATAATGTAATAACAATAGATAAGGGGAGAAGAGGCATTGTGACATCCCAAAAATAAAGAAATTAAAAATTATTTTTAGAATTTAAATTGCTGGAAATTTATTTCCGTTTTTAGTAAATTTGAAATTGGAAAATATTTTTCATTTATGGCAATTCTGAATTCCGAATTTTATGATTGTAATAAATTATTTTGACTGTTGGGCAGAGATCTGATTTGTCCCAACTAGATATTGGACAATGACACTTGTTAAAAAAACAAAATATTTTATATTTATTGCAGGAAGACAAATGGAACAACCATGTTACAAGTAGCTGACCATGACTCCATGAGTGGGGAACATATTGGAACTACCCCTGGGTTGAGTTTTACAAGTGGAAAATTAGTGATTTGGCCATTGGCATCCCCTGAAAATCAGGGATTTAGAAAGCTGCGAAAATTCCCAAGGAAGGGAAAAGACCTAGGCAAGTTACAAATAGGCATATGCGAGGAGGCAGGACGCTGCTGAGTATGCTGGGGAAAAGTATATTTTGTTTTCTTTCCTTTTCACTTGCTGTTATGAACACTGGGAGGGTGTGAGGCAAGGGGAAAGGTGACTGAATCAAAGGACAGTGTTGTAGAGGGATTTCCAAGTTCGCCCTTATGGACTCATGGTCAGGCTAGGGGGTGAATCGGGTAAGTAGTCGTGGTTGCTCGGTTCTACGGTTGGGAGGAACGTGGTTGTTCCCTTTGTTTTTCTCTGCAAGTCTAGTTCAGATATGTACCCTAAGCTCTATCTGTCTGAAGGATGTGTTTTGTTTGTTGTATTGAAATTATTGTTGTGTTATCATTATACAGAAGAGAGTTCTAGTAGTTGTTGGAATGATCATGTAATTGCTGTAAATCTTTTCTGTACTTAAATATTCAGTATTATACCCCCCCTGTGGAACGAAATTGGTTAATGTTAATGAGTTTCTTAAAGCTGGTATACATGCAAGATCCCAGACAAAGGTTGTTCGAAAATTCAGTGAGTAATCTATAGGATTTAAATACAAAATTATTTTTCAGAATCAATTGTTTTCTTTTTTGGTATCAATGAGTGAACAGAGTCATTGTACGTGTCTATAGATTTATATCAAACTTTAACAGAGTAGAAGGAATGCACAT
>ML784160.1:137776-184956 GCA_009831015.1 Picea engelmannii | reverse complement strand
TATATATATATATATATATATAAAACATGAACAGAATTGAATAGCAAACAGAGTTAATATATGCGTCTATGTACGTACATCAAACTTAAGAACCATTATATGCATTTCAAACTTTAACAAAGTAGAAGGAACGCACAAAGAAAATTTTATGCGACTATATGTGTATATATCAAACTTGAACATAAATCATTATAAACGTCTTCAAACGTTAACAGAGTAGTATGAACAGACAGAGCTATTCCTATGCATCTACATTTATATAAATCAAATTTGAACCATGCATATATATATATGTTTTAAACATTAACAGGGATGAATGAACGAAACAAAGCTAAATGTATACGTATGTATATATTTCAACAGAGTCAAATATATGTATGCATCAAGGCACGAATAAAATGACTATGGGTGTATGACTGTGTCAAACTGTTAGCAAGATCCATTTTTACAATAAAAAACAAACGCATACGAATACGCAGAGTTGAAATTGGCAAGACCTCTAGAAAACGATTTCAGTTGGGGTAAACAGTCCTTTTAATAGAAGAAACAAGAATCTTTAACTTCATGTTACATTTAAAGTGGAACTTGGTTAAACAAAAATGTGTTTGAACCCTTAGTGATCAGATACAGAGAATCAATGCTTGAACATAGGACCTCTTAACTTCCGAAAGAACAAACTACGAACAAAATTCGAGAGCACCCGATCTCAACAAGAGGAAGGGGTTTATTGTTTGGAACCCAAGTACCTTTGCCAGGTTGAGTAGAGGCTGGAACCCGCGTTGGGAAGGGGCACACCTGCATTTGGCCAACACAATAATACATTAGAAAACTTATAGAGTAATAACCTTGTTCTATAATCTCAAGAAGGAAACAAGGATGACCGTAGCCGACCGAATACTTAACTCAGGGCCGAAACGCCACACCCTCCTATTGCCATACTTCGTATTCAACCCGGACGAAGGGGAGAAGAGTCTAGAAGCTCCTGGTGGGTACCCTCGCAACAGTAAGAGACCCACCATCAGTACATAGAAAAACCGAATGACAAATATTCTTTTCCTTGACAAAATAAAAATGGGAGTGCGAAAATTTCAAACAAGAAATCATTTGAAAAGAAAACCCTCAACGAACAAGGCAAGGAAGGCAAGGAATGACATCATTTTAATCATGAAGAATAACCTAACATATTCAAGGAATACTACTCTGAATCATCCTAGTTAGAGTTTCTGAGTATAGGGTAGACAAGGGTTAAACTGGGGTAATCCCACGAGACACACGCACAACGAACCTTATGTATAGTTCCAATAGTAGCGGGTTTGCGACCTAGGTATTACAACAAGAAAAAACCTTTTACTGTCACTACAAAAACAAAAGAAAAAAAAGATGCGTAGACTCTATGAGGGCAAGGTAAGTCTATAACCACAGTGAAGTAAACATGAAACAACTCTTTCCTTCCCATCTTCAACCAAAACATTAAACTCTGTTCAAATCCGAGATTATGACAATCCCTTAAAGAAACTTACCAGGCATTACCGTCAATTGCACCAAGGGTTGCTCACGGAGGTGGTAGTTGTTTCCTGTGAAAGTTGCAAAGCCTCCCCTATGAAGGCACAAGGGAGAAATGAAAACCTAAGAGGCATGATCATCATTCTTTACAACGTGTAACGTACAAGACCTTGCTCTAGGGAAAGTTGGTGTATCCAGATTGGAAGGAGTCGGAGGAAGAGACCTCGGGACTGTGGATTGTAGGTCCCTTAATTAAAATCCATGGCAGAGTCTTAAACACCTCCTACCAGGCACATTTTCCACCTTAAATGAAGGAGATACAAAGTAAGTGAAAAACTATTTACTGACCAAAGAACCAGTCTAATACCAACCCCAAAAATTATCATTTTGTTACTCTGGCCAGCGGAAGAGAGTTAGTTAGATTCGGATGTGTGGAGATTGGTGCGAATAGAGTTGGGTTTGGTTGGTTATGGGAGGGATGAGTTGTAACATAACGAAATAAAACCATCAAAGGAAATCGCTTGGAAAACCTTACCAATACAATTATTAACCACATTAAAGACCTTACCGGTCACGACTTAAAAACTAACGTTGACATAGTTAGGTAGCACTTGAGCCTTGATAAATCTGAGACATAGCTCTATGCGCATAGTATGTTTTTGATAAACACAAAGGGAATGAATTCTCATCCTTGAGTATAGGTAGGGCGCGCACTAAAATAAACCTTATAATAAAGCACGTGCACTATAATAAACCTTATGATGAAGTAAGTTTTGGACTTACTTGCCTTTCAAATTTTGTGAAAGATATTAAGCCAAGGGTTTTTACTTAAGCCAGGTGTGTTAAGCTAGCATGTTATAAGGTCATGCAAATAAAACAAAGTGTAAGTATCTAGCTCACGAGTGGGTCAAACGAAATCGAATAGCAAGTACATTACCACAATTTTTTTTTATTTTTGTTATTAGAATTTCTAGGTTCATTACATATGGTATCAGAGCGAAAGTTACAACACTGGGCCTGAACAGGGCCACTGTAGCACTTAGTACATAATTGTTTTGTTTTTGTCTTCCTCCCGCCCCCCAAAAAAAATAATAAATTGTATGGTTACAAACAAAAGACTTTCTCTGTTTTGGTGAATAAGTATGGCAGCTCGAGACAATGTAGAAAACAGGATGGAAGAAAATCCACAGCAAGGACCTCCTGGAGACACAAGGCAGAATAGTGACGAAAGATCACTCACAGAAGTATTGGAAACAATGAGGAACCTGATCGTCGAACTACAGATCTTTAAAGCTGACAATGAAAAATTGAAGAAGGCATAACAAGAACAGTAGGAGATAAATGAAGTCCTGTTGCGCAGTATAGTGACCAAGAAAAGCCAAAAAAACAACAATAACGATGAAGAAGTCAGCAAAAGAGCCTCTAAGAACTCAGGGCTAGAAACAAAAAAAGGAGACAGTTCATCTGAAGGAACACCGCCAGCTGAGGATGGAACAAAAACTGACAGAAAAAGAAAACAAGTGGACCACCTTGAAGGAGAATTTAAAAAAATTAAACCCGCTATCTTTGACCGGGAATCTAGGATAGGAGAAGAAGCAGAGGCATGGCTATTGAACATAAAAAAGTATTTCCAAATCTACAACTATTCCAACAACATGAAGGTCAGGATGACCATCTATAATCTGAAATGGAAGGCCAGTATTTGGTGGCAAGATCTGAAGTTGGCCGAGGGCCTAAAAGAGAAACAGTTGGAATGGTTTGACTTTAAGAAGTATTTCAAGAAGCAGTACCTTTCTAAAAATTATTATGAAAGGAAGACAAAGGAATTTTACGAGTTACGACTCGGACAGATGACGATGGAGGACCTTATAAACAAATTTCTGGATCTGCTAAGATTTGTACCATACATCCGGGAGGATAAAGTAAAAATTCAACAATTTCTAAGCTGTCTCCCACAGTCCTACAAGGACAGAATTGAGTTTGACAACCCCAAATCCTTAAGTGAAGTATTCATAAAAGCACTAATGTGCTACGACCGGTACAAATAGTGGGCATAGTTTCCCAAGACCTGGAAGGATAAGAAATAAGATCGAATGAACCCGTGGAAGAAGGGGTACCAGCCAACTCCTTATCGGAGTACCGCAAAGAGCTTTCCAAGAAAGGATTTTCACTCCAATCCTCCAAACACTCAAGGAAGCGGAAAACCGACAAACCTGGGAATGAAGAGGTTTGGGGATAGCTCCCGTGAGCCATTAAAGTGTTGGGAATGTGGAGAGCCTCATCTCAGGAGAAACTGCCCCCGCTTGAGTTCAACAAATAGAACTGTCGTTCATAACCTGCAAGAAGCCTCGACCGTGGGAGACATAGGCAGGAGCCTACATCGGATAAATGTGGCCATTGATGGATGACAAGCTGACCACCAGTCCTCAGTGGTAGAAGTCGAAGGTAAAATTCATGACACTCGAATTTCTGTTTTAATTGACCCTGGGGCAACATTGAGTTATGTTACTCCGAAGGTGGTAGAGTCAAATAAACTTAAGAGACTGAAGCACGCAAAATCGTGGCTTGTGCAACTAGCAACAGGTGTAAAAAGGAAAGTAATTGACTATATTCCAGATTTTGAGTTCAACCTAGATGGTCAAACTATAAAGACCGATCTGAACATCCTACCACTAGGATCTTACGATATGATTATTGGGATGGACTGGTTGGAATGACACAAAGCAATATTAAATTGTTATACAAAGATACTTAGCTATAAGGATGATTCCGGCACCACTAGGAAAACCCAAGGTATACCAAAACCGGTATCGGTCAGACAAATATCAACGATGCAGCTAAAGAAATGTGTGAGAAAAGGATGTCAAGTTTATGCCATCCAAGTGACGAGCCTGGCGGAAAAGAAGGATAAGCCAAAGTTGGAAGACTTTGTTGTCCTGCAAGATTTTAGAGACATGTTTGTGAAAGAGATGCCAAAATTACCCCCTAGAAGGGAAATAGATTTCTCCATAGATCTATTACCCGATTCTGCCCCTATCTCAAAGGCGCCTTACCGGATGAGTCTCTCAGAACTGACCGAATTAAAAATACAATTAAAGGAATTGTTGGACAAAGAGTATATCAGGCCAAGTGTCTCACCTTGGGGAGCACCAGTCCTCTTTGTGAAAAAGAAGGACGGTACTCTAAGATTATGTATCGACTATAGACAACTGAACAAGATGACTATAAAAAATAAGTACCCCTTACCAAGGATAAATGATCTATTCGATCAAGTAGGAGGGGCCAAGATCTTTTCAACTTGGACTTACGATCCGGGTATCATCAAGTTCGGATAAAAGACGATGACATAAAAAAAACAACATTTCAGACAAGATATGTACACTACGAGTTTGTAGTCGTACCTTTTAGAGTCAATAATGCCCCAGCCACATTTATGTGCCTAATGAACAATATTTTCAGTAAGTACTTGGACAAGTTCATGGTGGTATTCATTGACGATATCTTGGTCTATTCAAAGATGGAGGAGGAACATGAGGAACACTTAAGAATATTTCTACAAACATTGAGGAAGCAAAACCTGTATGCCAATTTTGACAAGTGTGACTTCTATCAAAAGGAAATACAATATCTCGGACATGTAATATCAACAGAGGGCATTGCCGTAGACCTAGAAAAGATGAAATCCATTATGGAATGGCCGGTACCTAGAGATGTAGAGGATATACGACCATTCATGGGAATCACTGAATATTACCACAGGTTTATAGAGGGGTTTTCCAACATAGCCTACCCGATCACATCATTACAAAAAAAAGGGACCAGGTTTAACTGGTCAGAGAAATGTCAAGACAACTTCAACAAACTAAAGGAATTATTGACAACGACACCCATATTAAAAGTAGCAGACCAAGATAAAGACTTCACGGTATGTGTCGATGCAAGTAAAGAAGGTCTAGGTGGTGTCCTAACTCAGGAAGGACATGTTATTTGTTATGAGTCCCGAAAATTAAAAGAGCACGAGAGAAATTATGTCACACATGACTTAGAATTGGTAGCAGTAATACACGCCTTAAAGATGTGGCGACATTACATAATGGACAGAAAATTCCTATTATTAACATACAATAGCGGGGTAAAATATTTGTTTAACCAACCAGATCTTAATGCAAGGCAAGCAAGGTGGTTAGCCTTCTTAAGCGAATTCGACTTCGAGGTTAGTAATATCAAGGGAAAGGAAAACAATGTAGGAGACACATTAAGTAGAAGAATCCATGGGTTATTTGAGATGGACATTAGCAGAGTAGAAAATGATTTGGAAGAAAGAATATGGACGACAGGTATTGATGACGAAAACTATACCAAAATGATGGAAGATTTTTCAAATATTACTGCGAACTCAGATAATTCAGATCTAAGTGTCGACGAGAAGGGACTGCTACAATTTAAGAACATACTTTATATACCAGACTCAACAGGGTTAAAGTTAACAATCTTGGACGAAGTGCATAAGAAGTCGTATTCTGGCCACCCAGGTTACTAAAAAATGATAACAACACTTAGGAAACTATTTTATTGGCCTAATATGAAGGGAGAAACAACAAAATACTTGGCTAGGTTCTAGGATTGTCAGCAGGTTAAGGCCGAACACCAACATCCAGCCGGCCTCTTACAACCATTACCAGTACCAGAATGGAAATGGAAGACTATATCACTTGACTTTATAACAGGTTTGCCTAAAACTTAGAAACATAATGACTCCATCATGGTGGTAATCGATAAACTCAGTAATTTTGCACACTTTATTGCTGTAAGGTCTACTTTTAAAGCAATAAACATTGCTGAAATATTCATGAAATAAATCTTTAGACTGCATGGCATTCCTAAAATGGTGATTTCAGATAGAGACGTAAAATTCACATCCACTTTTTGGAAGGAATTGTTTGCAGGGCTCAATACCAACTTAAATTTTAGTACAAGTTATCATCCACAAACAGATGGAGAAACCGAAAGAACAAACCAAATCATAGAGGATATGCTCTGCATGTATGTAAGAATAAAACCAAACAAGTGGGAGGATTATATACACTTGGTAGAATTTGCATATAACAATGGGTATCAAACTTCAGCAAAGTTGAGCCCTTTCGAGGTATTGTACAACAGAAAGTGTACGAGTCCAATTAGTTGGGATAACCCGGCTGATAGACTCATGGTTGGACTAGAAATGCTCCAAGATATGGAGAACGTGGTGAGAAAGGTACAACAAAACTTGAAGGAAGCACAGGATAGACAAAAGAGCTATGCAGATCTAAAAAGAAGACACTTAGAGTTTCAAGCAGGAGACCATGTATACTTGAAGGTCAAAGGCCGAAAAAGCTCATTGAAGCTAGGAAATTGTGCAAAGATGGCACCTAGTTTCCGTGGGCCCTTCGAGATACTAGCTCGAATTGGACCCGTAGCATACCAACTTGCACTTCCATCTAATCTAAGAATTCATAATGTGTTTCATGTTTCATTGTTGAAAAAATATATTCATGACCCTACTCATATGATTGATTGGAACTTGGTGCAGGTGGAACCTGAAGGCGAGTTCCAGGTGGAACCCCTATGCATTCTGGACCGGAGAGAAATAACACTTCGGAACAGAGTCGTTGCTCAGGTAAAGGTGCAATGGAAGCACTTTAGTCCTGAGGAGACCACTTAGGAGTTGGAAGGAGAATTGCGGAAATCTCATCCAATCCTGTTCCAAGAAAGGAACAAACACTCAAGACAGTGTTTTATTGAAGGGGGAAAGGATGTGACATCCCCCCAAAAATAAAGAAATTAAAAATTGTTTTTAGAATTTAAATTGCTGGAAATTTATTTTAGTTTTTAGTAAATTCTAAATTGGAATTTTTTTTCCATTTATGGAAATTCCGAATTTTGAATTTTATGATTGTAATAAATGATTTTGACTATTGGGCAGAGATCTGATTTGTCCCAACTAGATATTGGACAATGACACTTGTTAAAAAAACAGATGTTACAAGTAGCTGACCATGACTCCATGAGTGGGATGTTGGAACTACCCCTGGGTTGAGTTTTACAAGTGGAAAATTAGTGATTTGGCCATTGGAAGCCCCTAAAAATCAGGGATTTAGGAAGCTGCGAAAATTCCCAAGGAAGGGAAAAGACCTAGGCAAGTTACAAATAGGCATATGCGAGGAGGCAGGACGCTGCTGAGTATGCTGGGGAAGAGTCTATTTTGTTTTCTTTCCTTTTCACTTGCTGTTATGAACACTGGGAGGGTGTGAGGTAAGGGGAAAGGTGACTGAATCGAAGGACAATGCTATAGAGGGATTTCCAGGTTCGCCCTTATGGACTGATGGTCAGGCTAGGGGGTGAATCGGGCAAGTAGTTGTGGCTACTTGGTTCTACGGTTGGGAGGAACGTGGCTATTCCCTTTGTTTTTCTCTGCAAGTCTAGTTCAGATATGTACCCTAAACTCTATCTGTCTGAAGGATGTGTTTTGTTTGTTGTATTGAAATTACTATTGTGTTATCATTATACAGAAGAGAGTTCTAGTAGCTGTTGGAATGATCGTGTAACTGCTATAAATCTTTTCTGTACTTAAATATTCAGTATTCTACCCCCCCTTTGCAACAAAATTGGTTAATGTTAATGAGTTTCTTATCGCTGCTATACATGCAAGATCCCAAACAAAGGCTGTTCGAAAATTCAATGAGTAATCTATAGGATTTAAATACAAAATGATTTTTCAGAATCAATTGTTTTCTTTTTTGGTATCAATGAGCAAACAGAGTCATTGTACGCGTCTATAGATTTATATCAAACTTTAACAGAGTAGAAGGAATGCACATAAAGCTATTGTATGCGTCTATTCACATACATCAAACTTGAAATAGAACCAGTATATGCGTTTCTGACTTTAACATAGTAGATAGAATGCACAACGTTATTATATGCGGCTATATGTTTATATATATATATATATATATANAGCTAATATATGCGTCTATGTACGTACATCAAACTTAAGAACCATTATATGCATTTCAAACTTTAACAAAGTAGAAGGAACACATAGAGAAACTTTTATGTGACTATATGTGTATATATCAAACTTGAACAAAAATCATTATACGCATCTTCAAACGTTAACATAGTAGTATGAACAAACACAACTATTCCTATGTGTCTACATTTATATAAATCAAATTTGAACCATGCAGATCTATATATATTAAACGTTAACAAGGACGAATGAATGAAATAGAGATAAATGTATACGTATGTATATATTTAAACAAAGTCAAATATATGTATGCATCAAGGCACGAATAAAATGACTATGGGCATATGATTGTGTCAAACTATAAACAAGATCCATTTTTACAATTGAAAACAAACGCATACGAATACGCAGAGTTGAAATTGGTGAGACCTCTAGAAAACGATTTCAGTTGGGGTAAACAATCCTTTTAATAGAAGAAACAAGAATATTTCACTTCATGTTACATTTAAAGAGGAACTTGGTTAAACAAAAATGTGTTTAAATCCTCAGTGATCAGATACAGAGAATCAATGCTTGAACAAAGGACCTCTTAACTTCCGAAAGAACAAACTATGAATAGAATTCGAGAGCACCCGATCTCAACAAGAGGAAGGGGTTTATTATTTGGAACCCGAGTACCTTTGCCAGGTTGAGTAGAGGATGGAACCCGCGCTGGGAAGGGGCACACCTACATTCGGCTAACACAATAATACATTAGAAAACTTACAGAGGAATAACCTTGTTCTATAAACTCAAGAAGGAAACAATGATGACCGTAGCCGACCGAATACTTAACTCAGGGCCGAAACACCACACCCTCCTATTGCCATACTTTGTAATCAACCCAGATGGAGGGGAGAAGAGTTCAGAAACTCCTGGTGGGTACCCTTGCAACAGTAAGAGCCCTACCATCAGTACATAGAAAAACCAAATGACAAATATTCTTTTCCTTGACAAAATAAAAATGGCAGTGCAAAAATTTCAAACAAGAAATCATTTGAAAAGAAAACCCTCAACGAACAAGGCAAGGAAGGCAAGGAATGGCATCATATTAATATTGAAGAATAACCTAACATCATCAAGGAATACTACTCTGAATCATCCCAGTTAGAGTTTCTGAGTATAGGGTAGACAAGGGTTAAACTGGGGTAATCCCATGGGACACACGCACAACGAACCTTATGTATAGTTCCAGTAGTAGAGGGTCTGCGACCCAGGTATTACAGCAAGAAAAAACCTTTTACTATCACTACGAAAACAAAAGAAAAAAAGACGTGTACAATCTATGAGGGCAAGGTAAGTCTATAACCACAGTGAAGTAAACATGAAACAACTCTTTCCTTCCCAAATTCAACCAAAACATTAAACTCTGTTCAAATCCGAGATTACGACAGTCCCTTAGAGAAACTTACCAGGCATTATCGTCAACTGCACCAAGGGTTGGTCACGGAGGCGGTAGTTGTTTCCTGTGAAAGTTGCAGAGCCTCCCCTACGAAGGTGCAAGGGAGAAATGAAAACCTAAGAGGCACGATCATCATTCTTTACAACTTGCAACGTACAAGACCTTTCTCTAGGGCAAGCTGGTGTATCTAGATTGGAAGAAGTCAGAGGAAGAGACCTCAGGACTACAGATTGTAGGTCCCTTAATTAAAATTCATGGAAGAGTCTTAAAAACCTCCTGACAGGCACATCCGCCACCTTAAATGCAGGAGATACGAAGTAAGCCAAAAACTATTGACTGACCAAAGAACCAGTCGAATACCAACCCCGAAAATTATCGTTTCGTTACTCTGGCCAACAGAAGAGACTTAGTTAGATTCAGATGTGTGGAGATTGGTGCAGACAGAGTCGAGTTTGGTTGGTTATGGGAGGGATGAGCTGTAACATAACGAAATAAAACCATCAAAGGAAATTGCTTGGAAAACCTTTCCAATACAGTTATTAACCACATTAAATACCTTACCGGTCACGACTTAAAAACTAACATTGACATAGTTAGGTAGCGCTTGAGCCTTGATAAATCTTAGACATAGATCTATGCGCATAGTACATTTTTGATAAACACAAAGGGACTGAATTCTCATCCTTGAGTATAGGTAGGGCGTGCACTAAAATAAACCTTATAATAAAGTATGCGCACTATAATAAACCTTATGATGAAGTAAGTTTTGGACTTACTTGCCTTTCGATTTTTGTGAAAGATATTAAGCCAAGGGTTTTTACTTAAGCCAGGTGTGTTAAGCTAGCATGTTATAAGGTCATGCAAATAAAACAAAGTGTAAGTATTTGGCTCACGAGTGGGTCAAACGAAATCGAATAGCAAGTACATTACCACAATTTATTTTTTTATTTTTTATGAGAATTTCTAGGTTCATTACAGGCATGAATTCTGGGAGATGTTTTATTTTATTCTTGTATATGTTGAAATTATTGATGCATGATGGATTAATAGCTAGACTATTAATTCGCCATTTAATGTCATTGATGTTTTTCTAATTTGGAACTAGATTACTTTGGTGCTACAATTTATAGTTGATGGGTGGTGGGCGTAACCACTATTACAATTGCGCCCTTAAAAATGATTGATGACTAAATCATTACGCTTAGATTACTTGCACGCATTGTTATGATGTTGTTTATGTCTAATTCAGTAATTATATCATGCATGCTCCTTGAATTAATGTGGAAGTTGGTTTAATTTAGTAATTGGGATAATCACATGCCTTGAAGTAAAGTAGATGTTTGATCTTGCGCCTTGAATTTAAAATAAAGTTGATTAATTTGCGCATGAATAATGAAATGTATGGATGGTTATGTAATTAATTTAATCTAGCACCATGAAATTATATCGATTGTATGATTGCTTGATTTATTAGAGTTCTTGGTGCCTTGGATTAACGTCGATGTGTAAATGATTGAGTACTTAGTCTCCTTTGCGCCTTGAAGATGAATTTGTTGATAAGTTATGCATCCTAAAGTTAATGTTGTTATGATGAGTTATGTAGATAGTTGATGTATTATCGATTGATTACTTGAATTTGTTGCATCGTGAAATAAATCAATAGTTTACTCTTGTGCAATGATTATTTATTGATTGCTAAATGATTAAGTTGTTAGTTCACTTGTGCCATGATTTTAATAATGCCGTATGACTAGTTTAGTATTAGACTCCTTGAGTGCACTGAAATTATAATGTAATGTAAGATTGTTTAGATATTGGACTTCTCGTGTGAATGGAATTTAATGTCATGAATGATGGTTTTAGATATTAGTCTTATTGCACGAAATGAAATTTATTATGACGGATGATTGCATATTGTGATTGGGATTTGTGCCATAAATATAACTGATGATTTCTCTTGTGCCTTGTATTTAATGTGATACATGATGAGTTATGCAAATGGTTACTCATGTGCCATGTTTGATTGTGGATTAGGATTGATGGATTGATGAAATTGATTATCGTTGATGTTGTTGATTTAGCATAGTTAGATTGGACTTGATCATGTTAGTGGTATGTAGACACCTCCCTGTTCCTTAGAAAAATTGCCAGCCCTGAGATTTTAAATGGTTAAAATCAATTGAAACCTGGGATTGAGTGTTGCTTATGTGTCTTGGAGATCCTAACCTTGCAGGGAAGGTTGGGTGGGTAGTATATTTATGTCATCTTGATGTTACCTTTAATTTATCGTTATGTTATCTCATGTTATCCCTATATTATCTGATGATTATATTGATGTAATGTGTTGAGCGAATACAAGTTGATGATTCCAGTTGATCGTTAAGAGTTGATCTTGCATCGCCATTCATGATGCTTATAGATTATGCATCATTATTTAAATGTGATGATGTGTTGAATATGTTTCATTAAAAATTATGTTTATGTGTCGACTGCGATATTGATTGATTACAACGATGTTAATTCTTTTCTTATTGATGCCGTTGATTATGTGTTGATGTTAATTTCCTAATGCTTTAAAAAAAAAAAAATTATTACCTTTTATGCTTCGCTTTCCTAGTCGTAACAGAGGGTTTGTTACAATCCATTGATCAGATAGTAGACACATAGGTCAAGCACACTCTATATCATAGGATCCATATTTATTGGGCTGTTAAGGAAGGGCAACTCCTACACTAAGGAAAGTGGCTCACCCAGGGCCAAATTCAACAAAAGTTTCTTCACCTGATGGGGGAACTCAACGCAATCGAGAGCATTTCTTCCTAACGGGGGAGGATTGATCCAGGTGGATATTGGTGGCCACCCACCTATTCCAACTAGATCATCTTGACAATTTTTTGTTCAACACATTCTTTTGTACTTCTTTGTAATTGTGGATTCTACACTTTTGAGGTTGTCTAAATCCCTACACATCTTCCAAGAGGAGACCGGTGGCCTCCCACCTAATCCAACTAGATTATTTTGGATGTTTTCATGTCATCACATCTTTCTGTACTTCTAGTGTTGTTTTGGGGCCCTAAACATTGTTTATTTTTGTCTTCTCACAATCAAATTGTAGATGGAGTTAGAGTTTGATAGCGTAATGTGTAGTTCTCAAAAATAAATTTCCCAATGGGCTATCACATGCCTAAAACGAAGGTCGTATGCAAAAGTTACGACCCTAGGAAGTTGAGGTACCAACTTACCCATCTGGGCCCACATGAATTTTGGCGTTTCACCTCTTAGGGTTAGGTTTTTGGATGTCTAAGGTTTTAGAATTCATGAGTAATATTAAAAATTCCTATGGAGCCTCATTGTAATCATTAATCTCAAATGGATGCGCCTAACAGCCACATCTCTTCTTAGAGATAACTACCACCATTCGAGCAAGTTGTTTCAATTCTACAGTTTTACAATTTCAACCTATTTCATTTATTCAATAGAAGATATTGTTCAATGGATATCTATGTTGTTCTCCATATCTCTGTGTTTATTGTATTTATTCTATTAATGAGTCTGTTCCTCTCCTAAATCCAAATCAATATGACCGTCGTACAAAAATTACAAGAAGAGAGAAAACTATGAGGTAAGTTGTAGGAATATTTCTTTAGGCGTCCAATTATAATAGATGCATGATTGAGTATGAAATTCCTTTTGAACTTCATGATGGATTCTTTGATTAGCATTAATCCTATGACTATAGTTTTGATTGTTACACTTTAAAATTTATGATGTTATACATTGTTGCAATACATCCATCGAAATAAATTTATTCTCATAATAGTGTTACATATGTTATCATATTAAAACCATCTATAATGTACCTCAAATTCACCATAAAAAATAATAATTCTATGACATAATTCAATTTCGTTTAAGCTTTAGAATTTAAGAGAAGGTAAGATACATTTCTGTCCATAATGACATTATTACACCAGTCTAGTTTACTTTGAACAGAAAAGTTTATGTGGATAAATTATTTACATAATTATATCACTTCCCTTAACTTTCAAACTACTCCAACATAATTATATGTATATAGGCAATGTCTAAACTTAGGTCGAAGGAACCCTTGAGGTTCAGAGAAAGGATCTGGGCGCACAAAGTTTAACCTCTGGGTGGTTGTGTAGGAGAGAAACTGAAATGGATGGTGGAGACACTTCGGGGAGAAGTGCCAAAATCTCGAGAGCCATAGGATTGCACCAAGTTACGAGGGATTTAAGTTCTTAGAAGAAGCCCAGGAGAGGAGCTGTATGAATGGTGGAAACACTTCGTGGAAGAAGTGTCGAAGTTGTGAGAGTCATTAGATCTTCCAGAGCAACGAGGAGATTAAGGCCGAGTGTCTTCCAACACTCTAAGGCATTGAATTTCGCTATTTCGGTGTTCGGAGTTTGGAGCGACAAGTGATTTTGGATTCGTTGCATCGTGAACTCCTGGTTCGCGAAATTGCGAAACGATCGACATTGTTCATCAAGGAGGACATGTGGCGAGTGGTCAAGGTTCGGGGGAAATCCTGAAAGGTTGTGGATCGTCGATCCAGTGGGATCGTGGTCGTTGGTTCGAGAGGAATCTGGACCATTGATCTCTCAAGGGGGAGATTTTGGCATTTCGGGGTCTAGGAGTTCGAAGGACCTAGAACAGGAGGAACGCTTGCATCGCGATTCCCTGAATCGCAAAAATTCGGTAGCGCTTTGATGTTAAGCGCATGGTCACAAAGTGGTGGTCACGTGGATGAAGGCTAAGGGCGATCCAGAACCGTTAAGCCCTTTTCGACGTTTCGGTGAGTAGGAGTTGGAAGGACAAGGAGTCTGGGATTGTCAAAGTAATCGGTTATGCACATTTAATTATGCTTTTAATTGCAAGGTTGGATCTTCATGACTGCTAGAACAATAGGTATTTTGACTGTCTGTTATGTGCGCGTATAAAGGCGTATATTATCATTCTTACTGTAGGGAATTCACTTTAACTCTCCATTAACATATGTACTTATTTCCACCTATAAGTATGTACATACCTATAGCTTTCTCTAAATATATATAGAGCGATGCACTGTCATAGGTATAGTTTCATCTTGATTCTCGCTTAATAATTGGAAAGCTCGGTTACATGCTACGGTCCTGCATCCTTACTTACAGAAAATATAAACATGCAAGTATATCTACCTAACTTGGGTCTCATTCTTACACACCAATAGCTTACACATCAAGCGTAGCTAACTCGAAGGATCCCTTCTTGTTCTCTATGGTTTATGCCATTAAACAATAGTCTAATTATGAAATTTCGAATACTTAAAGGTGTATGACCTCATGGCAAGAAGAACTCTTAGAAAAAAAACCGCACTAAAAATCTGTTTAATTAGTTTAATACTTTCATATATAATAATTTCTGTACTTTTCATGCCTTGTACACAGTGACTTGTAATATGATCTATTATTTCTATTCTACCTCTATCCCGGATGAAGATCCTCCATCGTTTCTACCAGTCCATTCATTACAGTATTAGATTTGTTCCTATAACAAATAATTCCTACTATGTTCCTACAATTTTGTGAAAAAACAGAGGTCAATCGGGTTTCGGCGATTACAAATGCCGAACAAAAAAAAAACAAAAGACCACGTTGTTTGTCGAATCGTGAAATGCAGAAAGACTGTGGGCCCAACACTTCGGGGTTTCGGGGTTCGAGATTTCATGATTTCAAATGCTAAACAACAACACACAACAACTCCCAAATTGTGAAAATGTGAATGGAATGTGGGACCAACACTTCGGAGTTTCAAGGTTCAGAATTTCGGGGTTTACGAACACCAGAAACACAAACAAAATGAAATAAGAAATGCCAAATTGTTAAATGAGATTAGGATGTGGGCCCAACAATTTTTGGTTTCAGTGTTTGGTAAATCAAAGGAACTTCGCATATATGTAACAAGCAAGTCCCGAATGTCGAAATATCAATTTTGTATTTAATCTCTTTTTAAAATCACACGCTCCATCAAATAAACATGGAATAAATAAATGAACGGGTTCGTAATTGGTAAAAACAAATAATTACTGTGTTTTCTCAAAAAATGAATTTATCAAGAAATAAAATGATTTTACAAACTCAATAACAGAAAATCATAATCGCAGAGCAAACCTCCAAAACAAGGAATAACCAAATCAATTCAAGAAATGCTTTCAAGCTATCTCACCCTCTGCGTCCGGAATTACAATATGATTCAAGTATTTATGGGAACAAAACTTGCCCCTTTGACCTTAGGAAAAATTAAATCAGGGCAGTGATGGTATTTGGTGGCCTGCAAATGCTAAGACGACCACCGCTTGACAGTAAACCCTCACGTCTTGAAGGGTCAAGACGACCACTGATTTGCCATCATAAAGCGGTGAAATGATTACAAACCAACAAGTTTTTCCTATTACAGAAATGGATTATGACACGATAGATTTCTCCCATGGAAGTACTTCAATACAGAATTAACATATACATATCACTAGTATAAATGATTATTTAACACAGAGAAGGAGTAGATCAACATATTTGAACTAGTTTTGCGGGAAGGAAAAGGGAACAACCACTTTCCTCCCAACCGTAGAATAGGCAACCAAAATTTCTTGCCCGATTCACCCCCTATCCTGACCATGAATCCATGAGGGAAAATTTGGAAGACTCCTTCTCAACAATGTCCACAAATTCCAGTAGTTATCCTCTTGCCTCACACTTACTCAACAATGCTCATAACAGCAAGGAAAATCCATAGTCCCTTTTCTCTGCATACTTGGCAGTGTCCTGCCTCTTCACAACTTTCTAAATATCTGATTTTCAGGGGATGCCAATGTCCAAATCACTGATTTTCCACTTGTAACAATCAACCTAGGGGTAGTTCCAACATGTTCCCCACTCATGGAGTCATGGTCAGTTAAATTCAACATGGTTGTTCCATTTCTCCTCCTGCAATTAATATAAAATATTTTGTTTTCATACAAGTGTCATAGTCAAATAGTTAGTTGGGTCAAATTAGGTCTCTGCCCAACAGTCATGTTAATTAATTACAATTATTAAATTCGAAATTCGGAATTTCCATAAATGGCAAAAAAATTTCAAATTCGAAATTACTAAAAATAGAATAAATTTCCAATGAATTTAAATTTCAAAAATATTTTATTTTTGGGGATATCACATCCTTTCCCCCTTCAGTAAAACACTGTCCTCAGTGTTCATTCCCTTCTTGGAATAGGGTTGGATGATATTTCCGCAAATCTCCCTCCAACTCCCAAGTGGCCTTCTCAAGACTAAAGTGCTTCCATTGCACCTTTACCTAAGCGACGACTCTGTTCCGAAGTGTTATTTCTCTCCAGTCCAGAATGTGCAGGGGTTCCACCTGGAACTCGCCTTCGGGTTCCACCTGCTCCAAGTTCCAATCAATCATATGCGTATGGTCATGAGTATACTTTTTCAACAAAGAAACATGAAATACATTATGAATTCTTAGATTAGCTGGAAGTGCAAGTTGATATGCAATAGGTCCAATTCGAGCTAGTATCTCGAAGGGCCCACAAAACCTGGGTGCCATCTTGGAAAAATTCCCTAACTTCAATGATCTTTTTCGGGCTTTGACCTTCAAGTAAACATGGTCTCCCACTTGAAATTCCAAGTGTCTCCTTTTCTGGTCTGCATAACTCTTCTATCTGTCCTGTGCTTATTTCAATTTTTGTTGTACCTTTCTTACCATGTTCTCCATTTCTTGGAGCATCTCTGGTCCAACCATGAGTCTGTTATCCAGGTTATCCCAACTAATTGGAGTTGTACACTTTCTGCCATACAGTATTTTGAAAGGGCTCAACTTTGCTGAAGTTTTTTACCCATTTTTATATGCAAATTCTACCAAGTGCAGGTAGTCTTCCCACTTGCTCGGTTTTGTTCTTATGTACATGCGAAGCATATCCTCTATGATCTGGTTTGTCCTTTCGGTCTGTCCATCCGTTTGTGGATGATAGCTCGTACTGAAGTTCAAGTTAGTGTTTATTTCTGCAAACAATTCCTTCCAAAAAGAAGATGTAAATTTTACGTCTCTATCTGAAACCACCATTTTAGGAATACCATGAAGTCTAAAAATTTATTTCATGAATATTTCAGCAATGTTTATAGCTTTAAAAGTAGACTTTATAGGAATAAAGTGTGTAGAATTACTGAGTTGATCGATTAGAACCATGATAGAATCATTTTGTTTCTGAGCTTTAGGCAAACCTGTTATATAGTCTAGTGATATAGTCTCCCATTTCCATTCTGGTACTGGTAATGGCTGTAATAGGCTGGCTGGGTGCTGATGCTCGACCTTAACCTACTGACAATATTGGAACCTAGCCAAGTACTCTACTATTTCTCCTTTCATATTAGGCCAGTAAAATAGTTTTCTGAGTGTTGTTATTGTTTTCTGGTAACCTGGATGACCAGAATACAGTTTCTTATGCACTTCGTCTAAAACAATTAATTTTAACTCTGTTGAATCTGGTATGTAAAGTCTGTTTTTAAATCGTAATAGTCCCTTCTTGTCAATACTTAGATTTGGTTTATTTGAGTTTGCGATACTGTTTTGAAATTCTACCATCACCTTAGTGTAATTTCCATCATTAATACTTGTCGTCCTTATTCTTCTTTCCAGATCGCTTTCTGCCCTGCTGATATTTATCTCAAATAACCCATGGACTCTTCTGCCTAAAGCGTCTACTACTTTATTTTCCTTACCCTTGATATGTCTCACCTCGAAGTCAAATTATCTTAGGAATGCTAGCCACCTTGCTTGTCTTGCATTAAGGTCTGGTTGGTTAAATAGATATTTCACCACACTATTATCTGTCAATAGTAGGAATTTTTTGCCTATTATATAGTGTCACTACATTTTTAAGGCATGTATTACTGTTGCCAATTCTAAGTCATGAGTGACATAATTTCGCTCGTGTTCTTTTAATTTTCGGGACTCGTAACAAATCATGTGCCCTTCCTGAGTTAGAACACCACCTAGTCCCTCTTTACTTGCATCAACACATACTGTGAAGTCTTTATCTGGGTCTGCAACCTTCAAAATGGGTGCCGATGTCAATAATTATTTCATCTTGTTAAAACTGTCTTGACACTTTTGCGACCAGTTAAACTTGGTCCCTTTGTTTGTAATGACGTGTTAGGGTAGGCTATCTTGGAAAACCCTTCTATAAATATGCGATAATATCAGGTGATTCCCATGAATGACCGGATATTTTCCACATCCTTAGGTACTGGCAATTCCATAATGGCTTTTATCTTTTCCAGGTCTACGACAATACCTTCCAAGGAAATGACATGTCCTAAATATTGTATTTCTTTTTGATAAAAGTCACATTTGTCGAATTTTGCATATAGTTTGTGTTTCCTTAATGTTTGCAGAACTATTCTTAAGTGTTCATCATGTTTCTCCTCTGTTTTAGAATAGACCAGAATATCGTCGATAAATACTACTACGAACTTGTCTAAGTACCGAATGAAAATGTTGTTCATCAAGCACATAAATGTGGCTGGTGCGTTAGTGAGTTCAAAAGGTATGACTACAAACTTGTAATGTCTGTATCTTGTTCGAAAAACTATTTTGTTTATGTCCTCATCCTTTATCCTAACTTGATGATAACCAGATCGTAAATCCAATTTTGAAAAGATCTTGGCCCCACCAACTTGATCGAACAGATCATTTATCCTAACTAAGGGGTATTTGTTCTTAATGGTCATTTTGTTCAGTTGTCTATAATTGATACATAATATTAGAGTACCATCTGTATTTTTCTCAAAGAGGACTGGTTCTCCCCATGGCGAGACACTCGGTCTGATATACTCTTTGTCCAACAATTCCTGTAATTGTATTTTTAATTCTGTCAGTTCTGGTAGACTCATTCGGTACGGTGCTTTTGAGATAGGGGATGATCCAGGTAGTAAGTCTATGGAGAAATCTATTTCCCTTCTAGGAGGTAATTCTAGTATCTCATCCACAAACATGTCTCTGAATTCACGTAGGACAACAAAGTCTTCTAACTTGGGCTTATCTTCTTTTTCTAATAGATTCGTCACTTGGATGGCGTAAACTTGACATCCCTTTCTAATACATTTCTTGAGTTGCATCGCTGAAACTTGTCTGAATGATACAAGTTTTGGTATTCCTTGGGCTGTTCTAACAGTGCCAAAATTATCTTTATAGCTAAGTATCTTTGTATAACAGTCTAGTACTTCTTTGTGTTGTTCCAACCAATCCATCCCGATAATCATATCATAAGATCCTAGTGGTAGGATGTTTAGATTGGTCCTTATCTTTTGATCATCTAAGCTGAACTCAAGATAAAAAATAAAGTCAACTACTTTCCTTTTAGTGCCTGTTGCTAGTTGTACAAGCCATGATTTTGCGTGCTTCAGTTTATTAAGTTTATTCGACTCTACTACATCGAGAATAATATAACTTAATGTAGCTCGAGGGTCAATTAAAACAGAAATTCAAGTGTCATTGATTTTACCTTCGATTTCTACCACCGAGGACTGGTGGTCATCTTGTCGACCATCTATGGCTGCATTTATCTGATGCAGACTTCTTCCCACGTCTCCCACTGTCGAGGCTTCTTGCAAATTGTGAACAACAATTCTGTTTGCTGCAATTAAACATGGACAGTTCCTCCATAGATGAGGCTCTCCACACTCCCAACACTTTAATGGCTCATGGGATTTGTCCCCAAACTTCTTCATTCCTAGGTTTACCGGTTTACCGCTACCTTGCATATTCAGATGATTGGAGTGAAAATCCTTCCTTGGGAAACGTTTTGCTGCATTCCGATAAGGAGCTGGATGGTATCCCTTCTTCCATTGGTTCATTCGATCTTGCTTTTTATCCTTCTAGGTATTGGGAAACTCTACCTGCTATTTATATTGGTCATAGCACATTTGTGCTTTCCTGAATACCTCACTCAAGGATTTGGGGCTATCAAACTCAATTCTGTCCCGATAGGCATGTGGTAAAAAACTTAAGAATCGCTGGATTTTTACCTTATCCTCCCAGATGTACGATACGAACCTTAGTAGTTCCAAAAATTTATTTATGAGGTCCTCCATCATCATTTGTTCGAGTCGTAAATCGTAAAATTATTTCGTCTTCCTTTCATAATAGCTTTTAGAAAGGTATTGTTTCTTGAAATACTTCTTAAAGTCAGACCATTCCAACTATTTCTCCTTTAGGCCCTTGGCCAATTTCAGGTCCTACCACCAAATGTTGGCCTTCCCCTTCAGATTGTAGATGGCCATTCTGACCTTCATGTTGCTGAAATAGTTATATATCTGGAGGTATTTTTTGATGTCCAACAACCACGCCTCAACTTCTTCTCCTGTCCTGGATTCTCCATCAAAGGTAGCTGGCTTAATCTTTTTAAATTCTCCTTCAAGGTGGTGTACTTGTTTTCTTTTTCTGTCTGGTATAGTTATGTTCTCAGCTGAAGGTGTCCCTTCAGATGAACTGTCTCCTTTTTCTGTTTTCGGTCCAGAATTCTTGGAGGCCCTTTTGCTGACTTCTTCGTCATGGTTATCGTCTTTTGGGATTTTCTTGGTTACTATACTACACAGCAAGACTTCATTTATCTCTTGATGTTCCTGCTGTGATTTCTTCAATTTTTCATTGTCGGCCTTGAAAACCTGTAGTTCAACAATAAGATTCCTCATTATTTCCAACACCTCTGTAGGTGAGCTTCCATCAGTGTTCTGTCTTGGATCTCCCAGAGGTCCTTGTTGCGAATTTCCTTCCATCCTGATTTCTGCACCCTCCTGAGATGCCATAATTTACAAAAAAACCAGAAAGGGCTTTCTGTTTGAAGCCATAAGATTTATTAGTTTTACATACATCGGAATGTATACTAAGTAGCTAATGTGGCCCTGTTCAGGCCCAATGTTGTAGCTTTTTCTCCGATACCATATGTAATGTACCTCAAATTCACCATATTTTTTTTTCTATGACATAATTCAATTTCGTTTAAGCTTTAGAATTTAAGAGAAGGTAAGATACATTTCTATTATTACACCAGTCTAGTTTACTTCGAACAAAAAATCTTATGTGGATAAATTCTTTCCATAATTCTATCACTTCCCTTAACTTTCAAACTACTCCAACATACTTATATGTATATAGGCAATGTCTAAACTTAGGTCAAAGGAACCCTTGAGGTTCAGAGAAAGGATCTGGGCACACAGAGTTTAACCTCTAGGTGGACATGTCGGAGAGCAACTAAAATGGACGGTGGAGACACTTCGGGGAGAAGTGCCGAAATTTCGAGAGCCATAGGGTCGCACCAAGTTACGAGGGATTTAAGCGCTTAGAAGAAGCCTAGGAGAGGAGCCATATGAATGGTGGAAACACTTCGTGGAGGAAGTGAAAAAGTTGTGAGAGTCGTTTGATCTTGCATAGAAGAAAGGAGATTAAGGCCGAGTGTCTTCCAACACTCTAAGGCGTTGAATTTCACTATTTCAAAGTTCAGGGTTTGAAGCCGCAAGTGATTTTGGAGTCACCGCATCGTGAACTCCCATTTCGCAAAATTGTGAAATGATGGACACCGTTCATCAAGGAGGACAAGTGGAGAGTGGTCAAGGTTTGGGGAAAATCCTGAAAGGTTGTGGATCATCGATCCAGTGGGATCGTGGTCATTGGTTCAAGAGGAATCTGGACCGTTGATCTCTTAAGGGGGAGATTTCAGCATTTTGGGGTCTGAGAGTTCGAAGGACCTAGAATAGGAGGAACGCTTGCATCACGATTCCCTGAATAAAAAAAATACGGTAGTGCTTTGACGTTAAGTGCGTGGTCACAGAGTGGTGGTCACGCGGATGGATTCTAAGGGAGATCTAGAACCGTTAATCCCTTTTTGGCGTTTCAGTGACCGAGAGTTGGAAGGACAAGGAGTCTCAGATTGTCAAAGTAATCGGTTATGTACATTTAATTATGCTTTTAATTGCAAGGTTGGATCTTCATGACTTCTAGAATAGTAGGTATTTTGACTGTCTTCTATGTGCGCATATAAAGGTGTATATTATCATTCTTACTGTAGGGAATTTTCTTTAACTCTCCATTAACATCTGTACTTATTTCCACCTATAAGCATGTACATACCTATAGCTTTCTCTAAATATATATAGAGCGATGCACTGTCATAGGTATAGTTTCATCTTGATTCTGGTTTAACAATTGGAAAGCTCAGTTACGTGCTATGGTCCTGCGTCCTTACTTATAGAAAATATAAACATGCAAGTATATCTACCTAACTTGGGTCTCATTCTTACACACTAATAGCTTACACATCAAGCATAGTTAACTCGAAGGATCCCATCTTGTTCTCTACGGTTTATGCCATTAAACAATAGTCTAATTACAAAATTTTGAATACTTAAAAGTGTATGTCCTCATGGCAAGCACAACTCTTAGAAAAAAAATCGCGCTAAAAATCTACTTAATTAGTTTAATACTTTCATATACAATAATATTTGTACTTGTCATGCCCTATACACAGTGACTTGTAATATGATCTGTTATTTCTATTCTACCTCTATCCCAGATGAAGATCCTCCATCATTTCTACCAGTCCATTCATTACAGTATTAGAGTTGTTACTATAACAAATAATTCCTACTATGTTCCTACAGTTTTGTGAAAAAACAGAGGTCAATCGGGTTTCGACGATTACAAATGATGAACACAAAAAATCAAAAGACCACACTGTTTTCCGAATCACGAAATGCGGAAAGACTGTGGGCCCAACACTTCAGGGTTTCGGAGTTCGGGATTGCACGATTTCAAATGCCAAACACCAACACACAACAACTCCCGAATTGCGAAAATGTGAATGGAATGTGGGACCAACACTTCGGGGTTTCCGGGTATGGAATTTCAGGGTTTTCGAACACCTGACGCACAAACAAAATGAAATATGAAATGTCGAATTGAGAAATGAGATTAGGGTGTGGGCCCAACAATTTCGGGTTTCGGTGTTTGGTAAAGAAAAGGAAGTCCGCATATATGTAACAAGCAAGTCCCGAATGCCGAAATATTAATTTTGTGTTTAATCTCTTTTTAAAATTACATGCTCCAACATATAAACTCGAAATAAATAAATGACCAGGTTCGTAATTGGTAAAAACAAATAATTACTTTGTTTGCTCAAAAAATGAATTTATTAAGAAATAAAATGAGTTTACAAACTCAATAATAGAAAATCATAATCACAGAGAAAACCTCCAAAATAGGGAATAACCAAATCAAATTAGGAAATGCTTTCAAGTTATCTCACCCTCTATGTCCGGAATTACAATATGACTCAAGTATTTATGGGAACAAAACTTGCCCCTTTGACCTTAGGAAAAATTAAATCAGGGCGGTGATGGTATTTGGTGGCCTGCAAAGGCTAAGGTGGCCACCACTTGATAGTAAACCCTCACGTCTTGAAGGGTCAATATGGCCACCGATCCGCCATCATAAAGCGGTGAAATGATTACAAACCAACAAGTTTTTCCTATTACAGAAATGGATTATGACACGACAGATTTCTCCCATGGAAGTACTTCAATACAGAATTAACATATACATATCACTAGTATAAATGATTATTTAACACAGAGAAGGAGTAGATCAACATATCTGAACCATTTTTTTGGGAAGGCAAAGGGAACAACCATGTTCCTCCCAACCGTAGAATAGGCAGCCAAAATTTCTTGCCCGATTCACCCCCTAGCCTGACCATGAATCCATGAGGGAGAATTTGGAAGAATCCTCCTTAGCAATGTCCACGAATTCTAGTAGTTATCCTCTTGCCTCACACTTAATTAGCAGTGCTCATAACAGCAAGGAAAATCTATAGTCCCTTTTCTCCGCATACTTGGCATTGTCAGCCTCCTCACATATGCTATTTATCAATTTTGCCCAGGTCTTTTTCCCTCCCTTGGGGATTTTCGCATATTTCTAAATCCCTGATTTTTAGGGGCTGCCAATGGCTAAATCAATGATTTCCACTTGTAATAATCAGCCTAGGGGTAGTTCCAACATGTTCCCCACTCATGGAGTCATGGTCAGCTAAATTCAACATGGTTGTTCCATTTGTCCTCATACAATTAATATAAAATATTCTGTTTTCATACAAGTGTCATAGTCAAATAGTTAGTTGGGTCAAATCAGGTCTCTGCTCAACAGTCATGTTAATTAATTACAATTATTAAATTTGAAATTCGGAAATGCCATAAATGGATTTTTTTTTCCAAATTCCAATTTACTAAAAATAGAATAAATTTCCAATGAATTTAAATTTCAAAAATATTTTATTTTTAGGGATATCACACCATCCTAGATTCATCCTAACCCTGAATGATTGAGATGGATATTGGTGGCCACCCACCTATTCCACTGGCTCAAAGAACAATTTTCCATTTCGACATTTTTTACAATTTTTCGAGTCCCAAACTTCTAGGGCCATTTTGAGGCCCTAAACGATGTCTTTTTGGACTTTTGGGGAATAATGGGTTGTCAGTAGCATATCGTAACCCTTTATAGAATTTGTACTTCTTGGATAGACATTTTTGACGAGGTATCGAACGCCCCAAATATAGATTGTGTGCAAAATGTACGCCCTTGGGAAGTTGATGTATCAACTACCCCCATTAGGGACCGAAATGATTTTGGCATTTCATCTTCTAGGGTGTGGCATCCCCAAAAATAAAGAAATTGAAAAAATAATTTAGAATCTAAAATTGCTAGAAATTTATTTTCGTTTTTAGTAAATTCCGAAATTGGAAAATTTTTGCCATTTATGGCAATTCCAAATTTCGAATTTTATAATTGTAATAAATGATTTGACTGTTGGGTAGAGATCTGATTTGTCCCAACTAGCTACTTGACTATGACACTTGTATGAAAAAGGGAAAAATAGAATATTTTATATTGATTGCAGGAGGACAAATGGAGCAGCCATGTTGAATTTAGCTGACCATGACTCCATGAGTGGGGAACACATTGGAATTAACTCTGGGATGATTGTTACAAGTGGAAAGTCAGTGATTTGGCCAATAGCAACCCTAGGGATTTAGAAAGCTGCGAAAATTCCCCAAGAGAGGGAAAAAGTCCTAGGCAAACCAATAAAAGAGCATATGTGAGGAGGTAGGATGCTGCCAAGTATGCTGGGGAAAGAAGACTACGAAATTTTTTTCTTGCTGTTATGAGAACTATTGTGTGAGTATGAGGCAAGGGGGATACTGTTGGAATTCGAAGGACATTGCTGAATAGGAGATTTCAATTCTTCCTCATGGACTCATGGTCAGACTAGGGGGTGAATCGGGCAAGTAGATTGGCTGCCCTGTTTTATGGTTGGGAGGAACGTGGTTGCTCCCTTCGTCTTCCCGTAAATCTGGTCCAGATATGTAACTCTACCTTGTTCTAGTCAATTGTTATGTATTGAAATCTGTTTACTTCTATGTATGATTTTTTCTGGTTGAATGTTGTGGGAAAGAGCTAGCATTTTACTTCATAATTATTGGCTAGAAATAGAATTTTTTATTTAGATATAATGCTGGGCAATTACTAAGAATCTTGGAATGTACCAAACAACAAAACAAATTCTGTAATAGTTACAAACCCCATAACAGATTGGATTTCAATTTTCCATTATCTTCTTGGTTAATTCTGTCAAGTAAAATGAAATAAGATTGTTGCGTAAGTACTAGAAGCCATGTGCACCAATAGCTGTGGTGGATTTTATTTTTCCTATGGATGCTTCTAGTAAATAGTGAGTCACCTTGAATGAGCATACTGTTCATAATCCAACAAGTATACCCTACAAAATTGAAGTACTATTCGATATACATATAAACCGGTATAAATTTTTTTTATGAACCGATATATATAGATATACAGTGTAATGGACATTCTATGACAGAGGAGGAATGACGCTAGAGTAAACTGTCCACACCAGAATCCTGTAGTACTAAGTGGATAGATAACCTTATAAGAGAGAAATTTTTATTCCAAGAAAAGGAAAAACTCCTCGGACCCCATTAGAGGAAGGCTATATATATACATATATAATTCAAGATAGATATGAAAATAAGTTAGGGATGACCTTGTTAATCAAAAACATACCTACAGTTAAACCCCAAGTCTCTGTCGTAATAACCATGCTGTCTATTTCGTGTGAGAAGAGCTATAGAGGCTTATTCAATATAAGTAATAGAAACAGAAGGTAAAGATTGCATGATATGTACACCCAAACCAGTCCTGTAGAGACTTATTTAATAATGGTAATAGAAACATAAGGTAAATAGCGCACGATACGTAAACCCAAACGAATAATGATGCCATCGAACTTCTGGTGAATAGACCTATAAGGACTTATACCACAGTGATAACAGAAAATAGAAGGTAAATAGTACACGGTGCGTAAATCCAAACTGATAATGAAGCTATCTATTTCACTGGTAAGCAGACTGTTAAGGGTTATTCAACAATGATAACTAAAACATAAGGTAAATATCTTGTGATGCATAAGCCCAAAACTAATTTTTACATCAAATTGAGCATAAACGAAATCTGGGAATCATCGCCCTTTTTTTTTCTGGAAAAGAACAAAACCCTTAGGCGTATCACTATGCATGGCTGAATCATTTCGGGAAATAAACTATACATCCAATAATAAGATTCAATTATGGAAACAAAAATAACTAGAATAGCCAGGAAAGAAATTTGAATCTATAGTACCAAAACCATCCTCGAATTATATAGAGGAGAGTACTTTAGAATCCCAAATCCACAACAGATTTAACACACATTATATAATGAACACTGTACTTAACAAAACGACTATCTAATTATCAAAGTCCAACCAGGTGTAAGATGTGCAGTGGTTCTGTATTCCAGAATTATTTTATACAATTCAAGGCGTACCCCGTATCAACTACCACAGAACTTGGAATTAAATTCTCAGACATTAGGAACAGAACAGAGCCTGGACCAACGGGGTTTGAAATCTCGAAAGAACTTAGATACTGTGTAAGAACCCAAATACCTTTTGATGAAGTGAGGAGTGTGTCCCCATGCTTTGGCATGCCCACACCTGCAAAAAATAACAAGAAGCATTAAAACATAACCAAACAGGATAATATGTTTAAGTTATAGAACAAAAGTAACTAGAAAGGGGGCCGTTGAATACTTAACTGAAGCAGAGGATTTGTGAGTTCTGCCATCGCGCTACACCGCCCGGACTGAAATGGGAAGAGGATTTTGTGCCTCCCTGATGGGTACCCTCGCACATCAAAGGGCCCATCATTAATAATAGTTATCAGTGCATAATCCAAAAGGTTATTACAGGAATAACAAAAAGAATAAAAGGTGTAAAAATGAGCATGGTAAATATAAAAACCTTTGAAACATTCAACATAAACAGAAGAGATTAAACGCTTTCGGCCATTGGAAAAACTTCGCTTCTAATCAATGATACTAGCGAACACTATAGTCAAACACATAAGATCATTGACGTGCCAAAGGACTATCCAATGGAGGAAACCAGGAACAATAACAAGGGTTTAACCAAATAAACTTTCGAGTACACTTTCATATCAGACGTTGTGATACGAGTAATGGCTTGGTCCCGACAGGATGAATGGTGCAGTAATAGGGGAAAACTAGGATAGGAACCAAACCCTTACCAAGAGAACTCGAATCCTTTCTACCACAATACCCTGGAAGTAAGACGAGGATACTATCGAAGAACATAGGTGTGCACAGACCTACATATGAGGCAAAATGATTTTAACGCGTAAATAAAAGAATAGCCGAAGTTAAACTTACCACACAGAACTGCTATCAAGAAGTGCCACTCAGAATCTCCACGCATCTAGCATAGGAACTGGAACCGTGAACTCCTGGCCACGTTGTTTTAATCCAAACAAAGGAATGGTCTGCAACGTCTCCCCTCCTTCACAAAAACCTCTACTAGGGTGCGAACGAAAATGGTCTGAGACGGTGCTTCCTCTTCCACCCAACCAAAACCTGAATGAGAGTGAAGGGTACGAGAGTAACCTCCGACTGGAGAAAAGGAGAGGAGGTTTCGTACTTAGACCATGTGATCATAGGGGAAGTGTCGATGTCTCCTTAGGGCATGCCAGTCGAGCTCTGTATTGAGTAGAAAAATTTCCCAGGTGCTTTAAATGTGCAGACAGGCCTTTAAGGCACATGACTTTCCACCTGTATCGGTTTCTAAGAGCATTGATGGCGAGGCAACCGGATGGAATTTCTCACTACACCGTTATATGTCGAATCCAACTACCTTTCATTAAATACTCGAGGCTGTTAGCCTTGTCATTATTTAACGAGTGATATGTAATACGAGCATAACCATAACCTCAAAAAGTTTAACCCTCTGCGCACTTTAGTTTCAAGGTGCAAGTTTAATGGTCGAGGTTAAACCACTATACCTTTGTTTTTCGAATAGGGTTAATTTCTCTTTGTAGATTTTATAATGTTACATACATATATTGGATTGAACTTCTTAAGGCCTGACACCTCTAACCTCGCAATATATGATAGCAACTCTAAGTAGTTACTTCTACATGTCTTAAAGTGGCTTAGAAATAAGACAGTGGATAGTAATAGGTTGCCATGAGATGAATGGTCCCTAGTTATGGACTTGTTGTTCGTATACAACACTTTACCAAAAAAGGAAGCAACGAATTTATGTTAAATAGGATAGAGGAGCGAAAGACAATAAGACTGACATACCTTAGGGTAGACAAGTGACTGAAAAGCCTCAAGGACACAAAACCAACTCANATATATATATATATATATATATATATATATATATATATATATATATATATATATATATATATATATATATGTAAATTTTGATTGTACATTACATAGGGTTAGGGTTTTTATTTATGTTAAAAAAGCCTCTAGAGCCTCATTGTAGACATCATCATATTCTTTTGAATAAGCGTAGCCATCACATCTCTTCTCAAAGATAAGCTACCACCATTCTAGCGAGTTCATTCACTATGTATTTTTACAGTTTCTATACATTTATGTCATTAATAAAAAACATGCATTATTGTATCTTTGTGTTTATTGCAATATCTATGTATATTTCATTCTTATATTTTCGCCTTAATTTCATTCCCAAAATAATTTGGATCACCGAATTTATCAAGCATTGAGAGGGATAAAATCTTTTGAGGTGCAAACCTATTTTAGAGTGAAAAATTTGAAGAAAGGCTTTTACCTCGAGATATTTGATCCTTCTCAATGCTTGATATATTGTTAAATACCCATTACCAACGAAACAAAATTTTTCTCTCATACAAATAAAATTTACAACAATTAGTATGCTAAGCTACTCATGCAATCAACAACATTTAGAAAAATGTCAATGCAACCATTAAAGAAATAAAACATAACATTCAAATACAATTATTCCAATATGGAAATTAAACATGCAATACAACAAAAATCTTATCTTTTCATGAGGAAACTGACTAGCTACATACATGGGACATTACTCCTAGCCATAGGCATTGTTGTTCCATTCTCAATAGTAGACCACACATGAGATGAGGCTATGTGTCCATTAGGAGGTTTGGCCCTCTTGGTTGTCCACTCTCCACATTTATCAACCCAAAAACCTAGGTTCTACTCCAACCACAGTTGCAATCTATCAACTCTCTTCCCCTTAACCTTCACACGCCAAGGAATGGGATCTCCCTTATCTTCCATGTAGTCCCTCGGGCCTTCCTACTTTATTCTAGGGATCCAGCACATGGTTGGCCATGAAATATCACATCTAGGGAATCTAAGAATTCTCAGTTCTAATTTGGAGTTGTAACATCCCGCTTTGGCGCACTGAGAAAACTTATTCTTTGAGGACACTTGCTCGCAAGTGATCTAGACTATTATGATATTAAAACATTTGTCCCTTATTATGATGCGTTATGATAGATGACATGATGTTTTACGGCATTGACATAGGCAGGTGATATTGACTCGATTTTACTGAGTGTGCAGGGTTTTGGACCTTGAGGATGCCGAGGCATCGATGGAACCCCTTGGACTCCGAATTGAGTTAGGGAGTGTGCTATTTGGGTTGATTTATTTACTGTGCTATTACATTTGATTTGATGATACGATGTGGACATGTTCTGACATGATTGTTGATGATGCAGGCTGATGATAGCTTTCCGAATAGACTCACATATGGAGTAAAGGGGCCACACACATGACTACTAGAGAGGTTGAGGGAGAGGTGTGGACAACAACCCTACCACAACCTACTAGCACTCCTGCCATGGCTGGAACTGTAGGTTAACGATTACCTAGTTCGAGAGGACCCATGATTTCGCGGGGGCAGACTGCCACAGTCACTCGCGATGATTCTAAGGGGCGTGCAATAAGGCGGGGGCCTTATTCCTTAGAATCCCTTAGTCTCCCACAAGTTCACTTGGCAGAGTGTTGACTCTAGGGGTTATTGATGTCTACCAATCAGTCAAGAGGCGAGTGGTACCCTTGGAGCACGTGGTGCATCCTGAAGGGCATGTCTCGCAAAAGAAACACAAGAGGCGAGTGGCACCCTTGGAGCACGTGGTGCGTCCTGAAGGGGACGTCACGCAAAAGAAACACTAGAGGCGAGTGGCACCCTTGGAGCACGTAGTGCATCTTGAAGGGCACGTCGCGTTGATGATGATGAAGGAACCAACCTAGATGGCCCTACGACATTTAACACATTAAGAAATTTTTGAACAACTTCCCTAACTAAATGTCGCCTAGTTCATAATCTAAGTCCTAAGTCTAAAACTTCTCTAGGGGTAAAATTTTGTCTAACCTTAAGAAAAATTACCCTATAAAAGTAAAAAAAAAATAAAAATTAAACTAAAAACCACTTAAGTAATATTTTTTATTCTTCATAAAATTTTTGGGGTAAAATGAAGAGAGTAAGAATTTAATTAAAATCCGTGGATTTAAAATTGTAAAGAAGAATTTAATTGTTTAACTTGTGAAAGTGTAAAAGATACTAAATCATTAATAAAAAGGAAAAGAGGTTAATTTGCGCAACTGCCATTTTTGGCTCTACTGAAAAGGGGAAAGAAGGGAATAATAAAAATTAGGAAACTAAGGAATGGATGAAACATAATAAAGGAAAGAGGGAACTTATGGTAAAAAGCGAGGTCAACTTAGTAAATAATCCGCAATAAAGAACCTTCTAAATTGAACTAAATTAGCAACGTCATTTTAGGGAAAGTATTTAAAACCTGTAAGGGAATCTAGGGACACCTAGGAGTAAAAATAGGAGTAACTCTAGGTGGGTGAGGGAATTAAGATAATTTAATAAATTAAAGAAAATAGTTAATGGAGAAATGTGGGGGATGGACGACACTTGTACGAATGAGAGTTTTTAGAAGTTATTATTTAAAACTTAAATTAAATGAGATTTAGGAAAAAGATGGAAGTTCTAAAACTCTATAAAAGAAAGGAAAGAGAATGAAGAAAGGGGGGATCGACTGTTAGAGTAACGTTACACTGCCGGATTTGTGACTTGACTGATTACTTGTGGGGAGTTGGGATTTCCCAGCTCAGATAGGAGTGGTAGCTCGGCCTTGCTAGGCGAGCTGGGAGCTAGATGTACCATTTGGATAGTGTGTGGCCCCTTTGCGGCTCGGGGGGCTAACGAGGAAGCAGAGTACCCCTAGCGTTGGATGGGAGGTACCAGTGAGGTCTCGACAGTCGGCGAGTGGGAGCGGCATGGAGCTCAAGTGAAGGATAGCGTCTTCAGGTTATTCGTCGTCGGTCATAGGTACGCAAGTCCGTTTGTTTGTTTAAGAATAAAAGGAAAATTGTTTAAATTTGTATGTGAATCCTTATGATGATGATTGATGTGTTGAATTTTGGATCATCCCATTTCCTTGTTGTTGTTTTCTACGCCTAGACTGTTATAACCCCGCAATCCTTTCGATGAGTTATCCTTGGCTCTCGCATTCTCTTACTATTGGCTGCAATTTCTTATTGGTGTTCTTTAGGTGTTTATAAATTATGCTGGGTGTTTATATCTGACTGTGGGTGTTTTGTTTTAATGTGGGCATTTATATATGACTATGGGCATTTATATCTGACTGTGGGCATTTTTATATATGGCTATGGGCATTTTGTAATAGTGGGGGCGTTTATATATTACTGTGGGCATTTGTATTGTTGTAGGCGTTATAAATTATGGTGGGCGTTTTTATATATGACTGTGGGTGTTTTGTTTTAATGTGGGCATTTATATATGACTGTGGGTGTTTATATCTGACTGTGGGCATTTATATATGACTGTGGGCAATTATATCTGACTGTGGGCATTTTTATATATGGCTATGGGTGTTTTGTAATAATGGGGGCGTTTATATATTACTGTGGGCATTTGTATTGCTATTGGCGTTTATAAATTATGGTGGACAATTTTATATATGACTGTGGGCGTTTTGTTTTAATGTGGGCATTTATATATGACTGTGGGTGTTTATATCTGACTGGGGCATTTTTAAATATGGCTATGAGTGTATTGGCATTTTCGTTTGTAAAATTTGTTCTGAGAATGCGTTCTGGCAATGTGTGTATTGGCATTCCGTTTTTGTAAAATTTAGTTCTAAGAATTCGTTCTGGCAATGAGTGTATTGGCATTTTCGTTTTGTAAAATTTGTTCTGAGAATTCGTTCTGGCAATGAGTGTATTGGCATTTCCGTTTTGTAAAATTTAGTTCTGAGAATTTGTTCTGGCAATGAGTATATTGGCATTCCGTTTTTGTAAAATTTAGTTATGAGAATTCGTTCTGGCAATGAGTGTATTGGCATTTTCATTTTGTAAAATTTGTTCTGAGAATTCGTTCTGGCAATGAGTGTATTGGCATTCCGTTTTTGTAAAATTTAGTTCTGAGAATGCATTTTGGCAATGAGTGTATTGGCATTTTTGTTTTTAAAAAATTAGTTCAGAGAATTCGTTCTGCAATGGGTGTCGGGCATTTTCATTTTGTATTGTTCTGTAATTTCGTCTCTGGCAACCTCCGTCCCTGGCAAACAAAGTTCTCCCTCCTTAAAATTTCATTGATTTCAGCTAATGCAGATGGACATTGCTATGTGGTAAAATGTAGAGTTGTTTTTATCGATCATTAAAAATGGATAATTTAATTACGGATGAGGATAATGTTAATTAAATCCTTAGTTGCATTTATCTATTATTTAAGGCTCATTGAATTATGATATTTTATTTTAATGGTTGAATGTTCTATGTTAACCTAATGCAGTTCCTTTCCCTTTCATTTAAATCTAGTTAGTTTCTAATTGGGTTAAGAAGAAATTTTGTTTTATTATAAATTGTTCGCGGGTTTTGGTTAATGAAATGGTGCATGGTTTTTATAATTGATCATTGGGTATTGTCATAATGGGTCTTGTTCTAATCTAAATTGAACATTGTTTAATATAATTTGAGGATTGTTCAAAACTAATTGGATCTCGTTCTAATACTTTTGGGATATGGTTAAATATCATTTGAGTAGTGTCTTAATATAGTGGGGATATTGTTTATTTAATGGCCAAATCTAAATTTGTAACACTTGGACATATAGAGAGAGTGGGTGAGAAGAAGTTGTTACTCGTCTTCATTTAATCCTTCTTCACTTAGCTTCATATTGATTTGTTTAATAATCTGATATTGCGCACTACAGAATTAAGGCCTACCTGGATGCTATCCTTACAATAAGGAATGACGTTATAGAGTTCCCTTAGATTTATCTCTTGGAAACTTACAAGCGTTCATGTAAATTGGTTCCTTTTAAGTATAACCTATTACTGAGAAGAGGGGAATGTTCAAGACCCTTGGGATGTATTATAATAATAATAGAAAGGGATTGTGGCTAGATTTACCTTTGGAATTTAGTATCTCATTAAATTGGTATAAGAAGGGAGAATAGTAGTTTCTTAATGACTTTTAAGTGGTGAGTAATTTAATGAGTTGAGGAGTTATTAATGTCTCACTAATGCTTCCTCCTTAATGTGATAACCAGGTTAGCTGTTATATTAAAGGTTGTATTATTGTCATAATAAATGCCTTACTTGTTATATTAACTGTTGATATCTTGTGATTGATTAAAAATACACTTCCAATGCAATACGGTAATAGTAGTGAGTAATCTAATGAGTTAACAAGAATTCACCCTTGAAAGTTGCCTTAATGAGATAACTTTGTTAATTGTGATATTGATGATTTGTCTTGTCATTAGATTAGTAGGCATTGGTCTGCTTGCGTCGGGAGCGATGTAGACACCTCCATGTTCCTCAGAAGAGTCACCAGCCCTGAGACCTTAAATGGTTAAAATCGATGGAAACCTGGGCTTGAGCATTGCTTATGTGTCTTGGAGGTCCTAACCATTGTAGGGTAGGACGGATGGGTAGTCAGTCTTTTTATTGTCGGTTGATTGTTGTTCATTACTTGTAGATGTCATTGTGCATCTTAGATCTTTATGTTGATATCGCAGTTGTATGCGTCATGATTTGTCGTCATGCGACAACGCAAAGTATAATGTCTTGTTACCCTTGTACAGACGCACACACAAAAAATAAATTTTCACTTGTTATAAGAGGTTGTCTTTGTAACGAGGAGGATTGTTACATATGATATCAGAGCGGGTTCAAACCGCGACTTGGGAACGCTACGACTTTCGTTGACATGATTTGATTATACTGTTGTTAATCGAGTTGATTGTGTGCATGCAGGTAATCATGGTTATAGCGCGTTGCGGAGGTAGACGACATGGTGCTAGGGGAGGTGGCACAATGCCCCCAGTAGCATCCTCACTGGAGGGGTCTAACCCCCAGGGAGAGGAGTACGTTCTCAGACAGGAGCAGATAGTAGTTGGCGATGTAGTTGGGATGATGAGATACTTTCAGCGCATGTCCGAGGCACTGATCATCCATTTGGACAGAGATGAGGCCAGGGCACCGACACCCGCTGAGGTTCCACCGCGCACACCGGCGGTTACTGGTAGCATTCACCGTGAACTCGAGAAGGTCAAATTTTCGGAGTTCTTTGGTGCCCCAGACAGCGCAGTCGCCGAGGCATGGTTGGAGAACATGGCGATGTGCTTCGCACGTCGTGATTATACCTCCAACATGAAGGTCCGCATGGCGGTCTTTCAACTGAAGGGGAGCGCTCTTCTATGGTGGAAGATGCTCCTACCACAGTTGAACATGGTCGTCGAAGACGTGTCATGGGAACTGTTTGAGGAACGATTCCGAGAGAAGTACCTTTCAGAGGAATTCATTGAGCGTCAGCTTAATGAGTTCAACGCCTTACGACAGGGAAGTCGTACGGTGGCCGAGTATGAGGCACGTTTTATTGAGCTGGTCCGATATGCTCCACATCTTAACACGAAGAAACTTAAGGTCAACAGGTTTGTGTTTGGCCTTAACGATAGCATGCGTGCAAAGGTTAGGATTTTGATTCCTCAAACCTTGCACGATGCCATCTAGAAGGCCCTCATAGCAGAGGAGGAGCTTATTAGTGGAGGTCAGACCAGGACTCCAGTGAAAAATGTAGGGCAGGTTTCATCTGGAACATGACAGCACCAGACACTAGTGAGACATACGCCGGGATATCATGGCTTCCAGAGGGGATCCACTTTCACCACACCCCGACGACCACCGCCTCAACAGCAGACGCCTTATCGGGGACCACAACATCAACAACAACGTCACCAGCAGCAGCAACAGTTTAGGCCTGTTCAGCAGAACAGACCAGGGTTCCAGCCTGGTGGGCCATCATCTTCTACTTCAGGTACCAGGACTACTGGGTCGATGAAGGGGTGTTGGACGTGTGGGGAGACACACTACCAGCGCGATTGTCCTATGGAGAGGACCATAGAGTTCAGATCAACCGGACCCACTACAATGGGAGATATGGGCAAGGCCCATCGGATTCATGCAACGGTGAATAACCGCCAGGTAGAGAATCAATCGACTGTGCTCGATATGACAGGTACTGTCACTGACTAGACTCTTAGTATTTTGATATATCCCGGTGCTATCGAGAGTTTCATTTCTGGTGCAGTGCTAAAAAGGATTAAGGTAAAGGAAGTCAAATAGGACGAGTTTAGCTTCATAAAGATGGCATCAGAAGCCAAACAGAAGGTTGGAGGAAAGGTTACGGGCTGTTCCCTTAACCTGGGAGAGTTTGTCACAAGGGCCAACTTGTACGTCATGATCTTAGGATCTTATGATGTCGTGATTGGTATGGATTGGTTGGAATCGCATGAGGCAATACTCAACTGTAAGGCGAAATGACAAACTTGGTTGATGACGAAGGACAGAGACGTGTGATTGTAGGACGAAACCAGGGAGTTTCCCTGAGGTTCGTCTCTTCCTTACAGTTATGGAAGAGTATGTGCAAGGGGTGCAAGCTTTATGCGATCCTTGCACTAAACGAGAAGGGAGTAGAAGAAGGTCTAGAACACCTTCCGGTGGTGAGAGAGTTTGCGGACGTGTTTCCAGAGGAGTTACCTGGGATGTCGCTGGAGAGGTAATTGGAGTTTACCATAGACCTAAAACCGGGGACTGAACCGATAGCAAGAATGCCTTATCGGATGTCCAACCCGGAGTTACAAGAGTTGAAAATGCAACTGAAGGAGTTGTTGGACCTGGGACTGATACGTCCTAGTGTGTCACCTTGGGGTGCACCGGTTATTTTCATACATAAAAATGATGGATCATGGAGGCTTTGCATCGACTACCATCAGCTGAACAAGGCCACGATCAATAATCAATATCCCTTGCCGAGAATTGATGATCTATTCGATCAAATGAAGGCTGCGATGGTGTTCTCCAAGATCGATTTGTGATCAGGGTATCACCAGTTACGGATCAAGGAGGATGACGTCCCTAAGACCGCTTTTAAGATGAGGTTTGGACATTACGAGTTTACTGTTTTACCATTTGGACTGAAAAACACCCCAGGAGTATTTATGAGTTTGATGAACGGGGTGTTCTGTGAGTACTTGGACAAGTTCGTCCAAGTGTTCATTGACAATATTTTGATTTACTCTCGTACAACAGAGGAGCATGACGAGCACTTGCGCTTGGTACTACAGTGTCTGCAAGAGCACAAACTGTATGGGAAATTGTCCAAATGCTCTTTTTATCAATCGAAGATTCACTACTTAGGGCATGTCATGTTCGGTAAAGGTATCGTCGTGGATCTAGCCAAGGTCGAGGCTATTATGGAATGGCCTGCGCCGACGAATGTCACAAAAGTGTGTATCTTTATGGGTTTAGTAGGATACTATCGACGGTTTGTCGAGGGATTTTCTAAGATAGAAAATTCGATCATGGAATTGCAGAAGAAAAACAAGAAGTTTGTTTGGACTGAGAAATGCGCGGAAGCATTTCAGAAGCTTAAAGAGTTATTGATGACAACGTCGATACTAGAGGTCCCTAACATGGATGTGGACTTATTGGTATGCACAGACGCATCCAAGGAAGGTTTAGGCAGAGTCTTGATGCAAGACGAAAGAGTGATTTCTTACATTTCGAGGAAACTGAGAAGGCATGAGGAGAACTACGCGATGCACGATTTGGAGTTATTAGCCATCGTATATGCCTTGAAGGTTTGGAGACACTACCTTTTTGGATAAAAATTTGAATTAAAGACTGACCATTGTGGACTACAACACATTTTTACGCAAAGTGACCTAAACGCACGACAACGATGTTGGTCAGAATTGCTTAGCGAGTACTACTTTGAGATTTCTTACATAAAAGGAATAGTGAATCGAGCGGCGGATGCTTTGAGTCAGAGACCACACATATTTTCAGTGTTACCTCTTCAGATGAATCTACGTGAGAATATTCTCACTTTACAGCGTGCCGATGACTGGTACAAAAAGGTCGAGGGTTTTATCAGACAAAACACCATGATGGTACCACGATATGAGGGATTTTCATTTGATAGCAATGGGTTATTGAGGTTTATAAGTCGGATTTACGTACCACCAAATGACGAGTTGAAGATGTTGATCCTGAGCGAGGCTCATAGAGAAGTTTACATGGCTCACCCGGGAGTCACGAAGATGAGGGCAGACCTTAAACCCTTATTCTTCTGGAAGGGAATGAAGGCCGACATAGTCAACTATGTGGCCAGATGTCTAGAGTGCTAGTAGGTAAAGGCTAAACATAGACACCCAACATGATTACTTCAACCACATGCCATTTCGGAATTGAAATGGGAGATATTTTTAAATATTTTATTGTTGGATTGCCACTGACGGCTAGGAGACATGACTCGATTTTTGTAGTAGTAGACACTCTGACGAAGAGTGATCACTTTATTCCTATGCATATGATGTATCAGGAACCTGACATAGCTAGAGTTTTCATCAGTGAGATTGTGAGGCTGCATGGCGTGCCTAAGAGGATTATATCTGATCGAGGATCGGTGTTTACTGGACGACTTTGGATGAGTTTCCAAGAGGCCTTGGGAACCCAACTTAACTTTATTACTGCATATCACCCAGAGACTGACAGACAGACCGAACGAATGAACCAAACCTTGGAAGACATGTTGCGCATGTATGTGATGGACCAACAAAAGCGTTGGGAGGAATTCTTGCCAGTAGTAGAGTTCACTTACAAAAACAGTTACCAAAGCACCATTAATATGGAACCTTTCGAGTTTCTTTACGGGAGACTGTGTCGAACGCCCTTGAGTTGGGATCGGCTTGAGGATAGGGTCCTGGTGGGACCAGAAGCGATCCAAGAAATGGAAGAGAAAATGCAAACCATAAGACAAAGAATTAAATAAGCGCAAGATCAACAGAAGAGTTATGCTGATGTGCACCGAGTCGACCGTAGTTAAGAGGTCGGCGATCTAGTCTTCTTGCGGGTTAAACTGCATAAGAGTTCGATCAAGTTTGGAAAGGGAGATAAAATCTCTCCTAGGTTCATGGGACCTTTCAATATTGTGGAGAGAAAGGGGCCCGTGGCCTATCGACTAGCCTTTCCTTATTCCTTGAGGCGTATGCACGATGTTTTTCATGTATCTGTTTTGAGACATTATATTAGTGATCCTACACATGTCATTGACATGATTTCCTTGCAGGTATCAAATGAGGGAGCACTCACGGTTGAGCCAGTCCGCATATTATATCATCGTGTTCAACAGATGCGACGTTGAACGGTAGATCAGGTCAAGGTCCATTGGGACAATTATAGTCCGCACTCGGCGACCTGGGAGGATGCATATGATATGCGCCAGTATTTTCCATTTTTGTTTGATAGATAGATATATGATACTATGATACACTTATTTCATCATTTATTCTATGAAACTTCAGGAGGAATTTTAGACCAAGAGGGGGTGTATGTAACATCCCCCTCTAGCGCACTGAGAAAACAAATTCTTTGAGGACACTTGCTCACAAGTGATCCATACTATTATGATATTAAAACATTTGTCCTTGATTATGATGCGTTATGATAGATGACATGATGTTTTACTGCATTGACATAGGTAGGTGCTATTGACTCGGTTTTACTGAATGTGCAGGGTTTTGGACCTTGAGGATATCGAGGCATCGATGGAACCCCTTGGACTCCGGATTGAGTTAGGGAGTGTGCTATTTGGGTTGATTTATTTACTATGCTATTACATTTGATTTGATGATATGATGTGGACATGTTCTGACATGATTGTTGATGATGCAGGCTGATGATAGCTTGCCGACTAGACTCACATATAGAGTAAAGGGGCCACACACACGACTACCAGAGAGGTTGAGGGAGAGGTGTGGATAGCAGCCCTGCCATAGCCTACTAGCACTCCCATCGTGGCTCAAACTGTAGGTTAATGATTACCTAGTTCGAGAGGACTGACGATGCCGCGAGGGAAAACTGCGACAGTCGCTTGCGATGATTCTAAAGGGCGTGCAATAAGGCAGGGGCCTTATTCCTTAGAATCCCTTAGTCTTCCACAGGTTCACCTGGCGGAGTGTTGACTCCAGGGGTTATTGATGTCTACCGATCAGTTAAGAGGCGAGTGGCACCCTTGGAGCACATGGTGCATCCTGAAGGGCACGTCGCGCGGAAGAAACAGAAGAGGCGAGTGGCACCCTTGGAGCATGTGGTACGTCCTGAAGGGCACGTCACACAAAAGAAACACTAGAGGTGAGTGGCACCCTTGAAGCATGTAGTGCATCCTGAAGGGAATGTCGCGTTGATGATGATGAAGGAACAAACCTAGATGGCCCTACGACATTTAACACATTAAGAAATTTTTGAACAAATTCCCTAATTAAATGTCGCCCAGTTCATAATCTAAGTCCTAAGTCTAAAACTTCTCTAGGGGTAAAATTTTGTCTAACCTTAAGAAAAATTACCCTATAAAAAAAAANACCACTTAAGTAATAGTTTTTAGTCTTCATAAAATTTTTGGGGTAAAATGAAGAGAGTATGAATTTAATTAAAATCCGTGGATTTAAAATTGTAAAGAAGAATTTAATTGTTTAACTTGTGAAAGTGTAAAAGATACTAAATCATTAATAAAAAGGAAAAGAGGTTAATTTGCGCAACTGTCATTTTTGGCTCTACTGAAAAGGGGAAAGAAGGGAATAATAAAAATTAGGAAACTAAGGAATGGAGGAAACATAATAAAGGAAAGAGGGAACTTATGGTAAAAAGCGAGGTCAACTTAGTAAAGAATCTGCAATAAAGAACCTTCTAAATTGAATTAAATTAGCAACTTCATTTCAGGGAAAGTATTTAAAACCTGTAAGGGAATCTAGGGACACATAGGAGTAAAAATAGGAGTAACTCTAGGTGGGTGAGGGAATTAAGAAAATTTAATAAATCAAACAAAAAAGTTAATGGAGAAACATGGGTGATGGATGACACTTGTACGAATGAGAGTTTTTAGAAGTTATTATTTAAAACTTAAATTAAATGAGATTTAGGAAAAAGATGGAAGTTCTAAAATTCTATAAAAGAAAGGAAAGAGAAGGAAGAAAGGGGGGATTGGTTGTTAGCGTAACCTTACGCTTCCGGATTTGTGACTTGACTGATTACTTGTGGGGAGTTGGGATTTCCCAGCTTGTATAGGAGTGGTAGCTCGGCCTTGTGAGGTGAGCTGGGAGCTAGACGTACCATCTAGATAGTGTGTGGCCCCTTTGTGGCTCGGGGGGCTAAGGGGGAAGCAGAGTACCCCTAGCGTTGGCTGGAAGGTACCGGTGAGGTCTTGGCGGTCGACGAGCGGGAGCGGCACGGAGCTCAAGTGCAGGATAGTGTCTTCGGGTTATTCGCTGTCGGTCAAAGGTACGCAAGTGCGTTTGTTTGTTTAAGAATAAAAGGAAAATTGTTTAAAGTTGTATATGAATCCTTATGATGATGATTGATGTGTTGAATTTTGGATCATCCCTTTTCCTTGTTGTTGTTTTATGCGCCTAGACTGTTATAACCCCGCAATCCTTTCGATGAGTTATCTTTGGTTCTGGCATTCTCTTACTATTGGCTGCAATTTCTTATTGGTGTTCTTTAGGCATTTATAAATTATGGTGGGTGTTTATATCTGACTGTGGGCGTTTTGTTTTAATGTGGGCATTTATATATGACTGTGGGCATTTATATCTGACTGTGGGCATTTTTGTATATGGCTATGGGCGTTTTGTAATAATGGGGGCATTTATATATTACTGTGGGAATTTATATTGCTGTAGGCATTATAAATTATGGTGGGTGTTTTTATATATGACTGTGGGCGTTTTGTTTTAATGTGGGTAGTTATATATGACTGTGGGTTTTTATATATGACTGTGGGCATTTTGTTTTAATGTGGGCAGTTATATATGACTGTGGGTGTTTATATCTGACTGTGGGCATTTTGTTTTAATGTGGGCATTTATATATGACTGTGGGCATTTATATTTGACTATGGGAGTTTTTATATATGGCTATGGGTGTTTTGTAATAATGGGGGCATTTATACATTACTGTGGGCATTTGTATTGTTGTAGGTGTTTATAAATTATGGTGGGCGTTTTTATATATGACTGTGGGGGTTTTGTTTTAATGTGGGCATTTATATATGACTGTGGGCGTTTATATCTGACTGGGGCGTTTTTAAATATGGCTATGAGTGTATTGGCATTTTCATTTGTAAAATTTGTTCTAATAATGCGTTCTGGCAATGGGTGTATTGGCATTCCGTTTTTGTAAAATTTAGTTCTGAGAATTCGTTATGGCAATCAGTGTATTGGCATTTTCGTTTTGTAAAATTTGTTTTGAGAATTCGTTCTGGCAATGAGTGTATTGGCATTTCCGTTTTGTAAAATTTAGTTCTGAGAATTCATTCTGGCAATGAGTGTATTGGCATTCCGTTTTTGTAAAATTTAGTTATGAGAATTCGTTCTGGCAATGAGTGTATTGGCATTTTCGTTTTGTAAAATTTGTTCTGAGAATTCGTTCTGGCAATGAGTGTATTGGCATTCCGTTTTTGTAAAATTTAGTTCTGAGAATGTGTTCTGGTAATGAGTGTATTGGCATTTCCATTTTTATAAAATTAGCTCAGAGAATTCGTTCTGCAATGGGTGTTGGGCATTTTCGTTTTGTATTGTTCTGTAATTTCGTCTCTGGCAACCTCCGTCGCTGGCAAACAAAGTTCTCCCTCCTTAAACTTTCATTGATTTCAACTAATGCAGATGGACATTACTGTGTGGTAAAATGTAGAGTTTTTTTATCGATCATTAAAAATGGATAATTTAATTACAGATGAGGCGAATGTTAATTAAATCCTTAGTTGCATTTATCGATTATTTAAGGCTCATTGAATTATGATATTTCATTTTAATGGCTGAATGTTCTCTGTTAACTTAATGCAGTTCCTTGCCCTTTCATTTAAATCTAGTTAGTTTCTAATTGGGTTAAGAAGAAATTTTGTTTTATTTTAAATTGTTCGTGGGTTTGGGTTAATGAAATGGTGCATGGTTTTTATGGGTCTTGTTCTAATCTAAATTGAACATTGTTTAATACAATTTGATGATTGTTCAATACTAATTGGATCTCGTTCTAATACTTTTGGGATATGGTTAAATATCATTTGAGTAGTGTCTTAATATAGTGGGGATATTTTTTATTTAATGGCCAGATCTAAATTTTTAACACTTGGACATATAGAGAGAGTGGGTGAGAAGAAGTTGTTACTCGCCTTCATTTAATCCTTCTTCACTTAGCTTCATATTGATTTGTTTAGCAATCTGATATTGCGCACTACAGAATTCAGGCCTACCTGGATGCTAACCTTACAATAAGGAATGATGTTATAGAGTTCCCTTAGATTTATCTCTTGGCAACTTACAAGCATTCATGTAAATTGGTTTCTTTTAAGTATAGCCTGTTACTGAGAAGAGGGGAATGTTCAAGACCCTTGGGATGTATTATAATAATAATAGAAAGGGATTGTGGCTAGTATCTCATTAAATTGGTATAAGAAGGGAGAATAGTAGTTTCTTAATGACTTTTAAGTGGTGAGTAATTTAACGAGTTGAGGAGTTATTAATGTCTCACTAATGCTTCCTCCTTAATGTGATAACTAGGTTAGCTGTTATATTAAAGGTTGTATTATTGTCATAATAAATGCCTTACTTGTTATATTAACTGTCAATATCTTGTGATTGATTAAAAATACACTTCCAATGCAATACGGTAATAGTAGTGAGTAATCTAATGAGTTAACAAGAATTCACCCTTGAAAGTTTCCTTAATGAGATAACTTTGTTAATTGCGATATTGATGATTTGTCTTGTCATTAGCTTAGTAGGCATTGGTCTTCTTGCGTCGGGAGGGATGTAGACACCTCCATGTTCCTCAGAACAGTCGCCAGCCCTGAGACCTTAAATGGTTAAAATCGATGGGAACCTGGGCTTGAGCATTGCTTATGTGTCTTGGAGGTCCTAACCATTGTAGGGTAGAACATATGGGTAGTCAGTGTTTTTATTGACGGTTGATTTTTGTTCATTACTGGTAGATGTTGTTGTGCGTCTTAGATCTTTATGTTGATATCACAGTTGTATGTGTCATGATTTGTCATCATGCGACAGCGCAGAGTACAATGTCTTGTTACCCTTGTACACACGCACACACACAAAAGAAATTTGCACTTGTTATAAGAGGTTGTATTCATAACAAGGAGGAATGTTACAGGAGTGCTCACAACAACCTTCTCAAGGCTCTTGAGATAATTCCTCAAAAGGAAAATGTACCATGGACTCACCGCTCGATTTATGTTAAGCCCTAATATTGGATCATTACCCTATAATTGGAGCATATTACATTAGTAATGTTATTTTATTTATGTCGTCTTTATTCCATTAGTTGTAATTATACCTCCTAGTCTCCTATATATACCAAGGAGACATTTTCATTTGGAATCATCTTGTACTTGAACATTTATGTGGGGTAAAAGGAGGTTTCCCTCTCAAAGAGCCTTATTATATGAAATTATATTTTTCAAGGCGTTGAGTACTTATTTTGAGTTTTTTTCTATGTTGTATTGATGTTTGGTTCTTAACATATGATATCAGAGCTCAAGGTCTTGGGGTTTCGCTACTACATATGAGACACCTTGGAATTTTCGCTATAACATTTTTTCTACAATGTTTCAGAAGGAACTCCTTGGAGGATATTTAGTAGAAGGATCAAGGTACATTGGGTTAACATTTCATCTCCGGAGGCCTTATACTTTCAGAGATACAACCTGTGCAAGATAGGGTTCTGGAATCATCCAGAACTGAGTCATTGTGGAATTTTCGCTATAAAATATTTTATGTACCATTTCAGACCCTAAAATCTGTAGGATATTCACATAACTTAGTAAGGTATCTGTGGTAAAATTTTTAGCTTCTGGGCCATCTTAAATTTTTAGATACACCTTGTGGAAGATAAGGTATCTGACTAGTCCTATTGACTAGTCTCAAGAAGGTGTTCCAGGTAAAACAATCATAAATTCTTCCTAGAGTATCCAAATTGAGTGAGACCAGTTTCATTGGATAGTGGACAATTGGTAGTAGTTTGGGTATGAGTTTTAGAATTTTATATCAATCATTTGTTGCAGGGCATGCTATACAAGTGAGATCTCCTGGAAAGGCCAAAAATCAACAAGTTGTGGGGAAGTTACCATAAATTCCACTTGGCACATCCAATTTTCATCATACATGTGGAATTGCAGAGAATAAATATCAGAGGACTACATAAAATAAATTTTCATACCCAGAAGGGCTGAAACTTGGGAGATACAACAAAAGAAAGATTGTCTAGTAGAACCACCTCAAAATCAAGGTTCAAAAGTGATACTTGGCCAACATGCCACCCAAAAAGGGAACTTTTACACCAAATAAGCCTCCATACAATCCTACTTGGACTCTTGATGAAGGTGAAGAAATGCATAGGGACATAAATGATTTACAAAATAAGATAGTAACAAAATATGAACTACAAGAGATGGAAGCTAAGTTGGAGGCAAAGATGGATGGTTTAAAAGAGGATATCATGGAAGTATTGAAAAATTTCATAACAGAGAAGACACCTGAAAGTGAAAATGCATCCCATGAAATTCATGATGAGGACACATGAAGACCAACCACGTTCCTAAGATCGATATGAGGAATTTTGATCGCAAGGACCCAATCACATGGATACCTCAGATGGAGCAATTCTTTGATCTACATAATGTGCCACATACACAAAAGGTACAAATTTTTTCTTTATATTTAGAACCCAATCAATTGGTATGGTATCAATGGCTTTGTTCTCGCAAATCACTCGTCACTTGGACAATTTTCATGGAAGAAATGATAGCACACTATGAGGATACAAGAAGAAATACCTTCTTTAGCCAATTGATAAATCTCAAGCAAAAGGGTTCAACTACCGAGCACATTGAGAACTTCCAAAGATTGAATATAAAGGTAACAGATATTCCATATGAGCACTTGATTGATGTATTCATAGGAACTTTAAAGGATAACATTCAACATGAGGTTCGCCTTTGGGAACCCAAATAATTGGAGAATGCATTTAAGGTGGCAAGAAATGTTGAAAGTAAAAATATGGCTAT